>CM062814.1:876992915-877355432 GCA_031772625.1 Pinus tabuliformis | reverse complement strand
AAAGGCAAGAAGCAGGATATTTCCAAGGTGAATGTTTTCACTATCACCAGCAAGGACACAAATGCCACTAATTGTCCATCAGAAGAAGAAGAACAAGCAGGCTGCTGGGATCTTCAGCAGAGAGGCTCTAGCCTCATAGTTGAAGCTTTATTTTTCATTGATCGCATGCTTGGTTTCAAGTGTGATGGATTATGTGGTTCTTGGACAGTGGTGCGTCTTTTTCACATGACGGGAGATAGAGATTTGTTCTCTGATCTGGAGGACAAAGATCTTGGAGTGCACATCGAGATGGGCGATGATGGTAGATATAGTGCGACCGGTATCGGTACCATTTCCTTTGAGAGGGAGTCTGGTAAACCCTTTCGTATTGAAGGAAGTCATGCATGTTCCAGGATTGACGAAGAATCTCATCTCAGTGGCGATGTTAGAAGACAAGGGTATGATGTTGTTTTCAGTGAGGGAAAGGCTTTCCTGCGCAGCAAGACAACTGGTGAGACTCGGAAGATAGGGGTTCAAGTGAGGAACCTTTATCAGTTGCATGTAGATGGATGCGCAGCAATGGCGGGCAAGGCAGAAGGATTGGTGAGCCAGGATGATGGCGAGTTGTGGCACAGGAGATTGGGTCACCTTCACCATGGAGCCTTGAAGATACTGCAATAGATCACTACAGGGCTTCCTAAAGGCACACTTGCGCAGTCAGATCAGTGCAAGGGGTGTACTTTGGGGAAGTTTGTGAAAGCCACCTTTCACGAGAAGGATAGTCGCGCCACGACGATCCTTGAGAGAATTCACACAGACGTGTGTGGACCTTTCTCAGTTGCTTCGACAGCAAAACACATGTATTATGTGATTTTTGTTGATGATTTCTCTCGTAAGTGCTGGATCTTCTTCATGCAGAAGAAGAGCGAGACATATTCAAAGTTCTGTGAATTCAAAGCACTAGTCGAGAAGGAGTTGGGGAAGAAGGTGAAGACTCTTAGGAGCGATAATGGTGGTGAATACATCTTGGATGAGTTCAAGGATTTCTGCAAGCAGAAGGGATTCGTAGAGAGCTCATAGCTCCCCATAACCCACAGCAGAACGGGGTAGCTGAGCGGAAGAACAGAACGATTGTGGGTGCTGCACGGGCAATGTTGCATGATCAGGGCCTAACCCTTCACTTGTGGGTGGAAGCATGCAATACAACAGTTTATGTGCAGAACCGTTGTCCTCATAGGATACTTGGCATGAGTACACCTGAGGAGACTTATTCTGGTAAGAAGCCTGATCTTTCTCATTTGAGGATTTTTGGTGCTAACGTTTACATGCATGTGACGAAGGATGCCAGGAAGAAGTTGGAGCCGACTGCAGAGGTTGGGATATTTGTGGGGTACACTGATACGCCCCACAACTATCGTGTGTATTTGCCAGACAATGGTAAAACTGTTGTGCGACGGGATATAAAATTTCAGGAGGAGAAAGCCATGAAGTGTTCGCTTGAGAGGGAGCTACACTTTCATGTAGATGAGGAGCTATTAGTTCCTAAGGATGAGCTTCAGGACGTGGATCAGCGACAGGACGAGGTTCATGGAGTGGAAGAGACCACTCATGCAGCGCCAACCATCAGAGGGCGAAAGCGCTTGACAGAAGCTGAGCGACTGGCTCAAGATGCACAGAAAGTTGTAGGACCACCCTACAACCCAACGCAGGCAGAGACAGTCACCTGATTGGTACACTGGATACATGGCTGATGAGCAAGTGTGTTGTGACTGAGCCATCCTCTTTCGAGGAAGCTGTGGAGGATCCCGCATGGGTAGACGCCATGGTGGAAGAGTATGATTATATTGTCAGAAACAGTGCATGGAGATTGTTCCTAGACCGGAAGGGAAATCAGTGGTGGGTTCGAGATGGATCTACAAGGTCAAGCATAGCTGACGGGAGTGTGGAGAAGTACAAGGCAAGATTTGTTGCCCGAGGCTTTTCACAGATAGAGGGGATCGATTATGAGGAGACCTTTGCACCTGTCGCAAGGTATTCTTCCATACGGATGATTCTTGCTCTCTCAGCGCAGATGGGATGGCACATTCATCAGATGGATGTGAAGACTGCGTTCCTCAATGGAGTCATTGAGGAGGAGGTGTACATTGAGCAGCCCGAAGGCTTTGAGGTCTTCAGCAGCGAGTCGCATGTGTGCAGGCCCAAGAGAGCGCTGTATGGGTTGAAGCAAGCACCACGTGCTTGGTACACACGGATAGATAGCTATTTCACAGGACTTGGATTCTCCAAGAGCGAGGCGGATCCTAACCTATACCAGATTGTGGTGGAGGGTAAGTTGCTTATCATTGTACTGTATGTTGATGATTTGATTCTAACGGGTGATGAGCTGTTGATACTGTCATGCAAGAAGGATCTTGCTACAGAGTTTGAGATGAAGGACTTGGGCCTCCTTCACTATTTCCTAGGATTGGAAATATGGCAGCGCAGTGGTGGACTGTTTGTTTCTTAGGGCAAGTATGCTCGGGAGATACTGGAGAAGTTGAACATGCATGGCTGCAAGCCTGTTGATACTCCTCTTCCTGGAGGTTGGAGGAAGGAGGATGCCACTTTGAGAGAAGAAGTGGATGCCACTGTTTATCGACAGTTGGTGGGGTCGCTGATGTATTTGGTCAATACACGACCTGATATATGCTATGCAGTTAACCATCTTTCACAAGCTATGGTTAAGCCTACCAAGCTCTTCTGGAAGGCGGGCAAGCATGTATTGCGCTACTTGAGAGGCACATCGGGATATGGTTTGTGGTACAGACAGGAGGATGAGGTGAAGCTATGTGACTTCACGGATGCAGATTGGGCAGGGAGCCCAACGGATAGAAAGAGCACATCAGGAGGGTTCTTCAGTATTGGATCGACAGCAGTTTCTTGGTACAGCAGGAAGCAAAGATCCGTGGCACTCAGTTCAGTGGAGGCCGAGTATATGGTAGCAAGTTTGGCTGCATGCGAGGCTATATGGATGAGGAAGATCCTGGTTGGTTTGTTCGGTTCTCATTTGGATCCTACTGTGATTTACTGTGATAACCAGAGTTGCATTAAACTCTCGGCTAATCCTGTATTTCATGATAGATCTAAGCATATTGACATCAGGTACCATCATATCAGAGATTGTGTGCAGCGGAGGATCATGTTGCTTTCATACATTCCAACGGAGGATCAGGATGTTGATATTCTGACGAAGGCTCTCACCAGGAGCAAATTCGAGTACCACCGAGGCAGGATAGGGGTTGCTGATAATCCATATCTTGTCGAGAGGGAGTGTTGAGATTGCAACAAGATGATGGAGCTTAGTGAAAAGAGTCGCCTTCACTAAGTGGGCCCGCAGGCAAATTATGGCGCAAGTTCTATTTTTGATCACAGTGTGGATGATCACAGTGTGGGTGACCACAGTGTGAGTGATCACAGTGTGAGTGATCACAATGTGGGTGACCAAAGTGTGGGTGACCAGAGTGTGGGTGATCAAAGTCTATTTTTAGACTGGCTGTCAAAAATAGAAAAGTCAAATATTATTGTCTCATAATAATATTTGGACTATAAACTTGATCTTATTCTCTTGGAGCACTTCAGTTTGAGCTACAGATGTGGCCCATGCAGCTGTCAGAAGGAAGTACGCTTTTCTTATGAGTCAGTTGAGTTGTTGCATGCATGACTTCAGTTAGAACTCAATCAGTTGAGTTTGGTGGAGTTGATTGTGGAGTTAATGGAGTTGTGTTCAGTTTGACTTGGTTTAAACTAGTTGTAGTTAGTCTAACTGCAAATAGACTAATGATGAGTTGTTAAACTAATTATTAACTCATAATACAACTATAGAATACATCAGTTAACTCAGTTGCATGTCAGTGCATGTTCAGTTCAGCAGGGACAGGTGTTAGAGAATCAGATTGCTATCAGTTGTGACTATAATTGTGCATCAGATCTTGCACAATCAAGGGATTGAGTATGCCAATGAGTTTGCTCATGTATTTGCCCAGTTTGTAGCTTCTGATCACGTCTTACACATTGTGAGTGATTCTTTGGAGGTGAAATACGAGTTTGGTAGACCATTCTCATTCATTCTTGAGCAGGTATTGAGCAGTGGAGGCAGGCAAGCAGTGGAATAGATTTGGAGATCAGATCTTAGCTGTATTGTGTGTAACAGGTGGAGCTGGTACTAGATTTCTTGTGATAAGCATTGTACTTTGTAATGTTACATGGTCTCAATCATTAATATACAGATAGTGTGGGGTTTTTAGCGAGATGCTTTCCGTGGGTTACATACTGTGTTAATGTGTGAATGCTCTTGATGTTTTATTGTTATTGATGCTGCTATATTGATGATCAATGTAGAGGAGCTTATGTATTGTGTATGTATTCCGCAATAGTACATGATCAGGATAATCTCCATTGAATATGTGTTAAATTATTCAAAATTTCTACAACTTCATGTGGCAATATGACCCTCATGGGGTTATCAATAAACTTAGACTCAGGGTCAAGTTGGGACCATACATGCACCACCCAAGACCTGACATTGAACAGTTTGCCAACCAATCTGAGTGGGTGGACAACACATTGATTGATATGGACAACACAGTTGTGGATGTGGAGAACACACTGATTGATCTTGAAAAAAAATTGACCAGAGCTCTTTCTTGCAGGTTCCAGAATTAGGAGAACCAATGAATGTTCATCCTGTGTTACAGACCCCGACCAATGAAGAAAAGAATCCAAATAGGAACAGGGAGGAGGCATCCAGCTTTGCCATGGAGACTACAGATGAGTTGTTTGAGCTAAGGAAAAGGCCCAAGTTGAATCATGTGTCTGAACAGGAGGAGAATATTGAATCAGTGGAAATAACTGACACTGAAACAATGGGGCAGAGGAGCAAAGATACAACTGCATCAGGTGAAACACAACAACCATCAACCTCCAACACCCAAATGATAGAGAGACAACAAAGTGTTGAGGTTTCTTCCTTTGTCAGGCTAGCTGACAGAGAAAAGGACATCAAAGACAGGTTCAAAGAGATAAAGATGAGGAATGAGAAGTTGAAGGTAGAGACATATGCCCAATACTTCAAACATAAACCACCCAACTAGAGCAGATTGATGCCAGCCTTTGACATCAAAGTAGGAAAGGTGTAGGTATCATTTATGTAGCCCACTGTTCAGCAACCAAAGACCTCAACTGATTATAAGAAGACTAATTTTGAGGTGATGACCAGGGATATTCATCCCATTGACCAAATAGAGTCCCACAAACAGGCTGGAGAAATTATTCACACCACCCTTATAGGAAAGGCCATGGCTGCCCACAAGCTACAAGATTCACTAGATAATGTGACAGCCCAGTACAAATTGGAAAAGGCCTCCTCACAGGCCAAAGATAACAGGATAAATTCATTGGAGGACTTGGTCATTGAACTCGGCCATGATCCAAGTGACATTAAGGTTGTTGAACAGCTAATCAAAAAGAAGAATGAGGATATAGCAGCCCTCAAGAAACAACTTAAGTTGCCTCATTTGCAACACCCACAGACAAAGGAGGTCCTGGAGAGCCAAACCAATCATGAAGAAATGATGGACCTAGTGTTGCAACTAAATGATCAGTTAAGGGAGATGGATAAAGAATTGGATAGCTTGATTCAGCTCAAACAAGCTAGTCTTGATGATGCTCTTGCAACTATCATCCCAACAATCACCATTGTTGTACCTTCTACTTTGGTAGCATCATTGGCCCCCACTGCTCCAATGGCCACAACACTACCGGCATCTACACCAACTACATCAGCAACAGGATCTACAGCAATAGGCTCAATAGGTGATGAAGCAAATAGGTTGGTCAAGGCAATGGAAGAAATGTCCATTTAGACCACTGAGATGAATAGGCTTAAGGAGAAAGTGACCAACCTCGAGACAGATTGCAGACTTTCCCAAATCATGCACAAAGAAGAATAGTAGAAGGCCATAAGGATGACCGAAAGAATCAAAAGCTTGGAAAAGGAACTGACACTCAATGAACCTTTAGGTCAGGCTAAGGAGAAACTATGGGCCAATATCATTGACTCTGTCAATGATATTTGGCCATCCATCTAGGTTATTTTTGAACAAATTGATTTGATAAAGCAGGCTACAGAAGCCATTCAGAGGGTTAAAGCAGAACTTGGAGAGATGCCAGTGGAAGCTGCAAGGATCATTCATTTCCTCAACTCCAAGAACAAGTATGAGCTGCAAGAATTGGAGATACTGACAGAACAAGTATAATTTTAGAAGTTAAAAAGGTCCTCACCAAGAGGAATTTGATGTTGAACTTGGAGGATAAGTGCTAAACCATGCAATTGGAAATTGATAGATTCATGGTTAAATTCAAAATTTTGAGGAAAAATGGTTTACCAAATCCCTTGGTTATAAATGATAAGCTAATAACACAAGAGGATTATAATAAAAAGATCAGGGAAGTAGCCAAAGATTAGGTGAATACTTCATCCATGAAAGGTATACCTATTGGCAAAGTATTGTATCAAACATTTGAGATTTTTTTTTACCTCCAGCATGAGGTAAAACACCTTTTTATTAATAAGCCAACTTTTGCCAAGTATACAGAGGCAGATGAGATATACAGAAAAATGCTCAATATCCAATTACCAGATGCTGAGACATGGGAAAAACTCAATGATTTACTATAGGAATACACAACAAAAATATGAAATGTACAGTAAAAAGTAAAAGAGCACAGTAAAAGGATATTGATAGGTCAACAAGGTCAAAGTGTATCAGATGAAAGGTCAAAGTAAATATAACATCCAGCATGAAGACCAAACAGCAAAGAAAATTAAAGGGAAAAAGATCAAAGATTAAAAGACAACAGAACCTAAATAACAAGGACAACAAACAACAGTTCAATAGCTGTCTCTATCTTCTTGCATGAAGATATTTCTTTCTCCTATATTAATTCGCAAGACAGTTTGGGATATTTTGTAAATTCTTTTTGTATAAATAGTTCATAGTTCAAAGTATTGAGGGTGGATTGCTATACGTTTGTAGAGTTATTTTGATATTAAACCTAAGGGTTATTGTACCAATTTTCAAGTCAACAGACTGGAGCAAGTAATAAAAAATTGCACTACAGGATTCACGAGATGAGCTATTGCAGTGAAGTATCTTCTTTGTCTGTTTTTGTTACTTTCTTATGTGTTTCATAAACTTAAATGTTATCTAAATTTGAATGAATTAACTGGAAATTTAACTCAGAATTTGTTTAAGTACACTATGTTTTGCACAGTTAATCATTTATATGTTTTCCTTTGCTATCTGGATTTGAGAACCCTTAATTGCTCTCCCATCACGTTTGACCTCTTGCATTTCTCTTCATAATCCAGCCTAGGGAACCCTTATTTGCTCCCTGGATCCGATTTGAAACCATTTCACCTCCAAGCCTTTGAGATTTGTAGTAACTCCTCTATCTTGCCCTGAAGACTATTTTTGGAACTTAATTTAGTCATGTTTGTCTGACATTTGACCCCACAGCCCAATGGTGAAAGACAACGCTTTTTCATCTAAGTGATTCCATCACCCAAATTCAAATAAAAAACCCTAGCATAATCATAACTAGCCTAAAATCAATTAACTAAGACAAAATTAAATCATAAAGAGAGAGCCCTCTCTGAGATTAGGAAGGCTAGATCCTAACCTTCAAATTTGGTTTGTGGTTATCTCTATCATTTCTTTCTTTAAAAACTTCTAAAGAAATTTTGGAGTGATAAAATTATTGGTGACCATACTAGGGACTCGATCCTTAGTCTAATAAAACTTTAAGGAAACCTTAAATTTCATCTTGAGCCCCTTAAGGTCATTTTCAGAAGTTGTTTTTGAAAAATTTCATAAAAATAGTTAAAAATGTTAAAATTTTGGCTCCTAAGAAGACTCACTATACCAGGGCAAATCCAAATCCAAACCCCGCTACAATAATTGATGACCCAGATAGAATTTAAGAAAACATAAAAAGGTATAAACTCAGGCAAGTAGTAGCTAGTTATTCAAAGCAAATTCACTCCCTGAGGAGTTGTCAACTTTAGAGGAAATTCCATTTGATTTGTCATTTTCCCTCTCATTGTTTAGAACTAAATTTGAAAATGCCATTCATGAAACTTTGTTAGACCCTAATTTTTGTTAAACACACATGGGCAGCAAAGGAATCTGAAGGATAAAACATGAGAATACATTTTTATTTAAAAGTGATATACATTTATAATACATATTGTGACCATTGGGTTCCACATCCCAATGTCTCTTGGACTCCTTTTGTCTATTCGGCTTCCACACTAACCCATTGAGGATTAGGTGTCCAACATTCCCCCCCTTAATCCGAAGGGTTATGTATGAGTCCAAGAAGAGAGCTGTAATACAAAATGTGCAAAAATGCATGGCAATAGTAGGCTAAATGTGCTCTCTGAAATGTTGGTATAAAGGGCGGTGGTTTAAGGATGAACACCAACACTGGAATGCTTAGTGCAATTCCTGGAACTATTCCAAAATTGGCAAGAAGCTGAAGTCTTCTGCTAGAGGAATTTCTCCTATCGTTTTGAAGAGGGAAACCTTCAACCATGAAAGGGAGGTCTCACCCCACATAAAAGGGAGAACTTCAACCTGAAAGGGAAGTCTCAACCTGTGATGGTTTAAGGATGACCAACAACTCTAGAATGCTTAATGCAATTCCTGGAACTCTCCCGAAACTGATAAGAAGATGAAGTCTTCTGCTAGAGGAAGTGTTCTCAATTTTGTTCCTGGAATTCTTCCGAGACTAGCAAGAAGCTGAAGTCTTCTGCTAGAGGAAGTGTCCCAGATTACCAATTGAAGGCATGTTTAGGGGCATCTTTGTCTCTCGCTACAACTCTGAAACTGGTGTGGCAGGTTATGGCTCAGGCTCGCTTGATGTGGCTTTGAAGCTTTTAGATGACCATCATTTCCCCCCCTGCCAGATACAAGGTGAGATGATGGAGAAAACTCAACTGCAAGACTGTTCAATACTCTTGAACAAGTTCTGACACGTGACTAAAATATCTTCTTGGCTATTGATGCCCATTGCCAAGAAGCGATCAATCCATGATGAATCTTTGTTCTTGCAGGACGTTTGTTTCTGAAGCATCTGTGTGAAGAATGGGTGGTTTTATGACAGTGCTTACATGGATGAAGATCAAAACAGTGATCTTTGAAATGGCCAACTCGGTCACAGTGTTGTTATTTCACAATTTTTTGTTGTTGTTGTTGTTGTTGCTGTTGCTGTGGAAGAGGGGCAGAATCTGGAACAGCTGGTGGTGAAGTGTCATGAGGAGCAGGCGAACTGTCATGAATGAATCCAACAATCTGAAACTGAATGGGCTTGGAGTAGTCTGGAATATGAAAGGACACGTCCTTGTCATATCCAAGACCAGTTCTGTGCTTGTTGTGGACAAGCTCTTCCCAAGGTCTGATGATGGGCTTGGGAAGTGCAGACTGAATTTATGCTTTTGCACGCAAATCTGTTGTTGTATTAGGCACTGAATTTGAATTTGAAACATTATTGTCTGGCTATTTATGGGAGTCTATTTCAATCTTTTGAACAGAAATAGGTTCAGAATGATGACTCACTATTGTAATTCTTCCTGCTGTAGTTGAGATTCAAGCTACAAAAATTCAATCTGTTCTTGTGCATATTGTAGACATGTATGAATTTCTGAGAGAGAGCCTTTGCTGATTTGGAATGTTTCATCAACAGTAGATTGTATAAGAGTTTTCATGAACTCTAATACTTTAGTAATTGTAGCCATTTTTCTCAACACTTAGAAATGCACCACTAGAAGCTTGTTTTAGTATGAGTTGAGGTGAAAATGTACCCTAAATAATCACAATGCTTGCAACAAGATTCTAATATATCTTCATAAACATGTTAAATATTAGAGACCCATCATTCCAAGGTGCATGTATAACCAACATCGGCTTCAAAGGCTCAACGTAGCACTCAACCATCAACACAATTCAATAACAATACTATACCAATCCAAAAGACATGATTTCAACTTATAGCCTTCAACGCTATATGTGAAGAGCACCTTCAATGAACATGTAAAGACTAGGGACACATGAACCATATAACCAACACATGAACTACTATACATTCATGCTATCCAATCATATAATACAACATATAGGAGGCATATATTCTCTTCATAGGAATTCTTTTGTCACAATTCAGCTTCAATGTACATAGAACACAAACCAATATATCTCTGCCAAAATGCAAGGATGAATATGGACTAGAACTCTTCCATTATAAAATCCTTCCCTGCTTCACTAGTCAGTAAACTTCTCAATGGAATAGGAAAGTTCTCGAAGCTCCTTTGATTGCCAACTTTTTTTAAAGCGTTCGCTACATGCTCCAAGTGTTTAGCTGCAAGAACAGAAATCGACCCACATAACAGAAGCACTTTTGCAGAGATCCAATTTTGATTGATTGAAGAGTCACCGTGAAGTTGGCAGGATTCTATATTATTCAAAAAAATGGGTGATATATTTGAGGATGAAAATGAGACCACACACACCATTGACGAGTACATAGAGAGCGTGGACGCCCAAGAATTGGAAGCCGATTTGGTATTGGGAGGAGATGAGGGGAAATAATGCACGTATCCAAAGGGGTATATGAACAGACAGGCTGTTTTCTCATGCCTGACATGCGTCACCCCAGGCAATGCTAGTGTATGTACAGCCTACTCTTTAACTTGTCACGAAGGCCATGAAGTGGTAGAGTTGTGGACGAGAAGGCGATTTAGATGTGACTGTGGGAATTCAAAGTTTGGCAGTATCTCCTGTAAGCTTATTCCAGATAAAGATTCAAGTTCCACGGATGGTTCTGTTGCCCAGGATCGCAGGAAAATGCATAGATTCGAAACAACGTATCCGGAAGATGCAATCCAATAGAAACTTGCCGAACCGTCCATCCAAGAGTTTGCAGGCCAATTGGAGACCACGTCATTGTGACGCCTTCAACGCTGAATTGTAAGACAAAACAAATGTATGTGCCTCGTAAAAGCGAAGGTTCCAATCTTGTTTACAGAAGAAAAAATCCAAACCCAAAAAGGAGGGTCCACACAACGTTGAGAAGGTAGACCACAACGGAAGCTATGGGTTCACAGTTTTCAACTAACTCACAAAATGCACAAATATGTATATATATTAAATCAATATGGTTGGAAGGGCATGGAATCATAAACCAAAGTAAATGAGAGCAGGTGGAGGACAAAGGAGGTGACAGAAAATACACGCTCAGCTCATGGGGTTTGTAAAGCTCTTGTTGCACCTATTTATATAGGCAATAGGAGCCATGATGAATATAAAGCAAAGCACAACTATCCTACCAGTTCAGTTCTCCAACAAAAAGGATGGGCGCTGGCTAGATTTTCAGAGATCTCAGCTTCAACATTTGAAGATCTTGAAGTTGAAGAGCCATATTTCAATGCTCTGATACGCTAGTTACGTTGAATACTCCTTCAAGTCAATCAACAAAAAGTATTACACAGAAAGAGCTTCCTTGGGCTTCGACTCTACTAGTTTTATCCAACCTTCAATTACAAAGAGACATTAAACATGCAAATATTGCTCTGACCAACATTCAAACCAGTAACAGACCACAAAATATAGGCACGTATTGATTTTTATCTACAAAATATATGCAGGTCAGACCAAAGTTGCTTCAGTAATTTCTCATCATTGTAGAACCTCCATTTTGTCTCAGAGAGCAGGACTTCGGCAATTTTTAAGAAGAGGAGGGGATGAATATCATTAAGCAAACTAGAGAAATATTCGGTTTTTTTTTTTTTTTTTTATAACCGATTTCCAGAGGTCGAATCCGCTGTCGATGTCTTTGACCGTGTCTCAAGGTTTTGAAATATTTATGGAGGGATATCAACATGAATAGGATTGGGAACAACTGCGATAATGACAACAATGAGCTGAACCTAATTATTGTATCACATGGATTGATAGCCTATGGCTTGAGTGGAGGATGTAACGTATTCAGAATTAGAGGTTACTTTCGAATCTTCTGTCAAGAACAATAAAATGGCTGCAATTCGTACTACAGAACTGGGCAAAAATACAGCTAAAATATAGCTAACAAGATTCGCTCTAAGGTAAATGTAACACACAGGCTGGGGAGAAGGTAGATTGGTCAGAGAAGAAGGAACATAAAATTATTATGGCAGAGAGCCCAGAGCGTAGAAAGGAAAATTATGCACAGCCCAGGGAGAGCAGAGGGCGCAGAGAGAAAATATGGCAAAAAAACTGATACAAGGAGTTACAAAGGCAAGAATACTAAAAATAGGACCTACTCATAAAGACCATAAAACAAATGGCTCAAAGAAATTATGCAGGGCAGGAATACACTAGCTCTGATACCATGTTAAACACACATGGGTAGCAAAGGAATCTGAAGGATAAAACATGAGAATACATTTTTATTTAACAAGTGATATAATTTATAGTACATATTATGACCGTTGGGTTCCACATCCCAAGGTCTCTTGGACTCCTTTTGTCTATTTGGCTTCCACACTAAACCATTAAGGATTAGGTGTCCAAGAGTTTTATTCAACTCATTGAATAAAAAAAGGTGCCTATCCATCCAGATTTAGATAAACTTGTGTTGGAAACTTTTGACAAGTTAGGATCTTTAACCTCTACATTGATAAGCCATATAGATGATGCTTACCTTCAACAATTTGTTGAACTATTTTCCCTTACTGTTGTTGCCTCTGAAATTTCTGCACAATCTTCAAATACTATAAATACACCTTCATTTACCACCACTTCACCAATAATATCCACCACAGTCCATTCCCCTAAACCAGTTATTCATCAGCCAAACTCCTCATCTAGTTCATCTCCATCCATTTCAAGCCCTTCCTCAAGCACCACAACTTTACCCCCTGGTCAAACTAGAATCTCAGCCATGGTAGACTGATATGCACCTCTGGTTTTACCTGCACAACTCCATGCCATGCCCCAAGATTATCAAAGCAAAATCTTTTTGTTTGATGCTACTGATCAATACACTGCCCAACATCATGTGAACAAAATGACTAACTAGTTTGAGTTGCATGAGATAGATGAATCTGATGTCCAAATGAGGTTGTTTTCTCAAACATTAACTGGGGATGTTAAGAAATGGTTCAAAGCTTTACCTGCCAACCATATGGCAGACTTAGTTTCTTTTCATAGATTATTCATTGATAGATGGGAGAGAAAGAAAAACCTTGTGCAAATACTTTTTGAATATGACAACATTAGAAGAGCTCCTAATGAGTCGGTTCAAGATTATTGTACTAGGTTTAATAGCATCTACAATGCAATACTTGCTAATATTAAGCCTCCACCTGACCTAGAATTAATCAAATTCCCTGATGGTTTTGACACTGACATGTCATACCAGTTAAGGGAAAGAAACCCTGAAACATTGGAACAAATGCAAAGTAATGTTGTTAATGTAGAGGCCAACCTATTAGCCAAGAAAGCTAGAATGAGAAATGAAAAGAGAGTTGTAATTAAAGAGGAAACTTCCACTTCTAATGGAAAAATAGATAGTTTAGCAAAGAGTGTAGAGAGAATAATGGATAGATTAGAAAACATGGAAAGAAAACTCAGTGGGAGAATCAACAACCACCCCCAATAAGAAACCCCAACTTTAGGAAGAATCCTAACACTGGAAAGAATGGTATACCAGATCAGCAGATTAGGCCTCCCTTCCAGGAAAACTATGTTGAGGTTCACAAAGGCATGAAGGGGAGGATGACACCCAAATAAACTTGTTAGGAATAAAAAATGAAGATGTTGTTTTTCTTACTCAAGAAGAATAGGAGTTGTACATGCTGCAACAATTGCAATTAGAATTTGGTGAGTCCTTTAACTTTAAACAAGGTTATGAGTCAACTATATATAAGGTTCACAAAAAGTATAGCTTAAGAAGTAAAAATAATAATGAAGCTCCCACTAAAACCTCAATCTAGACCCAAACTAAAAAGATAACAAAAGCTCCTGTCACTAAAATTTTACAAATCCTCCCTAGGGGAACACCAAAGACCTCTACCCCAAAAATTGTAGATATAACCTCTACTGAAACTCAAACTGAAACAATTACTGAAATCAATCCAAATAGCACAAATCAAAGCAAAACAGATGAAACACAGACTGAATTGCCTAGTACTAAGAAACAAGATAAAAACACATAGACTACATTTGTTAAGGAAGATCTCATCCAAACAAACAAAGCTCGGCTCCATTTCAACCTCAAAACTGAAATAGAAAAATTGAAGATATCAATTCCCTTGACCGAGTTAGTAAAGAATGAATCCTATAAATCACAGATAATTGAAACTTTAAATATAGGAGAGGGAGAAGATTTTGTCAATTTAAATGATGATCAACCTGAATTATTGTTTGGCCCTGAGGTGAATGGTACTCATCAGCACGGGGGAATCCCTCCTTCCTACATTAGCCTGAACATTCATGACAAAATATTACATAATACTATGTTAGACTCAGGGGCATCCCATAACTTGATGCCAAAAGCAATCATAGAGAGACTAAACTTAGACATTACCAGACCATATAAGACGCATTTTCCTTTGACTCTAGCCAAGTTAAATGCCTTGGTTTGATCAAGGATTTATGTGTAACTCTAGTCCAGTGCCCAGCAAAGAGTATTGTGATGGACATAGTAGTTGCAAACATCCCACCCAAATATGGAATGCTATTATCTCACTCATGGGGAGAAAAATTGCAGGGATCCTTGCAGTTAGACATGTCATATGCCACCATATCTGTTTTTGGCCAAAAAAGGAAATTGTATAGAGAGACCTTGATGAAATACATGGTGAGTAGTGCAGAAAAACCACAAAACTTTCCTATATACTCCATGCATTCTGATATGGACTCTTTCATCTTGTACAATTTAGACCATGACAAAAAGGAAATCACAACTGAAGAACTAAAATACAAAACAACTGACACTGAAAACATTTTTCATGAGTCCCTATGGCATTTGGATTTTGATGGATCTGTGAATAGGTTAGGGGCAGGAGCAGGAGTGTGGATCCACAATATGGAGAATAATCATGCCGAAGGTCATGCATTTAGGTTAAATTTTAAATGCACAAATAACATGGCAGAGTATGAAGCTCTGATCTTAGGATTACAAATGGTTAGAAAACTTGGAGCTAAGATATTTTCTATACTTGGGGACTCAAAATTGATTATTAAACAAATTAATGGTGAATACTCTATAAACAATCCCAGATTGAGTTAATATAGAGAGATTGTCCTAGATTTGATCAAAGACCTTCTGGAAACAAATTTTGCTTCCATTCCTAGAAAACAGAATATGCAGACCCACAGTCTGGCTACTTTTGCTAGTACCTGCAAAATGCCCTTTTAGCCCAACCATCAGTACAATGCAGAAGTGAGACATAGGCCTATCATACCAAACAATTTGAAGTATTGGCAGATTTTCTCACAGGATTCCCAAATTTATAATTTCATGAATGCTGAAGGTGAGCTTCAGAATTGTAATATAGATACACACTGTACAATAGACAATGACATAGATAGTGACATAGATGTAAATATTTTAGAAATAGGTAAACCCAATAATTTCACTAAATTAGAAGTAGATAACTTAGAAAATGTAGAAATAGAGGAAATAATGAATGATGATCCTGAAATTCCTAATCTTAAAAATAGTTTTTTTCCCAAGGGATTAGTCCCCTTGGAAGATTTGTTTGATTCCAACGATGTAGCTAGGAAGCCGAAAATGGAGCCTTTGAGAACAGATAAAGAAGAATGTAACATAGGAACTGAAGAAAAAACTAAACTCATTAAATTATCAAAATCCTTACCTCCAGATGAAAAGGTTAAATACATAAATTTGTTTAAAGAGTTTCAAGATGTATTTGCATGGAGTTACGAAGACCTAAAATCTTATGACACCAGCATAATTCAGCACAAGATACCTATCAAAGAGGATCATAAGCCTTTTAAACAGAAACTTAGGAGAATTAATCCAGTTCTTATGCCATCTATTGAGAAAGAAGTTAAAAGAATGTATGATGCCCAAATTATAGCTCCCATTAGATACTCAGATTGGGTTTCAAACTTAGTCACTACTAGGAAGAAAACTAGAGAAATTAGACTTTGTGTTGATTTCAGAAATTTAAACAAGGTCTCATTAAAAGACAACTATCCTCTACCAAAAATGGACCATGTCCTTTAGATGGTAGTAGGCTCATCCAAAATTTCGCTACTTGGTGGATTTTCTGGATATAACCAGATCTAAGTTCAACCAGAGGACCAAGCCAAAACTGCATTTACTACTCCTTAGGGTACCTTCATGTATTTGAAGATGCCTTTTGGATTAATGAACACAGGAGAAACATATCAAAGAGATATGGATATAGCTTTTTCCAAGGAGATCCATGATTTCTTAGTGGTTTACCAAGATGACATCACAATATTTTCTAAATCTGATAATGAACACCTAGATCACCTAAGAAGAGTTTTCATTAAATGTAGGAAATTTGGTATTTCCTTAAATCCCAAAAAGACACTCTTTGTTTTAGAAGAAGGAAAAATGTTGGGACATATAATATCCAAAGATGGAATTAGAATATATTCTGCTAGAATAGAGGAAATCTTGACCATCACCCATCCTAGAAACATCAAAGAATTGCAGTCATTTTTAGGAAAAATTAATTTTCTTACGAGATTCATTTCAAATTTAGCAGAATTGATTAGAGAACTAAATAACATGTTAAGAAAAGATTCAGCACATAATGGACAGTGGAGGAAAAATAGTCCTTTGAAGCCATCAAGGAAGCCCTAACCAAAACTCTAGTCCTTATAAGTCCTGATTTTCAGAAAAATTTTATAATTTTTTCTTTTGCTTCAGAACACACTATTGCAGCAATCTTGTTGCAAAAGAATGACTAGGGATATGAACAACCAATTGCATTTTTTAGTAAATCCTTAAGAGATGCCACACTCAAATACAACATAATGGAAAAACAAGCACTAGCTTTAGTAAAGGCTATCAAAGATTTTAGAGTATATATTTTGTATTCTCACATCATTGCTTATGTTCCAAACTCAGTAGTAAAGGACATTTTGACACAAAATGGGCCTGAAGGAAAGAGAGGCAAATGGATTGCCACTATTTTGGAATATGACATAGAAATAAAGCCCACTAAACTTATCAAAGGCCAAGGTTTAGCCAAACTCATGGTTGAATCGAACTGTCAGGCCCTAGATATAAATTTCATTGGTGCCCTTGATGATCAGGAAGAGATGGTGACTCCACAGATCAGTGAACCTTTTACTGATTCACCTTGGTATGTAGATATCATATTTGTATTACTAAACTTACAAGCTCCTCTTGGTTTAACAAGAACTAAAGCTAGATTTTTGAAAATGAAGTCATTAAAATATTGTATCATAGATAATGCTTTGTTTTGGAAAGACAATGGTGGTATTCTAATCATGCAAGAATTTCATGCAGGGGATTGTGGAGGACACTTATATTAGAAAACTACTGCTGACAAAATTCTGAGGGTTGGTTTCTACTGGCCCACTCTTTTTACCAATGTTAAGAAACATGTGACTTCTTGCCATAAGTGCCAAATATTTGAGGGAAAGAGAAAGCTTTTACCCCTGCCTCTCAAACCAATCTCCGCAGAAATGTCATTTCAACAATGGGGGTTAGATTTCATTGGAGAAATACACCTAGCCTCATCAGCTCAGCATAAATGGATTTTGACAGTCACTGATTACTTCACCAAGTGGATAGAAGCCATCCCTTCTAGACAAGCCACAGACACTGGCATTATCTCAAACCTAGAAAATAATATCCTGTCAAGATTTGGATGCCCCCAAAAGCTCATCACTGATAACGCAACTACTTTTCAATCCAAGAAAATGGTAGACTTTTGTAACAAATATCACATCACCCTTGGCCATTCCATTGCCTATTACCCTCAAGGTAATGGACTTGCAGAATCCTCTAAAGAAAGCCTAGTCAATATCATTAAGAAATTACTGGAAGGCAACAAAAAGACATGGAACAAAAAGTTGGTCAACGCCCTATGGGCAGATAGACTAACTACTAAGAAGTCAATTGGTACACCTCCTTGTCAACTGGTATATGGAATGGATGTTGTTTTTCCATCATCTTTAGGAGTACCAGTGATGAAGATCATCCAGGAATTATAGGTGGAACCAAATGATATCCAGAGAAGGATAAATCAGACCATACACTTGCAGCAGACCAGAGAAGAAGTATATGTAAAATCACAAGTAATCCAGGACAAAATCAAAAAGATATTTGATAAAAAGACCAAAGCTGATGATTTTTACATAGGTGATAAAGTTCTTAAGTGGGATTCAAGAAGAGAAGACAAGGGCAAACATGGAAAATTTGACTTCTTATGGCAAGACCCTTATGTCATTTATGGTTACAGAGGTAACAATGATTTTTTCTTGAGAGAGATAGATGGATCAGATCTACCGGGAGGACCTGTCAATGGTAGAATGTTGAAGCATTATGTATCCACAGATTAACAATAGTTCACTTTACTTTGATCATTGTACATAACATTGCAGAGTTTAGATTGGATTGGATGGTGATCTTTTGAAGTTGAAGCCCAGAGAGAAGGCCCTGAGCTTTGAAGGTTTCACCATCATAAGTATGAATAAGGCAGAAATCATAGAAGAACAGTTTACAGGGTAACTGCAGTCACAATTCAAAGGCTATTGATCTTAAAGTTCTTGACATTTCACCAGGAAATGCCATCCCCATGTGGAGCCACTGTTAGGGTCCTATAATAATAGGATTCATAATTTTGAATTGGCTATGGTTAGTCTTGTAATATTGTACATACTTTTGCTTTCTACAAAATGTTTTCCATATTAAAAATTAAAAAAATGTAAAGAGGGTATGTCCTAAAAGAAATATCAAAGGACAAAATGAATAAGAAAATATCAAAAAAGTAAAAATTATGAACCCCAAACAAAAACAGATCATGAAAGTGTGCAAATTCAAGTGCCACTACTTTTACTTTACTGTGCAAAATAATGGTTGTGTGCAGCTTGTCATAAATTCCACAACCCATGATAGTCAAACTATTTAATCTTAACTAGTTCATGTTTTAAATTTCATTTTTATAGATAGAGAATAAAGATCTTGTCAAACTTTTTAATCTTGCCAGATCAGTAGTTAGATAGAGAAATAAAATGTGCTCATAAGCTTAATCTAAGCCATTGGAAGTTATAAGGTTAGAATTAGATAGTTTACTTGTCAAAAGAAAAGGAAAGAAAGGGTCTGCTAGCCTAAATGCACCCAATAAAATGAAGAAAAAATGTTAGGATAAGTAAAGGGTAGGTAGAAGAAAGGTTGCAGAAGTACAAGACTGTTAAAGAATAAGCACATTTATCATGCTTAATCCTATGTTTCAGTGTGCAGGAGCAGTTATGAAAGTAAAATGATGTTCACAAGCTGATTTAATTAACTTCCCATCATTTCATTTCATCCCCCACTACATACTTACTAATTTCCCCATTATCCCATCATTTCTTATGAATGTACCATTTTCCCTTCATTTTGACCCTTACCCCTTGGTTTCACACATTTCCCTAGCAAATTACCCTCCAAAGGTCATCCCCCTACCCTAAACCCCTTTTCCCTAGTGTGAAACCCACTTCCCATTGAAAAAAATAATCACATTCCCCTTTATTAATTTCCATAAAAACCTATAAAAACCCATAAAAACCCTTATCCTAAGTTTAATTCCCCCCCCCGGCATTATTTAATTAACTCCCCGACATAAATCCTTTTAACCCACCACCCTTGGTGCGGTTAAGAAACCCCGCCACATTCAACCCTGGTCCCACTTTATTAATCCCGCTCATTGTATTTTAATCCCCACTTTATTCATTAATTAATTACAGTTAGTTGTAATTAATCCCCCGGGCCCCACAAATCTCCACCCCTATTCCCTCCGTGCAATTTTACCACGTGACAGCCATTAGATCTTTCACCCTCAGATCTGACGACATGCATCCATATTGCGCTCATCCCCTCTCCTACCTTTACTAGCCCGAGAGTACACTAGATTCACAGTTTTGATCGGGCCCCATTTTTCTACGTGGCAGCACTAGGCGAAATCACGTGTTCTCGAGGAAATACTGCCTGACTGCCAAAAATGGTGTGATGGCCCCTACAACTGCCTCCTTGCCAAAAGCTAAACCATCCACTGTTCATTATGAATTCCGAGCCAAAATCTAACCATTGCTAGTTAAAAGGCCGAAGAAGCCCATTTCAACTCTTTTCACTCATTTGCACTGTGAAAGCTGCTTAAGCCTTCCTGTGACACCCTGAGCCTCTGCAACCCAATTTGACTATTTATTACCTTCCAAACACACTTTGGATGCCCAATTCAGCCATCCAATGCACAGCTAAAGCAACCGCACCCTCTACAGCCACCATTGAAACCAGTTTGCAGCCTATACCATCAATTCCAGGTATTTTTGAGAAAAAACCAGAACGACCCTCTCAATTTGAAAACGTACAGTTATTTCAAACATTAATTAATTTAATTTAATTTAATTTAATTTCCCTGAATTTGAGAGTATTTCCACCCGAATACCCAAACCCCTATTCTGCAAACTGCAAATTACCCTTTTACTCCACCAAAGTTTTCAAAGTTTCACTTCTACAGCCTGTATAAGCCTAATTCACACCTTTCCCCCTAAAAAATGGCTACCCAGACCTCTTTGGATGTGAGACCTATGTCAACCCCTCACCTAGACATTGACCATCTGGCACTAGCAGATAGGGATTTCCAAATAAAAGACACTGCTACTCCAACCCACCTTCTGAAGCTCCACTGTTGGAGTAAGGATAGATTTCTAAACCATGCAGATGACATCCACCTTTGGGAATCCAATTTACCCAAATACCTATTCCCAGAAGTTCACCCATTCCCTGATATTGTACATTTTTGTCATGCCTGTTATATCCCTAGCCAAAGGGCTATTGTCGCCCCAAATCAGCAGTTTTTATTCACCATTACACCAGAATCTATCAACCAAATGCTACAAATCTAGGCTAGCACTAATCAGACCCCTCTATCCATTGGAGACCTGTTGGACTTATATGTCACGTTGGACCTGGTTAAGATAAGTCAAATCTTCCAGACTTTCATCATTGAATACCGCCATACTCCTACAGATACCCCACCCTATGCTGTCACCATTTTCTCAGAAACTGGCAGACACATAATCACCATGCTCTCATGCATCCTAGCATACACTTCAGATGAGCATGTGGATGAGGTCATCCTGGCCTTCTTTTCCATTTTTACTCCAGGCAAGCCTCCTACTATCGTGTACAATTATGCTCAGTTCATCGTAGACAGAATGCATGAACAATGCACCAGACTGCCCACTGAAAGAGTTTTCAAATACTCTTCAGTGTTGTTTTATATGTTTTTGTAGTACCAAACAGATAAGTTCCCTGTAAGTATCCAGAAGTTGGACACCAAGGGAAAGGAGAGATTAGTGGTCTACTAGACACCCTTTGTCCAAAAATTTTCCATAGCATTTACTTACAAAGACTTCATAGACTTATTTGTGTACCCAATCATGAACATACTGACCGGTAACACTCAACCTAGGATAAGCCAAGAGATCAAAAGGGTGCTACAATTGGCTAAGAACAACAAGGTGGGAGACTGGTACTTGTACCAGAACCACACTGAAATCAAAGTTTATGGATGCCAATTAGCCCCCTATAAGTTGCCCAAATACCTCCCTATGAGGATATTTTCACTTGAGTACTTCAGACAAATCATCAACTCTGATGAGGTCCACTTCCTATCTGCTAGGAAGAAAACCCAGTTCAAGATGAAAAACCAATTGGGCCCATTCATTTGCAATAACAGAGAGGCTGGACTAGAGGCTGACAAAATACTACAGTAGATGAAATTCAGCAACAGCTTCATGTGGCAGTATGACCCTCATGGGGTTATAAATAAACTTAGACTCAGGGTCAAGTTGGGACCATACATCCACCACCCAAGACCTAACATTGAATAGTTTTCCAACCAATCTGAGTGGGTGGAAAACATTGATTAATATGGACATCACAGTTGTGGATGTGGAGAACATACTGATTGATCTTGAAAAACAATTTGACCAGAGCTCTTTCCTGTAGGTTCCAGAATTAGGAGAACCAATGAATTTTCATCCTATGTTACAAACCCCGGCCAATGAAGAAAATAATCCAAAGAGGAATAGGGAGGAGGCATCCAGCTCTGCCATGGAGACTACAAATGAGCTGTTTGAGCTAAGGAAAAGGCCCAAGTTGAATCCTGTGTCTGAACAGGAGGAGAATATTGAATCAGTGGAAATAATTGACACTAAAACAATGGGGCAGAGGAGCAAAGATACAGCTGCATCAGGTGAAACACAGCAGCCATCAACCTCCAACACCCAAATGATAGAGAGACAACAAAGTGTTGAGGTTTCTTCCTTTGTCAGGCCAGTTGACAGAGAAAAGGACATCAAAGATAGCTTCAAAGAGATAAACATGAGGAATGAGAAGTTGAAGGCAGAGACATATTCCCAATACTTCAAACATACACGACCCAACCAGAGTAGATTGATGCCAGCCTTTGACATCAAAGCGGGAAAGATGCAGGTATCATTTATGCAACCCACTGTTCAGCAACCAAAGACGTCAGTTGATTATAAGAAGACTAATTTTGAGGTGATGGCCAAGGGATATTCATCCCATTGACCAAATAGAGTTCCACAAACAGGCTGGAGAAATGATTTACACCACCCTTACAAGAAAGGCCATGGCTTCCCACAAGCTGCAAGATTCACTGGATAATGTGACAGCCCAGTACAAATTGGAAAAGGCCTCCTCACAGGCCAAAGATAATAGGATAAATTCATTGGAGGACTTGGTCATTGAACTCGGCCATGATCCAAGTGACATTAAGGCTACTAAACAGCTGATCAAAAAGAAGAATGAGGATATAACAGCCCTCAAGAAACAACTTAAGCTGCCTCATTTGCAACACCCACAAACAAAGGAGGTCTTGGAGATCCAAACAAATCATGAATAAATGATGGACCTAGTGCTGCAACTGAATGATCAGTTAAAGGAGATGGAGAAAGAATTGGATAGATTGATTCAGCTCAAACAAGCTAGTCTTGATGATGCTCTTGCAACTGTCATCCCGACAGTTACCATTGTTGTACCTTCTACTTTGGAAACATCATTGGCCCCCACTGCTCCAATGGCCACAACACTATCGGCATCTACACCAACTACATTAGCAACAGGATCTACAACAATAGGCTCAACGGGTGATGAAGCAAACAGGTTGGTCAAGGAAATGGAAGAAATGTCCATTCAGACCACTGACATGAAGGAGAAAGTGACCAGCCTGGAGACAGATTGTAGACTTGCCCAAATCATGCACAAAGAAGAATAGCAGAAGGCCACAAGGATGACCGAAAGAATCAAAAGCCTGGAAAAGGAACTGACACTCAATGAACCTTTAGGTCAAGCTAAGGAGCAACTGTGGGCCAATATCATTGACTTTGTCAATGATATTTGGCCATCCATCCAGGTTATTTTTGAACAAATTGATTTGATAAAGCAGGCTACAGAATCCATTCAGAGGGTTAAAGCAGAACTTGGAGATATGCTAGAGGAAGCTACAAGGATCATTCATTTCCTCAACTCCAAGAACAAGTATGAGCTGCAAGAATTGGAGATACTTGACAGAACAGGTACAATTTTGGAAGTTAAAAAGGTCCTCACCAAGAGGAATTTGATGTTGAACTTGGAGGATAAGTGCCAAACCATGCAACTGGCAATTGACAGATTCATGGTTAAATTCGAAATTTTGAGGCAAAAGGGTTTACCAAATCCCTTGGTTATAAATGATAAGCTAATGACACAAGAGGATTATAATAAAAAGATCAGGGAAGTAGCCAAAGATCAGGTGAATACTTCATCCATGAAAGGTATACCTACTAGCAAAGTATTGTATCAAACATTTGAGAATTTGTTTTACCTCCAGCATGAGGTAAAACACCTTTTTATTAATAAGCCAACTTTTGCCAAGTATACAGAGGCAGATGAGATATACAGAAAAATGCTCAATATCCAATTACCAGATGTTGAGACATGGGAAAAACTCAATGATTTACTGTAGGAATACACAGTAAAAATATGAAATGTACAGTAAAAAGTAAAAGAGCACAGTAAAAGGATATTGACAGGTCAGCAAGGTCAAAGTGTATCAGATGAAAGGTCAAAGTAAATATAACATCCAGCGTGAAGACCAAACAGTAAAGCAGATTAAAGGGCAAAAGATCAAAGATTAAAAGACAACAAAACCTAAATAATAGGGACAACAAACAGTAGTTTAATAGCTGCCTCTATCTTCTTGCATGAATATATTTCTTTCTCCTAGATTAATTCCCAAGGCAATTTGGGATATTTTGTAAATTATTTTTGTATAAATACTTCATAGTTCAAAGTATTGAGGGTGGATTTCTATACATTTGTAGAGTTATTTTGATCTTAAACCTAAGGGTTATTGTACCAATTTTCAAGTCAACAGACTGGAGCAAGTAATAAAAAGATTGCACTACAGTGTTCATGAGATGCGCTATTGCTGTGAAGTATCTTCTTTGTCTGATTTTGTTACTTTTTTATGTGTTTCATAAACTTAAATGTTATCTAAATTTGAATGAATTAACTGGAAATTTAATTCAGAATTTGTTTAAGTACACTCTGTTTTTCACAGTTAATCATTTATATGTTTTCCTCTGATATCCAGATTTGAGAACCCTTAAATATTCTCCCATTCCATTTGACCTTTTGCATTTCTCTTCATAATCTGGCCTAGGAAACCCTTAATTGCTCCCTAGATCCTTTTTGAAACCATTTCACCATCAAGCCTTTGAGATCTGTAGTAACTCCTCTATCTTGCCCTGTAGACATTGTTTTTAGAACTTAATCCAGTCCTATTTGTCTGACATTTGACTCCATAGCCCAATGGTAAAAGACAACCCTTTTTCATCTAAGTAAGTGATCCCACCACCTAGATTCAAATAAAAAACCCCAACACAATCATAACTAGCCTAAAATCAATTAACTAAAACAAAGTTAAATGATAAAGAGAGAGCCCTCTCCAAGATTAGAAAGGCTAGATCTTGATCTCCAAAGTTGGTTTGTGGTTACCTCTATCATTTCTTTCTTTAACAACTTCTAAAGAAATTTTGGAGTGATAACACAAACCACACTTAAGATGCTACAAAGGCTGATTTTGAAATCAACTTAAATTGATCTATTGATGCTTAAAGGAAAACGAAATCTCAATGAAATTATCTGAGTTTATAAATGAAATCAAATTGTTGTCACATTGCTATGAAATCAATCCCTATGCTACTGTACTTGGAATGGAAATTGAACCTATCCTATCATCTCAGAATAAAACTAAATTATCCTGTGATATCTAAATGACTCAAATCGATGCTATTTTATAAATTGAATCAAATCATGCCAGAAATGCTCTGAATTAAATCACAATGATTGAAATCAATCACACAACTTGAACTATACAATCATTGCTTGAACTAAATAACACTGCTTGAAATAAATCACACAATTCAAATTTCGAAAACGAAGAACACAATACCTATTGCTACCAGGCACGAATTCATTGCAACTGCAGTCAATACCCTTCAAACCATAAATCATTCACTCAACTAATCTCTAAATCATAAATCAATCACTCGAACACACAGGAGGAAATCCATATTCAAACCCATGCCATACATCATAGTTTATATACATAAGCGTATAGAAATCATTCCATATAAACTCAAAAATCATTTATGTTCCTATATCATGAATGCTCCAATTACAAATGTGAATATGCTTGGCTTTAATAAAAGGAACAAAGTATGACTCTGTATTAAAACATGAGCATGGACTATGTAATGAATTGGAAATCTGCAAACTCAAGAAAACAATCCTTCAATCATTCGATTTGTAATGCAACGATAACTAAATGCTTGAAAATCGAACCACACATACTATGAAATCACACAAGAAATGTTTGCAACTGTAACTCAATGAAAGCTTATACTATGAAATCACACACACCTAATTATCCTACCTATTAATCAAGCTTGTTTCCAGAGGTGGTGGGCCCTCCCACACCTAGAGTAAGCTAACTTACTGCAGTAAAAGAGAGATTTAAAGCATTAAAAACATGACTCACAATCAACCATGCTGGCAAATTCTCTGGTTCACAACTTGGAAACAACCATATATATATAACTTCATAACAGAGTCTTGAAAACCAAATTACATAGATCATTGTATGTCTTGCTAACAACTAGCACTGTACTCTATTACATTGACCTTTAAAGGCAATTGATTAAATGTAAAACTAACAACGTATCTAACTATGGCAATCTTCAACAAACTAGAACTAATCTGAGCATGTTCGATTTGCTTCAAATCGGCTTTGCCTTGCTTGGAACAAACTGCTTCCCTTCGAGATAACTAACTGCTAACATTAGAGTAACCTGCTTCTATTCCAATCTGAAGGATCTTCAACTTTGAAAGCATCGAGCTCGGCATAACAAAATCTCCTTGAGTTGTGTACATCGATCCTCAAGAAGTCAAAAAGGAATGTGGAAGGAGTCCACCTGGCCACTACTGTCTTGAGTACGGGTCAAGGACCAGCTGTTGAGTATGAAAATGAGAATGATGCTGATGACAAGGCATCCTTTCCATCCCTATGCTGACCTGCCAACCCTGCCACTAATCTTCACAGCTAAACCCGTAAATAGATAGTTAGCATATTAAGAATATGACTCAAAATCCACTTAAACTTAATCATAAATAGCAAAACAATGTCAGTTAGATGCATTTACCTCTAGTCATATATTAGCAGGGTTTAGGTAGTGATGTAGGTGGTAGGGTAGGTGGAAGGAGTACTTTTTCAGACAAAAGATAGTGAAAATAGGGGTGAGAAGCAGAAAATTTGGGGACAAAAATGGGTGCCAACAATATCTCAAGGAAAACATATGTAAAGAAATACTTGAATCCTTCTCATAATAGTTATAGTTAGTGAGTGAACATTTTGAAAAGGAGATTATGATAAGAAAATTATGAAGGAAGGACTTGTCAAATGACAAAAAACTCATTCTAGGTACTACACCACATTGGTCAGTGAATCCCCTGGAGATATTGAAACTTAGAAGGTAACCCAACCCTAAAGTGGTATGTGCTTAAAGAAGAGGTCTAATATTTGAATTATTGGAAGCATAAATTTAATCCTACATAAGAAAATAGTATGTCCATATATGGAAACTCTTAGTGGACCTTAATTCATTACTCCCTAGCGACCTTTCAAAGTCCATTTGTCTAAGCTTTGCATACTTATATTAATATACCTTACTTCATTACTTCCAAGGGAAATTTCAAATTTCATTTGTCTAAGCTTTTGCGCGCTTATATTAATAACCAAAACTAAGTGCAAATCTGAAACAATATTTAAATTCCTAATCAGTGGATGCATATATGGTGAGTATATTTACCATACCATACTTTCCACCTACTTATTTGATATTATTTAGAATATTAGATTGTTGTGCTAATATCCTCCTCAGATTAGAAACAAAATGTTTTCATTGTGCTTAAGGATTCATGAATTTTTGCAAGTGAAATGATGAGTTTTTATGTTAATTTTATAATAAATTTAACATAAATAAGAGACTAAACATGTATATAATAATAACATCATCAAAAACACATTATAACAAGAACATGATAAAAGAGTTCACCCCTCTTGTGTTATGCCTCCTTGGTCTAGATTCCAATGGTTTGGACCTCTCTATTATGATCAAAAGTGTAAAAATATATGTTTACAATGCTCAAATGCTTCTAAAACCTACTCCAATCAGTTCAGAATGTTCAAAAATGGCTATATAGCCTCCTTTTTCATCCAATTTGGTGGAAAACTAAAGAAGTTATGACCTCTCGTAGTTTTCCCAATATTCGCTGCACAAATTGCACCATTTCCATCATGATTCTACATTTTCGCTCCAAAAAGTGCTAACTGGGAAAATTTTTGCCACGTGGTGGCCATAAACTATCAACACCAACAACTCCATCGTAAGTTGCAATCGGCGAGAATCTGCGAGTTTTATGGTTTGTGAATGCAACGTGGGAATTGTGTGATTGTGATAAGTGACGGACCCGATGGAACTATCAACTGTGATTTAAGTTTATCACTTTCAGAATATATCACAATAAATGGAGCCAAGGTAATACATGTAACGGGGCTTTACTCTGTGTGATATGCGATTGAGATATCACAATCGCAACCTGATCCTGTCAGAGCCGATTCCATAACACCTCCCTTCTGCGATGTGTGATTGCGATCATCGCATTGCAACCCTGACTTGTTTAGGGGTCGATTCTTTAACGCCGACCCACCTACAATATGTTAGTTAAGAACCAACCTGTGAGCATGGTGGTAAAGCTTGGTTTTGTTGTGGGTAAGGTCACATGTTCGACCCCGACCTCCCCACATTAAATTTTATTCGACCTTTGAGAGTGCACATGGCGGCCTTCGGGTTTCACACATGTCACCCTCTCATTGGTCCACCTGTATATCCTTCAACCAATAACATCCTACCAACTCATGCTTGTATGAACATGCCACATGGAACTCAACCATTCACCGATGAGATTACGGTGCTACCTCAGCTGCACAATCAACACCAACTAGGTAGCCTAGTCAATAGTACGTTGATGAGCCTCATAAATTGGTAATTATATGGGCTCATTTTACCTCCTAACCTAGTCAAATCAACCATTCTCTTGTCTTATTATATGATTTCTAATTATATTTATGCTTATAGAGTGAGTTGAGTTAGTTATGATGCCATGTGGTCTGACATGTGTTTAATGCATATTATTGATGATTTTTTAGGTCAAAGTCAAGGATCCAGTGGAAAAATGGTAGAAATAACTCGAAGTAGACAAAGGAGAGGACTTATAGGAGGGAATCCCCCTCATTTATTACTCCTCACTTCGAATTCCCCTTCATTCAGCTCGGAGTACAAGCAGCCAAGTCATGCACTAGAAGGTTGTCGAGCAAGTGGAGGATGACTGATGATTATCTCGAGTTTTAGGAGCAAAGCCTCCCTAATTTTAAGGAAGCTATTGGTAGCTTCATTTGTATAAGTAGAGAGGCCTAGGGCCTCACTAGGGTTGGTTTTTTGTTGGATTTTTTTTGTACTTTTTCTTATGTAAACTCTGCTCAACTTCGAGCTTATTATTTTGACAGTTTCACGTAATCTTGTTATTGTTTTGGAAATAAAGATGGAATCCTTTTTGAGCTAGCACTGAGTTACCTCAGAGGGCTGAAGCTCTTGGGTTAGGGCCCAATCCAAGCAGCCAAGCTCCTCTTTACTTGTATTTGTATGTTTTATTTCAGTTTGTAGATTAGGTTGTTGTTAGATGCATTTCTCTTATGGTTAAGAATAGGTTGCTCTTGATGATTCAGTAGTTTGATTCCATTTGTGTCTTCCATAGCAGGTTAAGTAGTGATAAAGAGAAGATTCAAAAGGCTAGCAACAGTGCCTTGGCCTCACTTCCTCCCTTTGGGACCATGATTTGGGGCAAAGACCCTCTTGCTACCCCAAAAACACAGATTTTCCTCATTCATAGGACTTCTAGTGTTTGCAGTTTTTTTTTGGTTAATAGTCTAGTATTGCTTTGCTTCCAAACTTCTCCATCATGCTCATTTCTTTATTTACAACAATCTTCTTTTATGCTTTCCTTTCTTGCAGCATTTCTCAACATTTCCTTTCATAGATCATAGTTTAGACTAGTTTGATGCAAAACTCTGTTTTTCTAGATGCACTTATTTCATTGCTTGCTTAATCTCATTGGTTGACTGTCAGTTGTTTATGCAGTAGATATCTTCTAGCAGTAGGCCAGCCTATCAGCCATCCCATCCTCCATCTGATCCATGCCCTACAGGTCGCCCAAGTCTCCCCTCAATTCTGCCTTAGTTTCCTGCATTTTCCATAGAATTTTTTCCTCTATCCTTGAGCAAATCCAATCATCTTTCTCTCTCCCAATGATTCTTGGTAGACCCTAGATGCCCTAACACTTCATTCCAACTTTTATCCACTTTTTCCACCCACTCTCACACCTTCAAAAAAGTGAAAACTTCTCTCGGCCTCCTCCTGTAGGCCTCCTATAGAACGTTGTTTTTCCTCTTGTAGATTTCTTGTGTCCTCCTGTAGATCTTCCTGTAGGCTTTCTTTTGAAGGCCGAGTATGGGAAAAGCCTCCAGAAGGCCACCTAAGACCTCCTAGGACCCAACCACACCATTCTAGATCCTCTCAAGTCCCAAAACCACCCTCCAATGCCACCTATTCGCTGCCACATTCACAAACAAATAAATTACATGCATGACAAATTCGCATAAAAATACCTAAAAATCCAAAACGATGTTTTTTGCTCATTTACTTCCAGAAATAGTTAGTTAGATTTTGTTTACTTCCTTGAGTAGGTAATGGCATTCTTTTCATGGTTTTCATAATGTTTTCTGCAAAAGTAGGATTAGTTGGATAATTAGGATTTACTTGGTTTGCTTTACAGTTCAGTCTTTCTCCTTTCTGCAGTTAGAGTAGTATCTGTAGAATAGTCTTTCTCTCCTTTCATCACATATAGAGCTTCTTCTGGAATCCATAGAAGTTGGCTTGAGCTCCTAGTGATCTTGCGCCGACTGACCAAGTGACAACCTGCAGTAAGAACTAGTACTTGTGCATACAACACCGACGCTTCCAAGTTTGTTACGAACTACTAGGTTGATAAGAGTAAAATAGGCAGCCCAGGATTTGTAGCATTATTGTTGCAATACTGGTGCTCAAAATATTTTTGGCACCATTTCTGAGGAAGCGTCAGAGTATTCTATGATTGCTGCTTTCTTCTATCTTCTATTGCAACATTCTGCTAATAGCTTATTTCAGCAAAAGTAGACTAGTCCTTTCTTTTCCTTCAGTTCTACATTTCCTTGCTTTCCTTTTCAATTCTGCAAATTTCATTTCAACAAAAGTAGACTAGTCATTTCTCTTCTTTCAAGTTCTGCATTTCCTTGCTTTCCTCTTCAATTCTACAAATTTCATTTCAGCAAGTTCATTTCAGTTAGTTGCAATTTGTTTTTTTCAATCAATTTTAGTTTTGCAGGTACTATCAGTGTGGGGAAAAAGAAACAAAAACCACCCAAAAATATTTCCTTTCATACCTCGAAAGAATAGAGATAATTCAGGAAAATTCTTGCCCAACACCCCCACTGCTTCACATATTCAACCTTCTCTCTTCTTCGGTGGCTGCGATCAAGAAGAACCCTTAGGTGAACAACCAGACATATTTGAAGAACCTATAGGGGAAGAAGAAGAAGAAAACATTCCTTTGGAGCCAATGGATAAACACAAAAATGTGAGGGGGAATGGAGAGAGAATAGAGGGTACCTTTCGCATTCAGGAGACCAATGGGGACACCAAAATGAAGAATATAAGCCCTTCCGCCGTACCTTACTTCCATGGTTTGACTACAGAAGATCTTGACACCTTTTTGTTTGAGTTTGTTGTTATCTGTCGAACCTATGACTATGTAGAAGATGAGCAAAAGTTGAAACTCTTCCCTTCTACTCTCAAGGATGCAGCCTTGTGCTGGTTCATGGGATTACTTGGCAATAGCATCACAACTTGGGCTCAGATGCAACAAGCCTTTAACAACAAGTATCGAGACTATTGTAGATCAAAATATACTAAAGAAGAAATTTTTTGAATGACTATAGGAAGTGATGAGTCCCTGGAAGACTATGAGGAGAGGTTCCAACTTAGTTACAAAAGGGTCGGGTGTACACTTGACCCCGAGTCTTTGAAGTTGGTCCTACTTAGGGGAATTCAAGAAGATCTTTTAGACACCCTCCATCTACTAGCCGAGGAATACATCTACCAACTATCCTATGATGACATAAATACTATTTTTAGGAACCATTCTAGGGCAGCCAGAAAGAAAGGTAGGGGGAGTCAACCCATAGCCAGTACCTCTTCTTCTAGCTCATCCATTAAAGGAGAAACTGGAAACATGCTAGAAGACTTCAAGAGTGAGATGTTGTAGACTCTTTCCATGCAAATGGATACCTTACATATCAAATGAAAACAAGAGGAAGTAGAGAGGGCTTTGGCCATTTTTTGCCCTAGATGCACTAGGAGGCATCCTAGGAATGAATGCCCATTGAAATCTATAGAATTTTGTTCAATTTGTGAAGAAAATCATTCTATAGACAAGTGCCCTTCCTTACTTGGACTTAAAGCTATATATCAAGGGGCTGAGGGAGTCACTGAACAACTCTATTACATAAACCAAAGGAGGCTGCATGGACCTAGACCATATGAGCAGGGGATGCAAGGGACATCTCAGGCATACTACAACCCCAACCAAGTCACTTCCATACCTTCTTGGGCCCCCCTGCTCATCCTTCCTGGTCCACACCTCCTCCTTGGTCCTTCACATCTCCATATCATGCCTAACCAACCACCCATTCATTTCAATCCTATGCTCAGCCGCAGCCTCAATAATGCACCTCATCAGGGGTGGAGGCCCCAATACAACTCTCTTCCCGCTCTTTTGCCTCCACCACCTGCCCAACCACAACCATCACCTCCGGCTCCACCAAAGCAACCCCAAATGCTTGCCCAGCCAAATCCGAACCTGAACAACAGATAGGCTCAGCGAGTGTATAGTGGGGAACCATCACGCCCGACTTATGCTATGGAAATTCAGGAAATTAACTTACGATTTAGGAAAGTTTTCCCAGATATCCAGCCTCCACCCAGGGAGGTTGAGGAAGATAAAGAAGAAAGTGAACCTAAAGAAAATCCACCCTTTCCTGAGAGACTATCTGTGACAGTCCAACCTACCCCAGAAGAAACTGAACTCCTTGGGGAATTGAAACATTTATGTGTGAAGATACCACTTTTCCAAGCCATAAAAGATGTGCCTATCTACAATAGGTTGATCAAAGAGAATTTTTTTAGGCATCCAGGAAGGCGCAAGAGAGATGCCCCAACCATCAATGTCATAGGGCAACTGTCCGACCTGATGTTGGGGAAGGCAATCTATCCAAAGTATCTGGACTCTAGAAGCCCAGTAGTCGATGTCAACATCAATGGAACCATGATCCCACACACCTTGATTGATCTAGTAGCTACCATTAATGTGATGACAAAGCTCACAATGCTCAAACTCAACCTCCAGGGATCCTTGAGGAAGACCATGACTGTGCTACAGTTAGCAGACCGCTCCACCATGACCCTTGAGGGGATTGTGGAAGATGTGATGGTCTCCATTGATTCTTGGGAGTACTCTGCTGATTTCTTAGTTCTCTAGCCAAAGGAAAAGATTACTGGGTATCCTCTCATTCTGGGAAGACCTTGGTTGGCTACTGTCGATGCCTACATCAGCTGTCGAGCTGGGAACATGACCATAAAGAATGGGCATATGTCCAAGCAATTAATCCTATATCCTCCTGCCCAACCCTTGTTAGAACATGATCTACCTCTCTGGTTGGAGGAGGAAGATGAGGATGAGGTCTATTCTGCACCGCTTTGTGCATTAGGAATTGCCATTAGGGAAAATAGCAAGATGAGGATGATGTGATTGAAAATCTGATTCAGAATCCACCTCCCAGTGTATCGCCCTTAAAGGACATAGTAAGAGAAACCCAAAACAACCCCTCAACTTATTTCTGTGCGGCCGACTCCACCTCTCTCCGTGTTAAGAATATAGAGTTCGGCCCAGAAAGAACCTTGAAAATCAATCCATCCCTATCCACTTCCTACAATAAGGAACTATGTAGCTTGCTGAGAAAGCACCTAGATGCCTTCGCCTAGAGTTATAAGGAGATGAAGGGAGTGCACCCTTCAGTATGTACTCATCATATATACATCAAGGAGGATTGCAAGCCTGTCAGGCAGCCTCAAATGAGGATGAATCCAACACTTAAAGATATTGTTAAGGAAGAACTACAAAAATTGCTTGATGCAGGATTCATCTATCCCATCTTTGACAGTGAATGGGTCTCTCCTTTGGTGCCAGTGCCAAAAAAAAATGGTAAGTGGAGAATCTGTGTCGATTATCGGGAATTGAACAAAGCCACTAAAAAGGACCATTTTCCTTTACCTTTCATAGATCAAGTGTTAGACAGTTTGGCAGGGAAAAAGTTTTTCTCTTTCCTAGATGGGTTTAGTGGGTACAATCAGATTTAAATCAGCCTGGAAGACCAAGATAAGACCACTTTCACTTGCCCTTGGGGTACCTTTGCATACCGGGTCCTTCCTTTTGGTTTGTGTAACGCTCTAGCCACTTTCCAAAGAGCGGTACTAAGTATATTCTCTAAATTAGTTCATGATGCAGTAGAGATATACATGGATGACTTTACTCCTTATGGCTCTGACTTTCAGGAAGCCTTATCTAATCTAGGAAAAGTTCTAGACAAATGTATTGAGATGAACTTGTCCCTCAGTCTAGAAAAATGTGAATTTTTTATGACTGAAGGGACCGTGCTTGTTCATGCAATATCTCAACAAGGACTGCAGGTGGACCCCAACAAAATTGCCATCATCCAAACGGTCCCACCTCCTCAAAAAGTGACAGATGTCAGAAGTTTCCTAGGCTTAGTTGGGTATTACCGGAGATTCATTAAAGATTTCAGTAAGCTAGCCTCTCCTTTTTTTTACCTCTTAGGTAAAGATGTCGAGTTTATATGGTCGGAAAACTGTCAAGAAGCCCTAGATACCTTGAAGAGAAAGCTCGTGACTGCCCCAATTCTGAGAGGCCCAAACTGGGCCCTACCTTTCCACATTCACACAGATGCCTCGAACAAAGCAATAGGAGTAGCCTTGGGACAAATTGATGAAAAGTTGCCTTATGCCATATACTTTATAAGAAAAAACTTGTCAAAGGCTGAGTTAAACTATATAGTGACCGAGAAGGAACTCCTAGCTGTCGTGCATTCCTTAAACAAATTCAGACATTATATCACAGGCTATCAAACCTTTGTGCACACTGATCTTGCTGCAATTAGATATTTAATGAACAAACCAGATGTAATTATTAGATGGTTTGTTTTATTGTAGCAGTTTGATTTGACCATTATTGATAAGCGTGGTAAAGAAAATGTTGTTGCTGAATTTTTGTCTAGAGTAAATTTGCCTGCAGGTGAAGAAGGAATGGTGGATGACCAAATGCTAGATGAACACCTGTTTGCTATCTCAGTACTCTCTCCATGGTTTGTTGATATAGCAAACTACTTGGTTTCATCACAGTTCCCACCACATCTGTCCTCAAAAGAGAAGAGCAAGATAGTAAGGAAAAGTGCCCCTTTCACCTGGATTGGGGGCAATCTCTTCAAACATGGCCCAGATCAGATCTTGAGAAGATGTGTCAGGGAGGAGGAAGTCTTTGACATCCTCTTGACGTGTCATGATGGGCCTTGTGGAGGTCATTTTGCAGCAAAAAGAACCGCCTTCAAGGTACTGCAAGCAGGCTACTACTAGCCCACTCTTCATTAGGATGTGAGGAGATATTCTAGCCAGTGTGATCGGTGGCAGAGGATGGGGAAATATACTCCAAAGGATGAAATGCCCATGCAACCTCAAGTGACCTTTGAGCCATTTGAGAAGTGGGGCATGGACTTTGTGGGGCCTATCAGCCCTCCTTCATACCAGAAGCAATACATCATTGTGTGCACCAATTACTTGACAAAGTGGGTAGAGACAAAAGCAACCAAAGCAACGCTAGAGGAAAATGTAGCTAGATTTTTGAGAGAAAACATATTCTACAAGTTTGGGTATCCAAGAGAGTTGGTCACAGATCAAGGTAGTCAGTTCACTTCCAATTTGATTGAAGACCTGCTCACACATCATAGAATCAAGCACAAGACTTCGACCCCTTACCATCCACAAGCCAATGGGTAGGTGGAGGTCACTAACAAAGCATTGGAAGGGATCCTGACAAAGGTAGTGAGCAGTAGCAGAAAAGACTGGGCGAATAGATTAGTTAAGGCCACTTGGGCCTACAACACAACATGGAAGACCACTACAGGTTTCACACCCTATGAACTGGTCTATGGGAAGAAGGCTTTGCTGTCAATAGAATTTGAATTCAATACCCTGAGGATGGCAGCTCATCTGAACCTAGACCTCAGGCATGCACAAAAAGAAAGATTACTTCAGCTCAATGGATTGGATGAACACAGAATGCAGGCCCTTCTCCATACAGAGGTAGTTCAGCTTCAGAGAAAGATATAGCATGACAAAAATATCAAGGAAAATCAATTCCAAGAGGGATATTGGGCACTACTCTATGATTCAAGATACAAAGATTTCAAGGGAAAGCTAAGGATAAGATGGCTGGGACCCTACATTGTGGAGAAATGCAATGACAATGTTTCAGTTCTGATCAGAACCATTGATGATGAAGCCATCCTCATGCTTGTCAATGGACATTGGTTGAAAGTCTACAAGAAACACCTCTCCAAGGAAGAGTTCATTGAAGATTTGAATAAGACAGTGATGGTATTGGAGCATGTCTTAGCCTCCACTTCACCCACTCACTGAAGAAAAAGAAAAAAAATAAGGACTCAAGTGAAAACCTCCATGAGGCGCTTGAGTCCCATCATTGGGTTGAAAACCTCTTCTAAGGCGGCCTAGTGATGTCAAAAAAAAAAAAGAGAGAAAAATAATATCCCTGGGTGAAAACCTCCCTTGGAGGCGCCCAGGGCAAGCAATTACGGTGAAAAACTTCCTGAGGCACCCTAGTTGTTTAAAAAAAAAACAAAAAAAAGAGAAAAAGGAAAATGAATTTTCAGTTGCATTGTAGGTTTGCAGGAGGACTACAGGAAGCAGCAGAAGGTGCCAAGGGAACCCTGAAACCAACACCAACACCTATCCTACCTTCCCACACCTTTCTCCATCATTCTGGGAATTTTTTCCACCTCAGTGTGCTTCTTTTTCAAAAACTGTGTTTTCTACAGAAGGCTTTGTCAGCACTATAGGAGGCTCCTGTAGGAATTATAGAGAGCCAGAAATGGATATAAAAGGCAGTTTGAGGGACAGGGAAGCTTAAAAAAAAATCTATAAATCCTCCTGCAGTCTTCAAACCTCCTTGCCATCATTTCCAAGCCTACATCACATCCCAAGCATCATTCTTCTCCCTGTCCAAGAAAAACACAGGAAAAACATTTTTTTCAGAAAAAGAAAAAAAAACAAAAAATAAGAAAGGAAACAGCACCATCCACCTCACCGGAAGCCTACCTATTACCTCTCCATCTTTATCTACATCTTTGGCATCATCCTCACAGCTCCAAGCACAGGAAGAATATGAAGTTTCAAGGGGAGAAGCAGCTACAGGAGCTCCTGTAAGAATTCTTGTAGCAGCTGATCCCATTAAAATCCAACATCAACAGCAAGAGGGTGCAAATATGAAGGTTGAAGAAGACACCTGAAGCTCAGATCCAGCCAGAGAAGAACTTGCACAAGGCACAACCACACATCAACAAGCAGATAGCATGCAGCAGAGAGAGAGAGCCACAACACCTCACAACAAATGCATTCAGATCTCAGGTAAGTAACTAACTCGCTCCTCTGTTTGCATATGTGTAATTAGAAGGCATGCAACAAAAACGAGATGGTTGAGGTTGAACGAGGGAAAGGTGGCCAATTAACCTGGCCACCTTCATCTAGTTGACTCCACTCATCCGAAGATGTCACCCACACGTGCACATAATTAACTCAAGAAAGATGTCAAGGACAAGTAGTGGAGGAAGTGTGAACTCTGATGCAATCATGAGGAATGATTATGAGGAAAGGGCCATGATGACAAGGCAGGTGGGGACCAATGGTCCAAATATGGCAAATGTACACTTTTCTAGCTCCATCACCGGAAATATCCGTAAAAAGTAATAAGTACTCCTCCCCGCACACTCTCACCACCTTTTCCTTCATTCTCTCCTCGAAACTCCGCTCCTGCAATCTCCTCATGTCCCCACAACCTCGTAACCATCGTTCTCAATTAATCTCTCCCATATTCCTGCTCTTGGCATTTTCTATAGGAGCACTTATAGGTTCTACAGGAGCACCTACAGGGATTCTATAGGAGGGACAACAGTCTTCTACAGGAGGGCCAATGAGTTGTTTTGAAGGGAGAAAACACAGGTTTTAGCACGATTCTCGGGCTGAGGAGGTAGGTTCCATGCATACCCCCATTGAATATCAAAATATGCAAGTAGTGGTTTAAATTTGAGGGTGAAATCAAGCCTTTAGGTGGAGGAAATAAAAAAAAAAAAATCTGCTTATTTCTTAAAAAAACAGTGTCTCTGTTTCTCTATTTTTCTTCAAAAATTATTGTCTCCTTCTCCACATTTGGTTTCCCAAAGAAGCATAAACAAAATGATAGGAGGTTTTATGAGGAAGGAGCCCACCAACTCCTCTAGGCTCCATGCACATCCCCAAGTAGTGGACATATTCACAAGAGCAAATTGGATGAACTTTTTTGAGAAATTCTGAGGGTTTGATGAGGAAATTGCTCAAGAATTTGCCCACTCTTTGGTCCCTCACACCAGAACACATGCCACTGTCACCTTTAGAGGTATTTCCATGGAGATAACCCCTGAATTTATCAGTAGGGTCACTACCCTTCCTCTTGGGCTGCCTTGGAGTAAGGATGAGAAACCAATTGGCTAGGCTGCTAAGAAAAACTTTTTCCAAAACAATGAAACCCTTGTAGAGGATAAAAATGGCATTAGAAGGGCTAGCATACCATATCCTTGGGATGAGGTTAGCTACCAAATAATCAAATATATTTCCTGTGAGGGGAGGTACAGTATTGTCTATGGTTACCATTTTAGAATCCTTCATGAATTAAGGTATGGCATGGACACTCCAGCCCCTCAGAAGCTCAGCATCCCCTACTTCCTCCTGCAGTCTCTCATTGACTCCAGCACTAAAGTTAAAGCAAGAAATTTAGAGTAGCTAGCTCACCATGGGTTAATCAAAATTTTAGTGGAAGAAGCCCTCCATACATTTACACTCCTTGTAGCATGGGAAATCTTTCGAAACATGACAACTGAGGATGATATAAAGACCCTAACCTATGATATCAATCCTACTAGCAGTGAGGAGGAAGAGCAGCAAGGGAGAGAAGATGAAGCAACTAGTGACTTAGCAGAATAAGAAGGGAAGGAGGAAGAAAATAATATAGAGGAGGAGAAAGCTAAAGAAACAGAGCAGGAAAAAACAGAGCAAGCAGAGACAGAAAAAGAGACAGAAGAAGGAGAAAAAGGGGTAGAAAAGACAGAACAAGGAGAAGTGTCCCTAAAGACTCTGGAAAGAGAGGCAACAACTACTCTCACTGCCCTCAATACACCCATCAAGCCAAAATAGAAGAGGAAAAGGCAGGCCTCCATGTATTTCAGGGCTAGGAAGAGTAGAATCAAAACAGGGAAACCCCAGCCTTCTTCAAAAGTGATAATTATAATTGAAGATTCACCCTCTACCCAAGGAAGGGAATCCCCTTCTAAGGCACCTATCACATATGAAAGGGGGACTCCTAGATCTCCCACATGGAAAGAAAAGGCAGAACTACAGGACCCAAAACCAGTCCTACAGGAGGCACAGATAGTTTTACAAGAAACACTGTCAAAACTACAGGAGACCCAAAAACTTGAGAAAATGATAGAAGGACAACCACAGGGAAATGAGGAAGAAACAGAGCTACAAGAACCTGATCCACAGCCCAGTCTTGGCTCCTACTACAATCTTCTTGAGGGGGAGAGGGGGGGAGGGAATAATTCCACAAAAATTTGCAATTCCACTATTCTTTGAATTAAAGAAAGAGAGAATAAGAACACATAGGTGGATGCAAATAGCCAAATCCAAAGGAGTTGAGGATGTTGGCCATATGGAGAACAAACTCAAAGAAATGGGCAGAGAGTTGAGTGCTATCAGATAAGAGAAGCAATTACAAGAAACCACCTTGAAACTGAAAATGAATTGCTAAGGAGGCAACTGCAAGAGAAAGAGACCCAACTGGCATGCATGGTCAACTGGTCCATGGAGGCATTGCAATGTAGAACACCAAAGAAATCCTATGGCCTGTATCTCAAGGACCAATGGTTGCAATTTCAGATAAATACTTTGGCACAAAGAGGCACAATGCCTTTCCAAGATTACAGGGAGTTTATGGACCTGTGTGACCAAATCACATCAGAAGATAAGGCAAAAATGGCAGAATTCTACCTACATAACATGGCCCTCATAGACATGAATGTGTGGGACCCCAATGCCAAGCTAGGGGACCTGCAACTAATGGCCATGGCCTCATGGATGAACCATGAAGAGTTAAGGGCAACAGAAATAAGAAGGTTGATGATAAAGGAGCAAAATGAGCCATTAATGATCAGAGCTGAGCCATTAGACCCCATGGCACTCATCAGCACACATAACCTGCTTGCCAATAATCCTCAGATTGCCCCTAGATATATAAGTGATTAGGCACAAGCCATTGCACACTTTGAGGATATGGAAAGGCTACTTGGGGATGACTGTGTGCATGCATGTATGAGGAGATGGAACACCTTACCACACAGTCTGCAGATCAGGGAATATCATTCCCCAATGAGGATGAAGGAGGCATTAAGGAGAGTGCCAATGTACAAGTGCTCCATGCAGAGGCTGAAGGTCAATTGGATTGGCCTCAAATTGAGTCCCCCACTGCTGCTAGGCATGCTGGAAGGCAGAAGAGAAGAAGAAGAGCAGGAGCAGTGGGAAGAAATAGACAGGAAGGCAAGATTCTATGACAAGGAAGAGGAGACCACATCAGAAGCATGGGATGCTAGGGAGGCCACCAGGGCCATAAAAGATGAGGAGATGGACTAAGTTGCTCAGAGGATGAGCAACACTTTCAGTGGAGGGGTGATGATGAGACTCATAAATGGGTAATTATATGGGCTCATTTTACCTCCTAACCTAGTCAAATCAACCATTCTCTTAGCTTATTGTATGGTTTTCTTATTATATTTATGCTTAAAGAGTGAGTTGAGTTAGTTATGATGCCATGTGGTCTAACATGTGTTTAATGCAGATTATTGATGATTTTTGAGGTCAAATTCAAGGATCCAGTGGACAAATGGCAGTAATAACTTTGAGTGGACAAAGGAGAGGAATTATAGGAGGGAATCCCTCTCATTTATTACTCCTCACTTGGAATTCCCCTTCATTCAGCTCGGAGTACAAGCATCCAAGTCATGCACTAGAAGGCAGCCGAGAAAGTTGAGGATGACCGATGATTATATCAAGTTTTGGGAGCCAAGCCTCCCTGATTTTAAGGAAGTTGTTGGTAGCTTCATTTGTATAAGTAGAGAGGCCTAAGGCCTCACTAGGGTCAGTCTTTTGTTGGATTTTTGTTGTACTTTTTCTTATGTAAACTCTGCTCAACTTCAAGCTTATTATTTTGACAGCTCCATGTAATCATGTTATTGTTTTGGAAATAAAGATGGAATCCTTTTTGAGCTAGCACTGAGTTACCTCAGAGGGCTAAAGCTCTTGGGTTAGGGCCCAATCTAAGTAGCCAAGCTCCTCTTTACTTGTATTTGTATGTTTTATTTCAGTTTGTAGATTAGGTTGCTGTTAGATGCATTTCTTTTATGGTTAAGAATAGGTTGCTCTTGATATTCAGTAGTTTGCTTCCATTTGTGCTTTCCATAGCATGTTAAGTAGTGATAAAGAGAATATTCAAAAGGCTAGCAACAGTGCCTTGGTCTCACTTCCTCCCTTTGGGACCATGATTTGAGGCAAAGACCCTCTTGCTGCCCCAAAAACACAGATTTTCCTCATTCATAGGACTTCTAGTGTTTACAGTTTTTTTTTTGGTTAATAGTCTAGTATTGCTTTGCTTCCAAACTTCTCCATCATGCTCATTTATTTATTTACAACAATATTCTTTCATGCTTTCCTTTCTTGCAGCATTTCTCGGCATTTCCTTTCATAGATCATAGTTTGGACTAGTTTGATGCAAAACTCTGTTTTTCTAGATGCACTTATTTCATTGCTTGCTTAATCTCATTGGTTGATTGTTAGTTGTTTATGAAGTAGATATCTTCTAGCAGTAGGCCAGCCTATCATCCATCCCATCCTCCATCTGATCTATGCCCTACAGGTCGCCCAAGTCTCCCCTCAATTTTGCCTCAGTTTCCTGCATTTTCCATAGAATTTATTTCTCTTTCTTTGAGCAAATCCAATCATCTTTCTCTCTCCTAATGATTCTTGGTAGACCCTAGGTGCCCTAACACTTCATTCCAACCTTCATCCACCTTTTCCACCCACTCTCACACTTTCAAAACATTGAAAACTTCTCTCGGCCTCCTCCTGTAGGCCTCCTGTAGAACGTTGTTTTTCCTCCTATAGATTTCCTGTGTCCTCTTGTAGATTTTCCTGTAGGCTTTCTTTTGAAGGCCGAGTATGGGAAAATCCTCTAGAAGGCCACTTGAGACCTCCTAGGACCCAACCAGACCATCCTACATCCTCTCAAGTCCCAAAACCACCCTCCAACGCCACCTATTCGCTGCCACATTCACAAACAAATAAATTACATGCATGACAAATTCGCATAAAAATAACTAAAAATCTAAAAAGATGTTTTTTGCTTATTTACTTCCAGAAATAGTTAGTTAGATGTTGTTTACTTCCTTGAGTAGGTAATGCCATTCTTTTCATGATTTTCATAGTGTTTTATGCAAAAGTAGGATTCGTTGGTTAATTAGAATTTACTTGGTTTGCTTTACAGTTCAGTCTTTCTCCTTTCTGTAGTTAGAGTAGTATATGTAGAATAGTTTTTCTCTCCTTTCATCACATATAGAGCTTCTTCTGGAATCCATAGAAGTTGCCTTGAGCTCCTAGTGATCTTGCGCCGGTTGACCAAGTGACAACCTACAATAAGAACTAGTACTTGTGCATACAACACCGACGCTTCCAAGTTTGTTACGAACTACTGGGTTGATAAGAGTAAAGTAGGCAGCCGAGGAGTTGCAACATTATTGCTGCAATACTGGTGCTCACCATACAAACTACTCACTGGGCTATCCCCTTTTTTTTCAAAAAATTTACCTATTTGCCAAAGTGAACAGAACTCATTTTTGAAGCCATATGGTGTTTGTTTCACACGAAACGAGTTGCGCTGAATTTAGGATGACAAGCACTACGCGGTCATTCAGGTTCCACATCATTCTAAAAACTTTGATTTTTTAGCATAATTTTGAGTCCCTGATCACTCCTCCCCATTGAAAGCCTTTTGGACCCCAAAAGATCACTCTCAATTGTCCAGCAAGTGAGGGTACAGTTCCCTCACCTTTCCAACCTCTATCCATTTGGCTTTTAAAGGATTTGTACCCTTGAGCCCCACTCGAAGATAATCGACACTTCCCCTTTTTGATATCCTTGTTCTTCTGTCAAGTATGGTGTGTTGCTGAAGCTCATCAAGGAATTCTAGAGAAAAGTCTTCAATAGATGGAATTTTAATATTCTTTCCTTGATCTTAAATCAAAGGAGGCTCATACAACCTTAAATTCTCAACATTAACAAAAGCATAAATTTTCATATATAAAGGCAAATCCAAACTGAAGTCATTGTTACCAATCTTTTCCAAAATTATGAATGGATCATATCTAATTGGTTTTAGCTTTTTACCTTCTCCTTGGAGCCTCTCTTTGTTAATGTGAAGCCAAACTTCATCACCAACTTGGACCTTGTGATCTTGATGATGCTTGTCATGCCTTGCTTTGTACTTGCCTTGGCTTTTCTCAAGTTGTTCTTGAACCTTTTGGTGTACTAATTGGATTTGTTCAATGAACTTTTTTGTTTTGTCTATGTCTCTATGACCTTCAATAGCAACATCTTTGCCAAAAATAAATTCCAAAGGAGATTTAGGCAAGTATCCCAAGCATGTCTCAAATGGAAAAGTTTGAGTTGAAGAGTGTTTGGCTCGATTGTAAGCATGTTGAATATAGTGCAAATGTTTATCCCACAACTTATGATGCTTGCTGCAATACCCACAAAGAAGATGTATCACTGTTCTGTTCACCATTTTTGTTTGACCATCTATTTGTGGATGAAAATTTGTACTCTTTTTCAATTTGGTGTCCATGAATCCCCACAAGCTTGACCAAAAATTCCCCACAAAGCGAGAATCTCGATCACGAATAATGGATGTGTGCAATCCAAAATGCACCCAAACATTCCGAAAGAATACTTGAGTAGTTTGTTCAATTGTAACTTGTTTTTTACATGGCATCAAAATACACATTTTGTTGAACCTATCCACAACTACATACAAATAATCATGACCTCTTTTTGACAATGGAATACCTCCTACACAATCCATAGAAACACGCTCCCATGGTCATGAAGGAACTGGAAGTGGTGTGTACAATCCTAACTTCCTATTGCTAGGCTTATTGGTTGCACATAATGAACATCCTTTAATAAAAGGAGACACACTTGGAAGCATGCGAGGCCAATAACAATACCTCTGTAGATGTGTCACCATCTTACTTACACTGAAATGACTAGAAATAAGAAAAGTATGTGCCTCTCTTATGATGTTAACTCTTTCTCCCTGTGGAATACAAAACTTGCCAAGATGGTACAACAAGTTATCATGCAAATGATAATCCAATTCCTCTACTTGGTTACCTTGACACAAGTTTCATAAACATTTTGAAAGTCGTTACCTAATGCATATTGCTAAATATAACTTTCATGTAAAACATAATTATGCTTGAGTAAAGTAGTTGCACTAACAATATGCCTAGAAAACATGTCAACAACTTTATTGTAGATACTTTTCTTATACCTAATTACCAAGTGGAATTGTTGAAGAAAACCCATCCATCAGAAGTGCCTTGATTGCTACAACTTTGATTGAGATTACAAGTATTGCAATGGTTTATGATCAGTGTGAATGATTGTTTCCTTACCCATCAAGTAGTGTTTCCATTTTTTCACACTTTGCACCAATGCATACAATTCCTTGTCGTATGTAAGATAGTTAATCACTGCACCGTTAAAAGTTTCCGAATAAAAACATATAGGCTTATCATGTTGCATGAGGAATTCACCCATAGCGTGTTAGGGTCCCACCCTAACCCCCTTATTGATGTAATGAGATCGAGTCATAGTCAAGAGTCAATAAAGGCCATATTAATAATTGTAAGTGGTTAACCCGCAATTAATGACAGGACCACAGTTAGTTGCAAATGGGATGTAGTATTAGATAGATGGTATTAATAAAACCCATGGTATTGATCCTTGGTATTGCATGTATGAGTCATATATAAAGGATAGAGACTCCCTGCGAGGAGCATTGTGTCTTATTTTTGTATCGAGCTCTGCTCTACTGGAGGTTGCCCCCTCGAAGAGGCCAGTGAACATTGCTTTCTGAATAATAAAATATTTGTTGTTGTCTCTCTCTATTCTATGTTCTGGGTATCTTTCTTCGCATATTCTGTATTTGGGTATTTTTTTGCAGGTTAAGAGCATAACAAGTGGTATCAGAGCACTTTCCAGGGCCAGTGGGATCTCCATTTCTTAGCAATTTTTTTTTTTGGCTAGAGACGTGTTCCGGCGTCTTTAAACCACAGGATCTGTCGTTGAGCGCATAAACCTGTGGATTTGGGGAGGCATGCACGCAGGAAATACAAGAGGTGGTCACGCTTGTTGGACTCCCTTGTAACCCCTGTGGGTACCCCTTCGAGTAGTAGCGCATTAGACAGAACCGCATACGGACTGTCTTCCAAGTACCTTCTGGGTATATCGGAAGCCCCTTAGCTCCTCTGCAACCTCGCCATAGATAAACCGTCGGCCGTCTTGCTGCTACAGTACACCGAGAACAGCACTCGAAGAGATTACTCGCCCGTACGATAAGGTAGTCGGGTTGTACGGCTAAGGGTATGGTTGATCCTCCTTAGTTAGAGCCCTGAAACATTGGGTCGAGTACTACTGTCAGACCCTTATGTATATTGCGATCTGTAGCACTTGACACTCCTCGAGACCATAGTTCCCTTTTCTATCTGGGGATCATGCATCATCTCTGCCAGATCAACGCACAAAGAGGTGCAACAGCAGCAGACATCAGTCCCGCAGTTCCGAGTTAGCAGACCAGCCATTTCGATCTATTCGATCCATCAGATCCGCAGCAGCAGTCTGTTCCGCCACCTAGAGCTATCCGATCCGCCATTCAGATCTCTCAAATCCACCAGATCTGAGTAGTTGTGTGGGGTTCCTATACTTGGGCATAATTTTCGCGGGGCTTTTGGCAGCATTTACATTTTGAGGATTTGGCGATTGCAGTATTCATAAGAAAGGAGTAAAACTCTGTTAGGAGTTTTAAAAAAAAATAAAAAAATTTGAGATCTCCTAGGGCGCTTATTGGTGATCTAGCCCATGAGAATCAGGACGACGAGCTGAGCACGGTGGTACCATTCAATTCTTAGTGAAAAAAAAAATAAAAAATAAAATTAGGCAGTCCCAATTTTCAAGAACATCAGGTCGGTGCATGGTAGAAACTAGAGCTCAAGCTATGGCCAATGAAAGGATGGACAAACTTGAAGAATCCTTGCAATCCCTCCACATTCAGCTTGACCGACTCAATAGCATGATCCCGAGCCTAATCCCGAAGGGCAAGGAGGAAGCCCACGAGGAGGCGTATAATGGCAATGGACACAGTGAGGGTGAGTCTAGCCACTCTCCTCACGTCTGGTGCACCCACCAACAATCCCGTCAGCGACCTCCCAAGTTGGATATGCATAAATTTGACGGTTCTCACCCGGCAGCATGGATAGCACAAATGGAGCAGTATTTCAATCTGAATGACATCTTAGATGATGAGACTCAACTTATGGTGGGGAGCATGTACTTGGACAATGAAAGGTGGCAATGGTGGGAATGGCATCAACGTTGCAATGGACCTTTTCGGGCTTGGACCAAATTCAAAAAAGCTCTTACAGACCGCTTTGACCAGGAATCTTCTTTTTTGGGTCGTCTTACTAAGCTCCGATAGACTGGCACAGTGGATGAATATATTACAGCCTTTGAAGCCTTAGCCTTCCGCACTTGGGGTCTCTCAGATGTGTTCTACACGGAATGTTTTATCAGCGGTCTTAAAGAAGCCATCAAAGCCCAAGTCCTACTGCACCACCCTCCCACATGGATGGAGGCTTGCAAGGTAGCTCGTAACGTGGAACGTGCATTAGCAGCCCAGTACAGTCGCCCAAATTTCTCCGCTAAAGGTCGCCCCCCACAGGCTCACAACACGACTCAAACACTTAAGGTCCAAAAGGTGTCACCTGCGAAAATGGCCGAAAGAAGAAAGCAAGGATTATGTTACTACTGTGATGAAAAATACTCCCCAGGTCATAAATGCAAGGAGGCCAAATTTTTTCAAATTGATGCCACTGACTACAGCTTAATGGAGGAAGATCCACCACTTGAGGAACATGAGGCGCTAGAAGAGGACAACCAAAAGGACAATGTCTCTGACGAACCAGTTATTTTGCTGCATGCTTTGGCAGGGATTTCTTCACCTCAAACTCTCAAAATCAGAGGTTTTATTAAACATTGCCCAGTAGTAGTCTTGATTGATAGTGGAAGTACACATAATTTCATCCATCAAAAAAGTCACGGAAGCAGTGCATTGTTTTGTACGAGCAGTTTTTAACTTCCAAGTCCAAATTGTGGATGGAGGCACAATGAAATGTGAAGGCCACTGTGAAAATGTCAAACTTCAAATTGGGGATTATCAGTTGAAGACACACATGTTTGCCATACACATGGGAGGGTGCGACATTGTCCTCGGTGCTGAATGGCTTCGCACTCTTGGGCCAATCACAATGGATTTCCAGGAGTTATATATGAGTTTTAAGCTGAACAACTCCACACATACCCTCCGGGGACTCCAGGCGGGAGCTCCCTCTATCATCAGCTCGCATAGGATGGAAAAATTGCTAAAAAAGGGCCATCATTGAGTTATAGCTCAATTTAATGCCATCCAGGTAGTCGAAACCAAGTCTCTGCCGATTCATCCTGAGATGCAACAGATTTTAAATAACCATTTGCCGGTCTTTGACAAGCCTCATGAGCTTCCACCCTTGAGAGGGGAACATGATCATAGCATCACCTTGGTTCCAGGGGCCCAACCACCAAATGTGCGCCCATACAGACATCCGTTCACCCAAAAGAATGAAATAGAAAAAATAATCAAGGAACTTTTGGAAGCAGGTGTCATTCGTCCCAGCATTAGTCCTTATTCATCACCGGTGTTCATGGTGCTCAAGAAAGATGGGGAGTGGCGGATGTGTCCAGACTTCAGGGCCCTCAATAAGTTGACAGTCAAAGATAAATTTCCCATCCCGGTGGTTGACGATTTGCTGGATGAACTCAATGGGGCTCAATTCTTCAGTAAGCTAGATCTTCACTCGGGCTACCACCAAATTCGCATGAAGGAAATCGACATTCCAAAGACTGCTTTCAGAACTCATGAAGGCCATTATGAGTTCCTAGTCATGCCATTCGGTCTTTGTAATGCCCCCTCTACTTTTCAGAGCCTTATGAACCACATTCTCAAACCATATCTCAGGAAATTTGTCCTTGTCTTCTTCGATGACATCCTCATCTATAGTTGCACTTGGGCCACACATCTTCAGCATGTAGATCTACTCTTGCAACTACTCCGCAAGCATAAATTATTTGTCAAGATGTCCAAGTGTTCATTTGGCATGGAAGAAGTTGAGTATTTGGGCCACATTGCGGGGCGTGAAGGTGTCAAGGTGGACCCCAAAAATATCCAGGCAATGCAAGATTGGCCTCAACCTAAGACCTTGAAGAGCTTGAGAGGATTTTTGGGTCTCACAGGCCATTATCATAAATTTGTCCGCAACTATGGTCGCATAGCGAAGCCCCTCACTCAACTCCTGAAGAAAATTCATTCTTCTGGAATGAGGATGCACAACAGGCATTTACAGCTCTCAAAAATGCCATGTGTTCCACTCCAGTCTTAGCACTACCTGACTTCACCAAATCTTTTGTCATTGAATGTGATGCTTCGGGTACAGGTATTGGGGCGGTCTTAATGCAGGAAGGGCGACCTTTGGCCTTCACAAGCCAACAACTAAGTGGGAAGAATTTGGGCCAATCTACCTACGAGAAGGAAATGATGGCCATCTTACATGTAGTAGAGACCTAGTGACCTTACTTATTGGGGCGACGTTTCCAAATCCGCACAGACCATCACAGTCTTAAATATTTTTTGGAGCAACGCCTATCCTCCCCACAACAAAATAAATGGCTCACCAAAATGCTGGGATATGATTATGAGATCATTTACAAGAAAGGGCAAGACAATAGTGTAGCAGATGCATTATCTCGCCAATTTGAGGAGGAAAGTACTCTGCTAGCAATTTCCCTCCCCATTCCAGAATGGATTGAAGAGGCTCGCAGGGAATGGTTTTCACATCCCGGGCTCTCCCAACTCATTTCTCAATTGCAGGTAGATCCAAATTCCACCAAGGGCTACTCGTGGCAGGATGAGATTCTTTGCTACAGGGACAGAGTCGTAATATCACCAACATCCACCCTCAAAAGTCGCATTTTGGCAGAATTGCACTCATCCCCCATTGCAGGACATTCAGGCTTTCAGAAGACGTATGCTTGCACCAGAAGATCATTTTTTTGGACAGGCATGAAAAAGGACATCCTTACTTTCGTAGCAGAATGCGATGTCTGTCAATGCCACAAAGGGGAGACTGTCAACACACCAGGCACATTACAACCATTGCCCATCCTGGCATCAATTTGGACGGAGGTTTCTATGGATTTCATTACAGGTCTTCCAAAGTCAGGAAACAAGTTAGTCATCATGGTGGTTGTGGACAGACTTTCGAAGTATGCTCATTTCTGCGCCCTACCCCACCCGTTTACACCGACTTTGGTCGCTCAATCTTTCATGGATCAGATCTTCAAATTGCATGGCATGCCCACTTCTATTGTGTCCGATCGCGACCCAATCTTCACCAGTAATTTTTGGCAGGAACTCTTCAGGCTACAAGGCACTCAACTAAAACTCAGTACTTCCTATCATCCGCAAACGGATGGTCAAACTGAAGCCGTCAACAAATGTCTGGAAACCTACCTTAGGTGTTTCACTTCAGAAAAGCAACATCTTTTGGTACAGTGGTTACCTCTGGCTGAATGGTGGTATAACACCAACTATCATGCCACCGCCAAAATGACTCCCTATGAAGCAGTATATGGTCAACTCCCTCCTTCCCCTACTTCTTATATCAAGGGGTGCTCAAAGGTACAAGCAGTGGATCAACTCCTACAACACTGCGCAACCATGCTCGCCCATCTTAGAGAGAATCTTCATCAAGCTCAAAACCACATGAAGCAACAGGTAGACCAGCATCGCTCAGAGCGCCAATTTCAAGAAGGGGATCAGGTCTTTTTGAGGCTGCAACCATATAAGCAAACATCACTCAAAGACAAGGGTTGTCAGAAACTATCTCCAAAATTCTACGGACCATATCAAGTACTTCAGCGCATTGGAGAAGTGGCTTACAAGTTGGCTTTGCCACCTACTGCAAAAATCCATCCAGTTTTCCATGTCTCATGCCTCAAGAAAGTGATTGGGAACAATTGCAGAATTCAAACCAGTCTACCTAAATTAGACGAAGAAGGGTCAATCTGGCTCCAACCTGAACAGGTCCTAGACACACGAGATAGGCACCTGCGGGGCCGCATGATTAGGGAAGTCCTCGTCAAGTGGAAAGACACCTCTCCGGAAGATGCAACTTGGGAACCAGCCACTATTCTTCAGCAGTTTCCGCAGCTTCAGCCTTGAGGACAAGGCTAGTCTTAAGGGGGAGGGCATGTTAGGGTCCCACCCTAACCCCCTTATTTATGTAATGGGATCGAGTCATAGTCAAGAGTCAATAAAGCCCATATTAATAATTGTAAGTGGTTAACCCGCAATTAATGACGGGACCACAGTTAGTTGCAAATGGGTCGTAGTATTAGATAGATGGTATTAATAAAACCCATGGTATTGATCCTTGGTATTGCATGTATGAGTCATATACAAAGGATAGAGACTCCCTGCGAGGAGCATTGTGTCTTATTTTTGTATCGAGCTCTGCTCTGTTGGAGGTTGCCCCCTCGAAGTGGCCAGTGAACATTGCTTTCTGAATAATAAAATATTTGCTGTTGTCTCTTTCTATTCTATGTTCTGGGTATCTTTCTTCGCATATTCTATATTTGGGTATTTTTTGCAGGTTAAGAGCATAACATAGCGTAGTCACTAGCATCAGTCTGAATATCAAATGACTGTCTCAAGTATGTACTGATATTTTCCTTCAATGCATCAAAGGTCTTTTGTTGTTTGCCTCCCCACTGAAAAACCTTTTTCACACTTGTCAACGCATGGAAAGGAGCGACTATAAGAGAAAAATTAGCAATGAATTTCCTCCAATATTGGGCTGCTCCCAAAAAACTGCTTACCTCAGTAATTGTCTTTGGCCTTGGCTAATTCACAATGACATCAACCTTGGAAGGATTTATTTTCAACTCACCTCCTCCAACATATGACCCAAGTAAACAAAAGGAATTTTTCCAAACTCGCACTTTGACATCTCAAAATACAACTATTATTTTTTCAAGACATCAAGTACTTTTCTTACATGCATGACATGTTCATCACAAGATTTACTGAAAATTAAGATGTCATCTAAGTAGACTATGAAAAACTCATCAAAAAATGGCCTCAACACATCATTCATCACACACATGAATGTAGCAAGAGCATTACATAAACCAAAAGGCATAACCAACCATTCAAACAAACCTTGTTTTGTTTTTAATGTTGTCTTCCAAATGTCTCCTTCAACTATTCTAATTTGATGGTAGCCACTTGTTAAGTCAAACTTAGTAAAATACTTTGCATCTTTCAATTGATCAAGTAAATCATCTATTCTAGGCAGTGGGTAACAGTTCTTTATCATAATTTTGTTCAATGCACGAATGTCCACACATGTGCACCTTGTTCCATATTTCTTTGGCACCAAGACAATAGGTGAACCACATGGCGAGGAAGATGGTATGATGATCCCTTTGTTCAACAACTCTTCAATTTGCTTCTTAATTTCTGCGCTTTCCATCACTGACATCCTGTACATGCCAATGTTAGGAAGAGGACAATCTTGCTACAAATATATCTCATGTTGGATTCCTCTCTTGGGAGGTAATCCCTTTGGTTCCTAAAACATCTCATCATATTAGTTAACTACGTCAACCAATTCAGATTTAAAATTTGAATCACAACCTTTAAAAGCTTCATTATCAACATCATTCTTGGGTTTGATCATTAGAAGCACAAAATTCATGCTCGAATTCACTAGTCTTTTCATCTGCCCAACATTAACAAGCGTAAGATTTATTTTCTTGCTATGAGCTCTCACAATATATTCTACTCCATATTTGAATAAATGATATTTGTTTTCATGTCTATGGAAGATATCTTTTCCATCATAAAGGTACGGGCTGCCCAAAACTATGCCACAGATATCTAACATCACAACATCAAGCTCCACTTCATCTATGAAATTTGCAGTAATGGCGAATTTCAATTTACACTTTCTAGTAACTTGCAATTGTGCATTGTCACACACCCATCCAAGTGGATATGGTTTATGATGTGGAACGATTTCCAAGTTTAAAATTTTGACAATGTTTTCAGAGATAAGATTAGCTTGAGAGCCACTATCGAAAAGCGTATCAATCTTGTTGTGTTTAGAGATCACCCTTATGTGAAAAAAATTTATTCTCCTCTTTTTATTTGGAGTTTCATTTTGTGAGTTTGAAAAACTAGTGCTAGCAATGGATTCTTTTCATTTTAACGCCATGGCTATGATTTTAGTTTCATCCCCCGAATCAAATCCCAAATCCTGTTGAGTGGTTGCAATTGTCTTTTGTTTTCCCCTGTTGTTGTTTCTCTTTCGTCTCATTTCGGGATGAAGCTTCCAACATGAGCTTCATCGTGACCCTCCCTGGAACAATGTTTGCATGTAAATTTCTCTCCTTCTTTTTTGATAGACGCATTTTTCTTTTCCTTCCCTTTGAAAGCCTTTTCCTTTCCTTTACTCTTAAATGGATTTTTACTACCTTATTCTGGGGTGTTTTTCCCTCTTGCCTCAAGATGAGTGGCTTGCACACACACATCATCTAGATTATTGGGATTAAACATTAAGATAGTATGCCTAAGGTAACTGTGTAAACCCCCTATGTACTTTAGCAATGCGTCATGTGATTGCAAATCTACACCTAACATCAAAGACCTTTTTCTAAATTCTTGGGTGTAATCTTGCACTTTTTGACCTTTAAGTTGTCTAAAGTTCTACCAATTCATGACGACTTTCTACATATAAGCTAGAGGGTAGAATTGTCTTTTGATTGCAGCAATGAAATCATTCCAAGAAATTGGGATCTTACCATGTTTTTTAATATCCTCTCAGGTCTTTGATTCCCACCATACCAGTGCTACACCCTCCATTTTCAATGAAGCTAACTAAATCTTTATGTCATCCTCTTGAAGGTTTTGAATCTTGCAATAGACCTCTAACTGACAAATTCAATTATCAAGCTTATCTACCTTCACTTCACCATTATACATGGGTAGCTCAAATTTAACATCAAGTTTTAAAAAAGGTGATTTACCAGTTCCTTTTGAAGTATGATGATGAGTATAAGTAAGGGTTGTGTTAGTGCAAAAGGGTGAAGATGTTTGTGAAGAAGAAGATGAAGAAGATGGTGGAGAGGGTGGAGGTTTGTCTCCATTTCCATTACCTCCTCCTGAAGAGTCTTCTCCTTTGGTAGGTTTGGAACTTTCACCTTGCAACTTGGTATTCCTCTCTTCATAAAGGACATTTACCATCTCAGTCATATCAAAGAAAACCTTTCTGAATGTCTTCTCATCTTCTGTCATGTTTGTAGGTTCTCCTTCATGAGACATGATCTCTAGAGTCTCAACTACAACTTGAGGATGAACTGGTTTTGGAGATTATGGAAACCTTGCTCTGCTTCCCCTTAACCCAACTTCGGGGCTTCCCAGCAGCTTCCCTTCTTCTCTTTTGATTTTTAACCTCGTAAGCATGGCATAAACTTGCAAACAGTTAAATCCTTCTTCCAAAAAACAAACCTAGTGCTATGATACCAAAATGATATGATTTAGAATATTAAATTGTTGTTGTATATATTCCCAAAAATAACAAGATCGATCCAATAATATAACATGAAAATGCTTCTTTATAAATCAAAACGCTTAAGGTAGGGTAACACCATACCATCACTCCTTAAGGAAGGAGAACACTCCACAAGCCATATGCTTATCAATACAATAATCCTTAACATCTCTCAATGGGGAGTCTCTAGCCTCTATATATGCTTCATACATACAATACCATGGGTCATTACCATGGGTGTCTCAATACCATATATCTAATACCACGTGTTTATCACATTATTGCTAAATACTTGTGGTCCCTTACATGATGTAGAGTTAACCACCTTATTTATTAATTATGGCTCATCCCATTATTACATTATTCCCTTAGGTACCTCCCTCTGTACCCCATAATATCCATCCTTGGTATACTACAGTTGTGCTAAGATCCTCCTTAGATTAGAAACAAAATGCTTTTATTGTGCTTAAAGATTCATGAATTTTTGCAAGTGAAATGATGAGCTTTTATGTTAATTTTATGAGAAATTTTAACATAAATGAGAGACTGAACAATAGCATAAATATGTACAGAACATCATCAAAAACACATTACAACAGGAACATGATAAAATAGTTCACCCCTCCTAGGTTACATCTCCTTGGTCCAACTTCCAATGGCTTGAGCCTCTCTATTATGCTCAAAAGTGTAAAAATATGTGTTTACAATGTTCCAATGCTTCTAAAACCTGCTCCAATCAGTCCAGAATGTTAAAAATGGCTATCTAGCCTCTTTTTCATCCAATTTGGTGGAAAACTGAAGAAGTTATAACCTCTCCTAGTTTTCCCAATATTCGCTCCATAAATTGCACCATTTCCGGCATGATCCTACAATTTCGCTCCAAAAAGCGCTAACTGGGCGAAAATTTCACTACGCAGCAGCCATACGTTGTCGTCACTAACAACTCTATCGTAAATCGCAATTGGCGAGAAATAGTGGGTCGTATGGTTTGTAAACGCACCTTGGGCGATGTGCGATTGCAATAAGCGGCGGACTCGACAAAACTATCAACTACAGTTTAACTGTATCGCATCCGAAATATATCGCAATCAGCGGAGCTAGGGTAATTGTTATGAAACCAGCTCACAAAAAGATAGAAAAGAGAGATCCACGCCTTAGAATTCAGCCTCTTCGAGGGGGCAACCTCCTTTACATTACATAAATGAACAATTCTTGGATGATACAAATGAAAATACCTCCTTTCTATATATAGGAGTCTAAGTGGTCCCAATACAATCAAAGCCTACATAACAATAATATTGTAGGGCACAACAGTAACAATGGTGGGCTTCTATGTGGCATAATAGTAACAATATGGGCACTACATGGGTACATCAATATAATAAGTGGGTTATACTAATAACAATAAGGGGTTACACTAGTAGTATAGGGGCCTAACATGCCCCTCTCCTTCAAAAAGCGTTGTCCTCAACGCTTGAGTAGTTCTTGATGCTTCTATATAAAATTCTTGTCCTCCCATGTGGAATATTCAGCGGGTAAGTTCTTCCACTTGATGAGATACTCTGAAATTGATCGATTTCGTAGCTGTCGGGTTCTTGTTTCTATGACTGCTCCAGGTTCCAATATGATTTTTCCTTCCTCTTCAATTTCTGGCAATATTGCTTGAATTGGGATCGTTTGCAACTTTTGAATAAGTGGCCATACTTCTTCGTTCTTCTTCCATTCATCCGTTGCTTCGTTTATCCAATTTGGTTGGATAATATAAATAGCACAAAACAATGCTTCCACATCCTCATCCTTGAAGCGTCTTCCCATTCGGTAAGGTCGCCATTTTTTAAGTGCATGTAGTATTGCCAACATTTCCTTCTCATAAATAGCTTGCTTGAGATGTAGCAGTAAAAATACCCAATCACTCACATCAAAACATTTTTCACTACGATGTTGATCTACCTGTTGTTTCATTTGATTTTGCACCGAAGTGGCGTTATCCTTTAAAAGTTGGAGAACTTGCTGTTGATGCTCGATATGATCTTTCTCTACTTGAACCTTTTTCTTCTTGATATGTCCTTCTATCTTTTGAGGAGTGGTAATTTCTTCCAGTCCTTTACAAGATATGGTCGGATTCATTTCTTGATGCTCGATGTGATCTTTCACTTCTTGAACATTTTTCTTCTTGATGTGTCCTTCTATCTTGATAGTTTGAGGAGTGGTAATTTCATCCATTGAATTACAAGATATGGTTGGATTCATTTCTTCTTTCTCGATGTGATCTTTCACTTCTTGCACCTTTTCCTTCTTGATATGTCCTTCTATCTTGAGAGTTTGAGGAGTGGTAATTCTTACCAATGCTTTACAAGATATGGTCTGATTCATTTCTTCTTTCTCTGGGGTGGTGTCCTGACGTATATCCTCTTCTTTTGATGTTTCTTGATCCTTTTCTTCCTCCTCTTCATATTCTATGTAAAATAATTTCTTCTCAGCACACCTATGACCTTTAGTGCATTTGCTATCACAATTGTAACAAAGCCCTTTTTCTCTTTTTTCTTCCAATTGTTGTGGTGTAACTCTTGTTGGTTGTGGAACGCTGGGAGAAACAACACTTCCATCTTTATAGTTGTGAGGGGTATGCTTCCTGGTTTCCATAATTTTGCTTTCCATTATGTCACAAAGCCCTTTTACTCTTTCCAATTGTTGTGGTGTTGCTCTAAAGAAGGTGTTGCTCTTTATATCCTCATAATGTGCTATCATTTCCTCCGTGAAAATTGACCACGTAACAAGTTTTTTACGAGAACAAAGCCCTTTGTACCATAAAAATTGATCTGGTTCTAAATATGAAGATGCAATACATACCTTTTGTAACAGTTGTACACCATGTATATCAAAATATTGCTCCATCTGAAGTATCCAATTTACCGGATCCTTGCCATCAAACTCCTCATCTTGTTTTTTCTTGATTTTAGGAGCTCTACCTTGAAACGACTGTAACTCTGTACTCTCAGATCTTTAAGTTCTGAACTTGTGACCTGTAGTAGCCCTCTGTGTCCTCTTTCCAATGCCACAAGTCTGATCCAAATTGGATTCTCCAAGAAAAGGTTATGTACAATCTCCCGCAGTGACCTGATTATAGACTAGTTCAGTAGAGCGAACTTGTATGAAGTGCCACGTGTCACTGTTTCAACCTTTGACTCTGAAAATTATATAAACAGAAACTACAGTCTGTCCTCTTTCTGTACCTTCTGACGAAATTTCAATCCGATGCTCAGAAAGAAAGTTATGACGATTTTCCCCAGGTCACCTGTTTTGAGTGTAATTCAGGAGTCTGCAAAAAGACCAACTTCCGCAGATCATATCTCCGAAAATATCGTGCGAAAAGATCTGAAATTTGGACCCAAGGTTCAGCACGATTTCTTCTCAAATGGGTTTTTTTTGCGACTTCTGAAACGTCACAGAAAAAAAGTTATAGCGAAAATGCCACGATGACCTGTTTGGAGCAGCGAAACCCTAGAATCCAAAGCTCTGATACCAAATGTTATGAAACCAGCTCACAAAAAGATAGAAAAGAGAGATCCACGCCTTAGAATTCAGCCTCTTCGAGGGGGCAACCTCCTTTACATTACATAAATGAACAATTCTTGGATGATACAAATGAAAATACCTCCTTTCTATATATAGGAGTCTAAGTGGTCCCAATACAATCAAAGCCTACATAACAATAATATTGTAGGGCACAACAGTAACAATGGTGGGCTTCTATGTGGCATAATAGTAACAATATGGGCACTACATGGGTACATCAATATAATAAGTGGGTTATACTAATAACAATAAGGGGTTACACTAGTAGTATAGGGGCCTAACAGTAATACATGTAACGGGGCTTTACTCTGTGCGATATGCAATTGTGATATCGCAATCACAACTTGATCCTATCGGGGCCAATTCTATAACACCTCCCTTCTGCGATGTGCGATTGCGATCATCGTATTGCAACCCTGACTTGTTTTGGGGTCGATTCTTTAACGCCAACCCTCCTGCGATATGTTAGTTAAGAACCAACCTGCGGGCATGGCGGTAAAGCTTGGTGTTGTTGTGGGTGAGGTTGACCCCGACCTCCCCACATTAAATTTTATTCAACCTTTGAGAGGGAACGTGGCGGCCTCTGAGTTTGCCATGTGTCACCCTCTCATTGGTCCACCTGTATAGCCTTCAACCAATAACATCCTGCCAACTCATGCTTGTACGAACATGCCACATGGCACTCAACCATTCGTTGATGAGATTATGGTGCCAACTCAGCAGCACAGTCAGTGCCAACTGGGCAGCGTAGTCAACGGTGTGGCCTGCTCACTGGGCTGTCCCCTTTTTTTTCAAAAATTTCCCTGTTTGCCAAAGTGAACAGAACATGTTTATGAAGCCATACGGTGTCCGTTTCATGCAAAACGAGTTGCGCCAAATTCAGGATGATGAACACTACGCGGTCATTTAGGTTACACACCATTATGACAACTATGATTTTTGAGCATAATTTTAAGCCCCTGATCATTAGTGTTCCAATTTTTTCGCCATAACCCCCTTGGGCTTGAGTTTCCTTAAGAGCTACAATGCAAACAGAATCTAGGCTTGAGTTTCCTCTAGATCTTCTTGGACCTTTTTAATTTAAAAAATCATAAAAATTATTTAGGATTTAAGGGATTGTAATAGCATCTCTAATGCATAGCAGGAAAGAGTTTGAATAAAATGAAATTTGACTAGTTGAGGTCCTCACACCTTTCTATATACCTCTTTGGGCCCAAAATATACCTATGGGTGTTCTCTATAAGTACACACTGAGCCCATACCAAGCATTTGACCTGTGAAGACTGCCACATGTCAAACACTCATTGAATCTACCAAGGATATAACAAGCATTTGACTTGTGAAGACTGCCACATGCCAAACACTTATTGAATCTACCAAGGATGACTTTCCTTAACTTGGTTTCTTCATTATCAACCCAAAAGATGTGTATTTGGAATACTTGGGCAACAATCTAAATGTATATACATATCAGGAGAACTTGGCAATGTCATTCATCCAACTAAAAAATGTGAGAAAACAAACTTTAGAAACAGTAAGGTTTTATTGGAGAGCAATTCAGAGTACAAAAATGCACCATGTTACCCTTATGGGATGGAATGCAACCCCATTGTTATTCTCTAGTACTGTAGTGTAACTCTTATACGACAAAACCCACCAGAGGAAGCAAACCACCGAAATGATTGGCTCTACTACCGAAAAGTCAGAAAATCCAACCAGTATCGAAAATTGGTGGAAAGGAGATGCAACGTTTAACCTGTAATTCCTATTGAGACACAGAAAAGTTATTTAGTTTGGTGTTCTTACTCTGCATGCCAGCAGAGTACATAATACATAGTGAAGGGCAATAAAGAAGAATGCTTGTAGGTAGTTGTGCTCATCCAATTAGGTTACGCCTTCATGGTACGTTCTGTACATTAGATATCATGTTTTACCTAATCATCCATAAAATCTCGAGAAAGTTGCAAACAAAAAGCATATTTTGCCACCTCAGAAGCAGGAGTATCTCAACGCAATTTATGAAACTCCACTATAGCAGCTTTAGAAGGGATGCGTCCAGATTCCGTACGCATAATTGAAACGTGGACAGTGTTTGAGATTTATCAAAGACTGAGACACTGGCGGTTATCTTTGTTATTATTGACGAAAGCATCTTGTATGTTTATGGGATTTGTTTCTACTTCAATTCAATCCTAACGAAGAAACCTTATTTTTGGGATCTTTCTTATTTATTTACAACTAGGAGAAAGCTTATGAAGAATAGCGAAGATGGGGCTTTAGGAAAAGAGCTGCACAACACAGGGTGCCCAGACACCACTGTGGAAATTGAACAATCATCTCAAGTAAAGATGAACATGAAAAGAGATCTGTTTGTGATCAGAACAAACAGATAATGCATGCAAGCACAGGCTTTTCCTGCAAGCTTACAGATAATGCATGTAAGCACAGGCTTTTCCTGTGGTTGCATGCTTTATCAGTTTGTTCTGATAAAAAGCAGATCCCTTTTCATGTTTATTTTTACTTGAGGATGATTGTTCAATTTCCACAGTCGTGTCTGGGCACCCTGTGTTGTGCAGCTCTTTTCCTAAAACCCCATCTTCGCTATTCCCCATAAGCTTTCTCCTAGTTGTACATAAGAAAAATACCGTAATGTGGGTTTCTTCATTGGGATTGAATTGAAGCAGAAGGAAATCCCAGAAGATTCACAAACACACAAGATGTTTTCATCAGCCATTCATATCCAAGGCTCAAGCAACTATCAGTGCCTTATTGGTATTTAAACTGTCACTTTTATGATCTGAAAATTTTCCTTTCAAGAGCTTTCAGTATTTTTGTAATTGAGCTTCTTCTCCTTTTTGTCTGTTAGAACATAATCATTTGAATTCCTGCAGTTCCTTTTCTTTCCCATGTTACATTTTCTCTTATAGGATGATACCACTGTATACATTTATGCATTTTAAGGCAATTTTGGCAGGTCTTGAGCTAGCGAATTGGGGTTTTAAAATTTTTTGCAGGCCTGCAGAGAATTATGTTGCCCTAAACGTATTGTAAGTTTACAAGTCCATGTTCGTGGACACTTAATTAGAAAGTAGTCCACAAGAACTTTGCATTGTGTGTGAGCAATTGTCAGATTGCAACCTCTGGTTCATCCTCCTCGAGTGCGATCGTCAGAAGAAGGATCCGCTATTCAAAACAAGCTTGAATACATACGACAGCAGAATGGTTCAAAAGGAAGTGGCCTGGTAATAATATATAACCACTGTGTTTTGACTTGAACTAGGAAAACATTTTCATCAGCTTGTATGTGACTGTTTAAAACTTGTATGGCATGTCGTACTCATTCTTATTTAATGTTTGGCAGATTCTTTTGGACAGTTTTAGGAGAAAAATGGTTCAAAGGCTTCAATGAGCAATGATAGTTTTCTGTCAGGAAAGCTGTTCCCAAAATGGATTTGCTAATCAAGTAAATCTGCAACTCGAGTATCTGAACCAATACCATGAAGCCTAACATGCAAAAAAAAAGTAGTAATGCATAGCATTGCTATTTAATTCTACCTTTTTCTTTGTCTTTTTCAAGCTTTTAGAAACTGTACCAAACACAGATTCTCTATGTTTGGAGTATGATCCAGACCACTGCAATTCTGGATCGAAATGGTTGAAACGTTGGATGGCTGCTTCTACTTGGGAGTCTGGTTGTCAGTTCAAGCAAATAATACTGCAAAGTGCTTAAATAAAAGTGAGCATGCACACATCCTAGGAGCCAGAACTGAAAATCCAGGGCATATCTTGATAAATGAGTCAAATTCAATGTTAGATCCTGTTCTTCAAACCAGCGTTCAGCTTGACAAAGGGATCCGATTCCACATCAACACCTGATTCTGTTTCAGATCAGCGCCATAGCATAAAAAGGCTGTTAAATTCATTGCTGGATTTTCTTCCAGAACGGCAGAGCGAACAGTTGAAACAAGTGTCAACTTTGGTTTTGACTAAGCACAATGTTGAAGCTGTGGATTGCATGAAACAAACAATAAGAAGGGTTTTGACTAAGAACAACGTTGAAGCTGTGGACTGCATGGTAGCTTGAGAAATATGGAATCTTCAAATTATGATTCTATTTCTAATGACTCAAGCATCTTGCTAAAAAATACGCCATGTCCAACTCTGGAGTCTGTTCCCAGCGAGTCTAACACTCCACCTGATGATCCTTAGCTTAACTTATAATAACAAATTCAACAATGAATTCTCTTTCTAATCAGCCCAAGCTTGAAGGTGAGAACCGCATTTGTGATTAAAGAAAGGCATCAAAGTCCACTTTTGATTCTGTTGCATGTCAGATTGAACATGTAGTTGAATAATCCATGCATTTGAGAAGGGTGTCAGATTTAACATTGGATTCTGTTTCAGGGCAGCCCAGCTTGGAGATGAGCGATGACTCAAGTTCAAAAATGAATTTTTGGATCGATCAAAGGATGAAGATAAAAAAAATTATTGTGACTTGAGCAAGGTGTCTAGCACAAAAGGGATTCTGTTTTGGGTGAGCGTAGGATTGAAGCTGAGAACCCCCAATCTAACTTGAGTATTGTTTCAAATCCAGTACAGAATTTTGTACCGGGTCAGGCTAAGGTCAATGTTAAAGTTCCAATTGTAACCTAGAGAAGGTTTGGAATGTGGCATTTGGTTCTGTTTCAGTTTAGCCACGAAATGCATCGAGTTCCAGAAGACAAAGTACATTTGTATTTAAAAAATGATTCACAAGGAAATCCATGTCTTGCAAACTACATGACTGCCACCGTCTTTAGTGACAGTTTCTTGCAAACTCTTTTCCAGCTTCTAATGGAATCATTTTCTTCATGAAAACCATGGTTTACAGTCAAGTTTGTTATATTTGGGTTAATTTGAATTCATATTTGAGCTTTGCACATTTTAATTTAATCATAAATAATTATTAGGTGGGTTATATGTGTATTTATTTGAATTCATATTGGTTTTTTTGAAAATTTTACTTTAATCATAAATAATTATTAAGTGGATGGTAAGTACAAAATATTTTTGATAGTTATACAAATCAAAGATTTAGAGTTATCTCCAAAATATTTATGCTCATTCTTTCTCTTTTAATTAAATTGATTAACTAAAAAAGAATGTCATATCAGCAAGTGGCGTTCACAGTGAGTTATAGGTTTTTTTAGCATGTGGTATTGATAAGCCATGATATTGGCCATGGGACTGTAACAAAGTCTATTTATAGATTAAGAATCTCCATGGTAAAGTTGAGTAAATCTCCATGGAAAGAACCTTGTTCCATGTTTTTACAAATTTATATATGTTTAACTTATATATTAACCAACCTAGATCCATCTTAACTCCAAATTTATCAAGCACCAAGAGGGGACCACTTTTGGAGTGAAAAAAGATTTGATCCCACTCCATCTGGGTAGTTTCAGAGTTAAGAAGGATTTAGGTAAGTATTATATACATTTCACATATCTATATATAAAAGTAATCTCATTCTTATTTTATTAAAACCTTGAATTAATCTCTATGAAATATCCACGATATTATTTTAATAGTATAGGTTTAGATATGTAGGTTTATAGGGTAGAAGGTTTAGATAAGTCTCACCGTTTTTCTTTTAGATTTAATTAAAAAAATATTAAAAAATAAGTTAAAATAAAATATTTATAAAATATTTTGATTGTGAAATAAGTTATGGTTTTTGGGCATGTGGTATTGATAAGCAATGGTATTGGTCCATGGTATTGTAACAAAACCTATTTACAAGTTAATAATATCTATGGTAAAATGGGGGTGAATATCAATGGTTAAGAATTTGTTATATTGTAAGTTGTAAGTATTAAGTTTTTATGTGCTTATTAATTAAATTTAATATGGTTACAAAATCATTATTAGTTCTTGCAATGTAGGACTAACAATTTGTTTACCTATTGACCATTGTTAGTTAAGCACTGACCAATGCAACTTATCACGTTTAACTTCGGGGAAAAAAATAGTTTTTTCAATATTATTAAAAAAAAAATATTTTTCAAACATTTAATTGGGCTATAACTTGAAGGTCTTATTGTAGCCTTTGCATAATATAATGTTGTGTGGATATTTTATGTCATAGTTTATGGATATGCTTTCAATATTCATGAATTTTAGATATTTGTGTAATGATTTTTTAATCCAAAAATAAAACCTTGAAAAAAGTTCATACTCATATAAATAACATATTTACCAAATTTTTTTTTCTTAATTTTATTAATAAAAACAAAATTACAATATAACAAATTGAATATTATTATTTTGATTACTTTAATAAAACCAAAATTACAATATAAAAAATTGAATATTATTATTTTGATTACTTTTAACTTTGTATTATTATTGAGCATCTTTACACTAATTTACGGACATTACATCATCTTTCATAATCCAAGGGATCAGTAAAGTGCTCAAATTCAAAGTGTTTAAAAGTGCTTGAAACCTATACCTGAGCATAGATCTCGACGCCCTGAATCCAATGCAACTTGGATTGCTCAAAATCGATATCGTATGCTCCTGATATCACACTCTAATTGTTTTCCCAAATAGGGAAAACAATTGCAGATTGGTTGCAGAACTGCTAATTAGGTAGTCTATAGGATGATTGGGCAAGATGATTGTACATTTTGGACCAATGACAGGTTGACAAGTGTCCTATGTTGATTGGTTTAGATTTGGTTGATTTTTATTGGTGGTTGAGTTTTTGAGTTGGTCCAATGGGGGAATGCCTTGTGGCACCCAGGGGTTCATCAAAAATTTGTTATCAACCAAACTGCATTCGGGAGAGTCAAATACACGACCTCCAGACCAACAGTGTAGTTCCTTACTTCTAGGGCACATGGAAGCTGGACCAAGAGATGTAGCCCAAGAGAGGGGTGAACTCTATCATTTTTTTAATGTGTTTATGATATGGTATATTGTCTCTGTTATTGTTGTTAACTAAGTTTAAAAATTAGTATTTTATGTGTTTTGTAAAGTGATCCATTACCCAAAATACATAATTTTTTACTTGTAATTTTTCCATCACCTTCAAGTTTACATTACATATCATTTTGGTATCAGAGCTCAAGGTTATTTTGAAGGTTTGATTTTGTTTACAAGTGTTTTCTGATTCTTACAAGGTTGAAGCTTAAAAGAGGAGAAGGAGAACTTGTGGAGCTAAGGCCTTCAATTGTTTCAAGGAGAACACATACACCTCAAGCTTCAATAGTCATGGAACATGAATAAGGTCTTGAAGGGATGTCTGAAGATGAAAGAACTTTCAGAAAATATTTCTTTGAGATGTTTGAAATGGTGAAAGTTATTTATGAGGAGAGGAACTCAAGGTTGTATGGAGAGAGATCAAAAACTCCAAAAGGAGATGGAGGGAAAGAAGACAAGCCTCCAAAAGGGAATGGTGACAAACCACCACCTTCACCTCCATCATCCTCATCTTCTTCTACTTCTTCAACACTTTCACAAACACCTCCAAATTCTCCAAAGGGACGTGGTAAAACTCCTTTGTTAAAGCTTGACATAAAGTTTGAATTGCCTATGTACAATGGAGAGGTAAATGTTGAGAAATTAGATAATTGGGTTCGTCAAATTGAAGTGTATTGCAGGATACAAAGAATCAAGGATGATGAGACCAAAAGTCAGCTTGCTTCTCTTAGGTTGGAAGGTGGTACACTTATTTGGTGGGAGACCAATACTCAAGAGGACATTAAGAAACATGGTAAGGTTTTATCCTCTTGGAATGATTTTGTTGTTGCAATAAGAAGACAATTTTATCTATTAGCATACATGCAAAAAGCTATCATGGATTGGAAAAACTTTAGGCAAGCTAAGGGTCAAAATGTGCAAAGCTATACTCAAGAATTTAAGAAAAGAGCTTTGATTTTGGGTATAGATTTATCCTCTCAAGACTTTTTACTCAAATACATTGGAGGATTGCATAGTTCTTTGAGACACACAATTCTCATGTTTGACCCTACAAAATTAGATGAAGTTTGTGTACAAGCAAGAGGGAAGAATGTTCCTCAAGAGGGTAGAAAAAAGCCATTCAAGAGTGGAGACAAAGGAAAGGGGAAATTCAAAGGAAAATGGAAGAAGAATGCTTCAGTCAAGAAAGAGGGAGAAAAACTCACATGTAAACATTATTTAAAAGAAGGCCATGATGAAGAGCATTGTTGGAAACTTCATCCTGAAATGAGACCAAAAAAGTTTAACAACAAAGGGAAACAAAATAATATTGAAACTACACAACATTATTTAGGATCCGATTCTAGGGATGAAACAAATATCACAACCATGGGATTTAAAGGTAAGGACTCTATTGCAAGTACTAGTTCTTCAAATAGCCTTAAGGAAACTCAACACGAAAAAGAAAGAATAGAGCTTTTCCACATTAGAGTCATTTCAAAACATACCAAGATAGATACATTGTTTGATAGTGGATCACAAGCAAACCTTATTTTAGAAGACATTGTTAAGAAATTGAATTTGGAAACCACTCCTCATCCTAAATGTTATCCATTAGGTTGGTGTTATTACACTTGACATTTGTGGTATTGTTTTGGGAAGCCCATGTCTATATGATAGGAGAGTCATATTTCATCGCCATGAGAACAAATATCACTTGTTTAAAGATGGGATTGAGTACATTGTTAGAGCACATATCAAGAAGTTAAATTTATCACCTGTGAATGTTGGACAAATGAAGAGGCTTGTTAATGCTAGTAAGAAATTTGTACTCTTGATGATAAAACCAAAAGAGAATGTTGAAAATGAAGCCTTCCAAGGATGTGATGCAAGATTAAAATTTTATTTGTATGAGGTTGTTAACACCAATGATGAGATGTTTCAAGAACACAAAGGATTTCCTCCTAAAAGAGGAATCCAACATGAGATCCAATTGCAGCAAGATAGTCCTCTTCCAAACATTGACATGTATAAGATGTCAGTTATGGAGAATGCAGAAATCAAGAGACAAATCCAAGAGTTGTTTGATAAAGGGGTCATCAGACCAAGCACATCGCCATGTGGGTCACCAATTTTTTTAGTACCAAAGAAAGATGATACATGATGTGTGTGGATTTCAGAGCCTTGAAAAAGATTATAGTAAAGAATCATTACCCTCTTCCTCGAATTGATGATTTACTTGATCAATTGAAAGATGTTGTGTATTTCACTAAGTTGGACTTGAGAAGTGGTTATCATCAGATTAGGATTGCTGAAGGAGGCATATGGAAGATAAATTTCAGAACAAAGCAAGGTTTGTTTGAATGGTTCGTTATGACTTTTGGGATTTGTAATGCTCCTGCAACATTCATGAGAGTTATGAATGATGTTTTAAGGCCTTTTCTTGATGATTTTGTGATTTTCTACTTAGATGACATATTGATATTCAATAAACCCGTGAAGAACATGTTAGGCATGTTAGGCAAGTCTTAGATGTCTTGAATAAAGAAAAGTTGTTTTTAAAGATGTCTAAATGTGAATTTGGAAAGACCTCATTAGTGTATTTGGGACATATTGTTGGAGGGGGTGAATTGAAGATAGATCCCTCAAAGGTCAAAGTCATTGTAGATTGGCCTAAGCCCAATAATGTAACTAAGGTTAGAAGATTTTTGGGAGCAACTCAATATTGGAGAAAGTTCATTTCTAACTTTTCTTCAATTGCAGCTCCATTACATGCCTTGACAAGTGTGAAGCAAGTTTTTCAGTGGGGAGGCAAGCAGTAGAAATCCTTCGATGCATTGAAGGAAAGAATCAACACAAATCCAATTCTTTCACTTCTTGATTTAAGACAACCATTTGAGATACAAACAGATGCAAGTGACTATGTCATGGGAGCGGTCTTGATGCAACATGGTAAGCCCATATGTTACCATTCTGAAAATTTTAATGGTGCAATAGTTAAATATCCTACATATGATAAGGAATTGTATGCATTGGTGCAAAGTGTGAAAAAGTGGAAACTTTATTTGATGGGAAAGGAAACTATCATTTTGTTGTAGTGGCTACAACCACCTTCCAAAATTTTTCTTTAGCCTCGTTTTGGAGCCTCCCTACCAACCTTTCACAGCACTTGTCTTGCTTTGTCAAGTACGTAAGATTCAGTGTTTTCTTGCACAAAGGTAGCATGTCGATCACAACTTGATGCATTCCCCTCACAGGTTGTTTACCCAGACTTGGTCCAGCTGCAGGTTGAGCAGCTTCCCCAAGAAATTGCGCATTTCTAGAGGGAAACCACCCTTCCCTCCAGAAATTGCGCAATCCTATCTGGTAGCCCGCTGGGCTCAAGAATTGCACAATTCTGCTAGTTAGCACTCCCAGTGAAAATTACGCAATTTTCCCCAGCATAGCTGCTCAGCCCAAAATTTACGCAAATATGGGTATCAGTCAGCTGCTATGCCCAGAAATTGCGCAAATCTCCTAGGTAGCTAGCCCAACTCCCAACCAGAAATGCACATTTTCCTCAAGCAGTTGAGGGACTTCATGCATGAGCAGTCCGGTTGACCAGTTCCACCCGGGACCAAGGAAACTTGACTTGCGTGCATAGCTTTCTTTTTCCCAGAATAGCAAAAGGAAACATGCAAAAGGAATCCCATGATTCATGGAGCTATTTTTAGTAGTTGGAGGTTAGATGCAAAGTTGTTTTAGAAAATTTCCTCCAAGTGTCGCTTTTTCCTAGATTTGTGGCGTGCGCGTCATCAACCCAAACTTATTTATTTGACGCATCAGATCTCATTCTTTCACATCGATATTGGATCTTTGACATCCCACAGCACATCTAGGACTCTTCGACACATCCGGCTCAGCTATTCACGGGTAAGTGGCCTCAACTTATCTTTTTCAACATTTATGTCACTTTTTGTGTATTCACTTGTGCGAGTGTTGTTTGCTTGATTTATTTAAACACTTGCTATCGTTTACATGTATACTAGCTTGGCCTAGCTCTGTTTCAGTTTTTGTTGCTATCTCACTATTGTCACATGCATGAAACTGTTGTGCACGAACGGTCGCCGATTCAGTGAGTCGCTTCACCCACATACATGTTGATCTGTTTGTTGAATATTTCATTCATGTTTGCATGCATTGTCTATCACTTCTACTATCACTTAGTGTCACCATGCATTCACTGTCATATCCTCTTTCAGTTGTCCATCGGCGAGTTGGGCCAACCTCAGCCCGGACTTTGCCTTCTTTGAGACATCATTGCACAATCTGGGGAAGGAAGGCTTTGTCTTCCTCTCCAGAAATGCACATTTATGCCCAACACTATCCTCCAGGAATGTTTTGTGCATTTCTGAGGGACAGTGATTGTTGGCCCAGAAAATTGTGCAATGCAGTCCTTGAGCCTGGAGTCACTCCCAGCTGGAATTGTGAACTGCGCAATCCCAACAGCCAACAACCAGTCTGGATTGCACATTGTGCAAGTCCAAAAGCTAGTCTTGCCTCCCAGACAACCCAGACTACCTTTTGCGTAGTTTTGGTAGCCAGCCTCCCCGAAGAAATTGCATAATCTTGCCCATCAATTTCCCAGGTATGTGCTGTGTCATTCCCTGAATTTTCTTTATTTTTCGCTAACAGATTTCTTGCCATGCATGTTTCTTGTCTCTAGATCTTTTAGGTGTTCATCCGTCTCAATGGCTTCCAAGAGAACAAGATCATAGGACATTGACGGAAATGCAGCTAGAGCAGTAGTTGAGTGAGTGTCCTCTAGTCTCCCAATCTACGAAGATATAAAGTTGTACCTAGACAAGGACATCAAACTGAAGTGGAAAGAGGTCAATGAAACATTTGCAAACACTTTTGGGGAAGACCTTGAAGATATTCAGGTGTACGTGAACATTCACAAGTCCGACTTGTACTGGATTGCATGCAGATATCCCGTGTTCCCATGCGCGGACATGATACACTGGATCATCTCTCACACTGATCTTGAGATGATGACCTTGAGCAATGTCAGTGGGACAAAGCTTGCGACCTTCTGGGCATGAGATTATGATGAGATGTGTCAGATGTCAGAGTCCGTGACTGTCATGAAGACTCCATTCAACTTACCCAACAGTAGTGCTAACTCTAGAGACATTCTGAAGAACTGGGTAAAGGAGCCAGCTCGATTCAGGTTGACACCCAACCAAATCTACAAGACAAATATACTGAGGAAGGCGTACCAATACTTGGTCATATTTGCATGTCGACTGTATGGCCAAGCAAGCACGAAAACCTTCCCACAGAGTTGGGTGGTTGCACTGGACCAACTGGCTAGAGAAGGAAAACCATGTAACTGGTTCGACATATTGGCTCATTAGCTGAAGGAACAAGTAACAAAGGCTCGACAGTCACCCGAAGGTATGCATGCAGAGATTTACATGTTTGCCTACATCCTAGATGTAGTTTGTGCCCAACAGGAGTTCCTGGGCTTGGAGTGGGCATGGTTTCCGGCGGAGACTGTTGTGAACACATATTTCAAGTTGTTGTCCGAATGCAGCTTCAGAGGAGTAATCACATGGTTGTCCAATCATTTTGTCACCCTAGTGTACAAGATGATATTTGAACAGGATCCACCCTACATGTCAAAGGAAGTAATGAAGGCATTGATAGGCATTGCAGATTGGTATGCCTCACCGTCCAACACTTTCATCTGAATGTTTAGTGCGGAAAAGCCTCCACATGTTCTTCCAAAGTTTGTCTTGGACGTACTTATCATGCAGGAAGTAGCATATCACATCTCGACAGGATTGACAACTAGACTGCATCGGAAGAATAAGGCACCTTAGACTTCTCTTCCGTTGCAGATTGGGTTATATGAGATCCGGAGTATCAAGCAAGCAGATGTCGAAGAAAAATAGATGAAGAAGTACCCACTCGACCTCCGAAGCTACAACCCGTATGACCCACATTGCATTGTGAAGGATCACTGCATGAGAGTTTAGTTCAACTAGATCCATGGGGCATTTCATTGGGCTGAGGAGGACCCATGGAGATATTGCTACAGTTTCTCTAGACCTAATGAATAGGTTGGCTTCATTATGGAGTGGTTAGCGAAGCAACATGAAGCAGCATCACGGAGAGCACCAACAACACCAGTGGCAGCAGTGACAATAGAGGAAAGCATACCAGTGCGTGATAAAGGGAAGAGGAAGATTTTCGATCATATGGAGGAGGAGCAAAGCTGCAAGTTTCGAGCAGATCCAGTTGTACACCAAGCACCTATGGAAATAGAGGCAAAGAGGCACCAATGTGATAAGAGAATCGCACGAAGGCAGAGGGATAAGAAGAGAATGGAAGAAGCAGAGAAGGAGTTGCATGAGCCAAGGGAGAAACTCCAAAAGGAACAAGAGCTATGCAAACATGAGAGTGAAGAACAACAACAACAGATACAACAAGGGGCGCAACATGTGCAAATAGATGAAGCAACTCTCGTACAAGTATTTGATTCATCTAAACAACTGGCATCGAGTGAACATGGTGAACCATCACAGGTGCGAGACTTTTCTCATGAGATAGAACAAGCACTCCAACAGTTTGATGCATATATGGAGTAGCAGGAGTTGGAACAGGACACTAACCTCATGCCTCACCACAAAGAGGTCGACTCACCCACTTCAATGCATCCAGATGATGAGCAAGTCTCGAATGACCAAGAAGGCACTGAGATCCTTGGTGATCAGCTGGAATAAGAGATGCACAACATCTCGTTCGACAAATCCCAACATAGAGTTGTGCAGTCTCGCAGAGTGTCAACTCCGGAGGATCATACATCTCCTGCGCAAGTTGATGAACGAGTGATCGTGACTGATGTATGCAAACACTCAACTACCTTGGCCGATACAACTAGAGTGTATGCTGAAGCCAATAGCTCAAGTTTTCGCTTCCTAATAGATGAGAATGTGTGAATGGAAAAGGAACTACAAATGGCTAAGCAAGGAGGAGACTTGGTAACAATGTCCACACGAACTAAACTGAAGAAGGAAATATTGGATGAAGTATTGTCCCTTGACACAGTTATGCGAGCATTGTACTCCAAGTTTGGTACCGTACACAAGGCAATCGTCCATCTCAACGGATGGTGGCAATGATGTGCTAGAAGAGCATGTATCTTGATGAACGTGCATGCTACTGTTGATGACATGCAAACATGGACGATGAAGTATAGGGGAGCCTCGCTTCACTTGCCTAAGATGATGAGGGCCAATGCAGTCGAGCTGAAAGCACGTATCTGGAGTCAGATCCAGAACTACGATGATCTCCCGCAACTCATCACTAGCATAGAGACTTCCCATGCACGAGTATTCAAGAGTTTGGATGTTGCGGTGCACACACATGCGATCCCATCAATCGGGATTCTCACCCAGGCGAAGACAAAGAAGCAGGTCCGACTAGAGCTTGACTCGTACTTTGACGAGTTGATGTGCATTTCCACCAGCCCAGACTTGCCTATCAGTGCAGACATCATGCAAAAGTATGTAGCTGGTCCGTCCACATTGAAGACAATGATGCACATGCTTTCAGACGAGTTGGACAGAGGAGCCCGAGCAGTGTACCCAGATGCTATGGAGGCAAGAGTCAGGTTTAGATGGATGTCACCGCGGAACACATGGACACCATCGAGGACTATAGATCTTGGCATCAATATGTTACTGTTGATCAACATGAGGATGTTGAGGAGTTGGACTTCCATGGTTGTCTAAGTCAGAGTGATGTCTAGCTTGGCTTGCTCAAGTCATTTTGTTCACATCGATACTTGTGCATTGTAATGTTAAGTCATGTCAAGTGTAATTCAAGTGTCAATAGTTGGATGTAACAGTCATAGAGTAGGTGAAGAGTCATGAGGGTAGTTGAACGGTCATAAAGGGGAATGTCAAGGGTCACCCCACCCTTTGCTATAAATAGTCCCTCATAACTCATTATATAGGCTTTCGATCAGCCAAGCTTCCAATAAGGCTATCTTGGATAGAGATTGGATAGTATTGTAACGCGCCTTGGCTTCTCCACTGCATGGAGCTAGTACATCTCTTTGGAGGAGCAGGTGGATGTGGCTGTAACGTTCCACTGCTAGGGCTAGCGGGTGTACATGGATGTATTGTATGATTGGAAATTACACTTCTTTATATAATAAGAGCCAACATGTTTCATGCATGTGTTGTATTGTATTCCAGCTGTCTTGTTAACTCTAAATGGCATATGTATTTTCTTTCTTATGCACACATGTATGGATTGTTCTGTATGAGCATGTACAAATCTTTCTGAAATGTGTTGATTAGTTTAGCCATCACTTTGGATTGCCAGTTGACTTGCTTTCCAGCTTGTGATGCATCTTCACTCGTGTGTTACCTTCCCATCCGAGTACTGTTACAGGCTTCCAAGGGGCGCACTCTTCTCAACCCACCAGTGTTAGAACCTCTCATGCACCTTCCTTGACTCACTGTAGTGGTCACACCCTTGATACTAACAGAATTATCTTGCTTTCCTTTGTGAAATTGTGGTCAAGGAATTACCATATGACCCACTATCGAGACTCCTACACCAAACAATCTGAAGTCTAATTGGGACTTCTTACTAGGGAGATCCCCTTGACATGTTGGCGGGTCCAGCACCGTCAACATTTTTGGTGCTAGAAGGTGGGCCAGATGACAAGAAGTGTCCTCTCATCTAGTTTTAAACCTTTTCATACCTTTCATGGATTCTTGCACTCTTCTCCCTTCACAATGTTTTTCGAATCGTGAAGATGTCTCCATCATGAGGGAGTTTTTCGATCTCTTATCCACTTACATGTATGATGGTGAAGGTGAAATGGCCTGGCTTGAGTACTTACATGACTTTCTTTCCATGCTTCATGAGGAAGATGTGTGTTCTAACGAACAGGCTAGCTTGTTGCTTGCACACACACTTCGCGAATCTCCATGTCAATGGCTGGTCAACCTACCAGCTGACATCGTGCACTCACTTGAGCACTTCTGTGATATCATTGAAGACACTTTCTATCATTTTGATCCATACTATCTTGACCAAATTTTTTTACAGCAACAGAAGGCTTCGCATGAATCGGTTATAGATTTTTGGTAGTGCTTCCGTGACTTGCAGTTTCAATCTCCGAGTAGCCAGATGAAATTTTCCTATCTTTGGCACTGGTTCGAGTATTGCCTTAAGAAATTTGCCCATCCCAAGAAGAAGCTTAAGATCAAGCCTTGCTCAACATTCTTCAGTGAGGGAGCTGCACAATCTCATGTGGATGCAGTCACTGTCTTGACTAACTGTCTGCCTTCCCCTCATTCAACAACTCCACCATTGTTGAGTGATGTTGAGGATCATGGTCGCACAACTGTTCATATTTTATATCCTCCCAACATCACCCCCACTCAATTTTCATGCAGATTTGGTTGTGATTCCTTCAAGTTCACATATGCATTATGTTCTACGACCTTCGTCTTCACACTCGAGTGTTCCTCCGGATGATATTGTCTTGTGTTTGTCCATTACAGACACTTCACTTGTTGTGAACGAGGGACAAGCCACTGACGAAGTTGGTTTTGCATAACCAACATGCGCTATCATTCATGAAGAGTATGAGTGGGAGATTGAGCATCAACACTCGGTGAAGGATGACTCCCTTCCGTCTGAGCCCCCTTCGTCCTTTCCTAACATATTTGGTGAACCTGGCATCCATTATTTCACATGTGTGTCTTCATCCATGGATGCACCTATTGTTGATCACTCGCAGGAATCGACGGATTTTGGTCCATCATTCGATCATGGAGAGGATAAGTTATTCGTTAAAAATCCACTTGATCTTTCATCTATCTTTTCTGGAAACAAAGAGGATGAATTTGTTCGCTTTTCATCTACCCCTCTGTTTGATTCATCTGATCATGAGGATGCCGATGAAATCATTGATTTTTTTGATCGTGGTGGTCATGATCCATTTGTTTCCATATTTGATCACGATCATGACTCTATCACGGTTGATCTTTCGAAGCCACCGGTTTATGATGATCTATCTAATGAAGAAGTTGAAACACCCAAGACTATCGAGGCACTTCAGCCCAAGCTGATGATTATGTCAGGCCCTCGCTCTCTTGGGGTTAGTCTCACTTCCAATCATGCAACTATTCAATCACCCAAGGCTCCTCATCACTCATTTGTATGCATTGAAGATCCATCTCGCACACAAACCACACTTCCTCCACTCGAACTGCACGATCCTATCGCTCATGCGTTGGAGGAATCCTACATTGTAAGCACTCATTCGTGACGCAAGTTGTCTCTGTTTCTTTTTTTTTTTCTTGCATGTCACAATCAAGAGTGTGCTTATGCTTCAAAGTTGCACGCAGTGTCACACAACACCATGATAAGTCCACGGACTGCTTGTCATGCACTTGCACTCACTTACGTCCTGTGGGCACTTTGAAACACAAAGTGTGGTTGTATTCATTGTTATATCTTTCTTTCTTGCTAGTTTGCACAACTGGGTTGCTCATGGACCAAACCTTCACCAACATGGGTCAACCAATGCGCCGGTGGCTGCATTGGAAATATCACTTCACGTGATCAGGCGCATGCACCATTAGTATAGGAGTAGGAGTAGTGTTTTATTTCAGACAGTTTGCTTGCATGCTTGTTTGCTTACTTGCTTTGTTTGATTGTTTGTTTGCTTTCTTGTTTGCTTACTTTTTTTTTTTTTTGCTTTCGCTTCTGCTCTTGCTTTGCTTTGTTGTCTGTTAGTTCACTTGTTTTGTTCGTAGGTTAGTTTCGCATGAAACCATATGACACCCTTGAAACAAGCTGGGTGAAGTACAAGAGGGATTGTACAACTATCACTACTTGGTTATCTATCATCTTGCCTTTGTATGAAGAACTTGTTACTTTTAGTCCATGATACGTCGAATGAAAGTATGTACTATTCGAAGTGAACCTTGGTGAAAACACAACGCTTGAGTGCTAACTAGTGTCACCTTCTCTAGTCGGTTGTTTTTGGGTTAACCCTTGTCAGCTCAGTCAAGTAGAGTAAGGTGAGGTGGAAAACTTTAAAAAGCACGTCAGAGATACAATAAACTACTTCATTGTTGGAACAACCTCTTCTGCTCTCAATAATTCAGGATCCCTCTTCTGCCTCTGAAATGAATAAGTGTTATGCACAATTGAAAAATGAAAAATGAAAATAATGAAAAAAGTCAAAAAATTCAAAATGAAAATGAATAAGGCGAAAGAAGAGAAAGGCTTGCTGCACAAGGAGGTGATGCAAGTAACTCCGCCGAGGTATTGACTAGGCTTGCTGGCAGTGAAGCCATGCTTGTGTTCCTATGTGACTCCGTCGGGGTACTGTCCAGGCTTGTTGGTAGCAGAGCAACACCAGAGATGAAACTAAGACTTTGATGACTATACTGCTTGTGCACCAATATACCCCTCAACCCTAGTCAAAAAAATTGTGTTTCCTTTGCTTGGAATGTGTGTCAATCGACCAAGAGCTTGGCAAATGATACATCTTACAATCAAGCTAGTGTGAAGCCAATATGAGCTGAGAGCTGAATAATACTTCTGGAGGTGTTAGACTTGCTTTTCACGAACAAGGTTCATTCAGAGAGCTAGAGTTCTACCAGTGTGTCACCAAGTGTTGTAGCGGCTACAACCACCCTCCAAAATTTTTCCTTAGCCTCATTTTGGAGCCTCCCTACCAACCTTTCATAGCACCTTGTCTTTCTTCGTCAAGTATACAAGCTTCAATGTTTTCTTGCACAAAGGAAGCTTGTTGATCACAACTTGAAGCATTTCCCTCATAGGCTATTTACCTAGACTTTTTCTAGTTGGAGGCTGAGCATCTTCCCCAAGAAATTGTGCATTTCTAGAGGGAAACCACCCTTCCCTCCAGAAATTATGCAATCTTTTCTGACAACCTGTTGGGCTCCAGTATTGTGCAATTCTGCCAATCAACACTCCTAGTGAAAATTGTGCAATTTTCCCCAGCAGGGCTGCTCAGCCTAGAATTTGCACAAATCTAGGCCACAGTCAGCTGCTCTACCCAGAAATTATGCAAATCTCCTGGGCAGCCAGCCCAACTCCTAGCCAGAAATGCACATTTTTCTCAAGCAGTTGAGCAGCTTCATGCATGAGCAGTCCATTTGACCAGTTCCACCTGGGACCAAGGAAACTTGACTTGCATGCATAGCTTTCTTTTTCCCGGAATAGAAAAAGGCATCCCATGATTTAGGGAGCTATTTTTAGCAGTTAGAGGTTACATGATAAGTTGTTTTAGAAACTTTGCTCCAAATGCTGCTTTTTCCTAGATTTGTGGCATGGGCATCATGAGCCCAAACTTATTTATTTGATGCATCAAAGCTCATTCTTTCATGTTGACCTTGGAGCTCTGACATCCCACAACACATCTAGGACTCTTCGACACATCCAACTTAGCTATTCACTGGTAAGTGGCCTCAACTTGTCTTTTTCAACATTTCTGTCGCTTTTTGTGTATTCGCTTGTGTGAGTGTTGTTTGGTTGATTTCTTTAAATGATTGCTGTTGTTTACATGTATACTAGCTTTTCCTAGCTCTGTTTCAATTTTCGTTGCTATCTCATTACTGTTGCATGCATGAAACTGTTGTGCACGAACAATCGTTGATTCGGTGAATCGCTTCACCCACATAAATGTTGATCTGTTTGCTGAATATTTCATTCATGTTTGCATGCATTGTCAATCACTTCTACTATTACTTAGTGTCACCATGCATTCACTGTCATATCTGCTTTCAGTTGCATGTCGGCGAGTCGGGCCAACCTCGACCCAGACTCTACCTTCATTAAGACAACATTGCGCAATCTGGGGAAGGAACGCTTTGTCTTCCTCTCCAGAAATGCGCATTCCTACATAGAATTGTCCTCCAAGACTATTTTGCACATTTCTGAGTGAGAGTGACTGCTGCCCAAAAATTGGACAATGCAGTCCCTGAGCCTATAGTCACTCCTAGCTGGAATTGCGCATTGCACAATCCCAACATCCTGCAGTCAATCTGGATTATGCATTGTGAAAGTCTAGCATCTAGTCTTGCCTCCCAGATAGCCCAGACTTCCTTTTGTGCAGTTTTTGTAGCCAGTCACCTAGCCTCCCAAAAGAAATTGTGCAATCTTTCCCATCAGTTTCCCAGGTATGTGCTGTGTCATTCCCCGAATTTGCTCTGTTTTTCGTTAACAGATTTCTTGCCATGGATGTTGCTTGTCTCCATATCTTTCAGGTGTTCATCCATCTCAATGGCTTCTAAGAGAACAGGATCAGAAGACATTGATGGAAATGTAGCTGGAGAAACAGTTGAGCGAGTATCCTCTAGTTTTCTGATCTGATAATTAAAAAGGTATTACTGACGTCTATGTGAGAAAGCTTATGTTATTTAATGCACGGATCGATAAGATTACGAATAACATAAAGCAAAATAAGAAAATAAGACAACATTCAAGCACATCAAATAACAACCATGTGATAACGGAGTTCACTAGACTTCATGGCTATGTCTTTGGGTCCTTAGCTTCCAGTGCTGACCACTTTATTTACCTTCAAAATGCTTTTACAGGTATGAGCTTGAAAATAGAAGCTCAAATGAGAAAACAAACCTCACCATTGCGACAGGCTCAAAATTTCGAGAAAAATGAATATAAACTTGACCATGTTCTGACAAAGTGACCTCCAGACCCCCTGAAGACCCTGCAAAACCACCTTTGGTCCAAAACTGCCTCAAAAACTGTGCAAAACCACTGCCCTACAAAAAACCGCCTTGGAAACTGTGCATGCTCCTGGCTTCTGGATTCGGCTCTGCAAAGTTTAAGTAATGTTTTGGGCACTTATTTTACCAAGCCCCGCTCTTGGTATTACGGTACTCGAACGTAATGTTAAGTCATTGTATATATGGTCTTTCGTGAGTTCGGCGGGTCGAACCCACCGCCCAACCTCACGGTGTATATTTGGCACTCTGCGGATTTGGTGGCATATATGTATAATGTTCTAGCAGATATTTGGTAATACGATATGGTTTTTTGCCATGTTAATTGGCCGACAGTCACGGGGCTGACCTCGACCGTCTGGTCTTTTTCTGGCGATACCAACGTTATACAATAAATATAACCTTATCACATTGCTTTAACAAGATTTCTGTAGCCCGATCGGTGCACCATTCTGACGAAAACTTAGCATTTCTAGGAGGTCAGGGGTTCAATCCTCCCTGACCCCCAAAATTTTGGAAATCAAGCCAAATTATGCAAAATCTGGGCTGCCACGTGTCAACCCTGGATTGGCTCACTTGTCACCTAGTCAGCATCACAAACCAATCACAAACTTCCAACATCACCTAGGCCACGTAGGCATGCTGACGTCATCAAGGACACATGTCGTGTTCCCGGGATGCCACATGCCTTTGCTGACATCATCCTTCTCTGACTTTGACCGTTGAATTTCTGGGTTGACTTTGAATTTTTGGTTGAATTTTGACTTTTTTTTTCCTTAGTTTGTCCAAAAATTTGACTAGCCACAACTTCTTCATACGAACTCGGTTTTACGTGCCATTCCCATCGTTGGAATCCTCTCGGAGAGCACTTTAACTTGGTCTTATAGTTCTCATATGCATTTGAAGACTTTGATATGGAGGCAAAACTGTATCCATTTTGGATCACTCCTCCCCATTGTAAGCTTTTTGACCACCAAAAGTTGGTTTTAGTTGTTGAATAAGTGAGGATATGATTCCTTCACTTTTCCAATCTCTATCCATTGTGCTTTACTTGGATTTGTAAATTTGAGTCCAACTTGAAGATACTCAATATTTTCTCGTCACGAAGTCCTTATCCTTTTGTCTAGAATTGTGTTCTCCTTTAACTCAATAAGGTACTCAGGTGAAAAATCTTCTATGGAAGGTACTTGACTTTGCTCTTCTGGATCTTTGATCAATGAAGGCTCATACAATCACAAGTTTTCAACATTTACGACAAAATAGATCTGCATATAAGCTGGTAGATCTAGGCAGAAATAATTTTCACCAATTTTATGAAGAACTTTGAAAGGACCATATCTAATTGGTTTCAACTTTTTACCTTCCCCTTGAAGTCTTTCTTTGTTGATGTACAACCAAACTTGATCACCAACTTGAAAACTATGCTCAAATCGATGCTTGTCGTGCCGCGCTTTATACTATGCTTGGCTCTTTTCTAGCTGTTCCTATACTACCTGGTGAATTTCCTGTATTCATTCAATGAACTTGGTTGCTTTGTCCACATCGTTGTGTCCATCAACTGCTATGTCTTTACCAAAGACAAAATCCAAGGGAGACTTTGGTACATAACCAAAACAAGTCTCAAATGGAGATCTTTGAGTGGAAGAATGTTTTGCATGGTTGTAAGCATGTTGTACATAACACAAATACTCATCCCAAAGCTTAGGATGTTTATTGCAATAACCTCGAAGAAATTGTACCACTCTCCTATTGACTACTTCTGTTTGGCTGTCAGTTTGCAGATGAAATGTCGTGCTCTTCTTTAACTTTGTGTCCATGAGTTCCCATAGACTTGACCAAAATTTCCCGACAAATCGATAATCTCGATCAGATACAATAGAAGTGGGTAACCCAAAATGAACCCATACATTTTGAAATAACAACTTTGAAGTTTGTTCAGTTGTGACCTATTTAGTACATGGTGTCAAAATACACATTTTACTGAACCTATCCACAACTACATACAAATAATCATGACCTTTTCTAGACATTGCTAATCCCCCCACAAAATCCATTGATACACTTTCCCAAGGATGAGAAGGAATTGGAAGTGGATTATACAAGCCTAATTTTCTATTACTTGGCTTGCTTGTAGCACACATAGTACATCCTTTGATATATCTAGAAATTGTTTCATTCATTCAAGGCCAATAGCAAAATCTTTGTAATTGTGCAACTGTTTTACTTACACCAAAGTGACCTAAAATTAGAGAAGTATGTGTTTCTCGAATAACATTAACTCTTTTAGTTTGTGGAATGCATAACTTTCCTAGATGATATAATATTTTGTCACTTATGTAATAGTCTAATTCTTCTACCTGCTTGCCATGACTTAAAGTTGCATATACATCCTTAAAATCTGTATCTTGAGCATATTGTTCAATGTAACTTTCATGAATTACTAAATTATGCTTAAGTATTGTGGATGCACTTATAATTGGTCTTGATAACATATCTGCAACCTTATTGTGTATGCCTTTCTTATATCTGATTACTAGATGAAATTGTTGTAGGAAACCCATCCATTGATAGTGTCTTGATTGTTGCAATTTAGTTTGTGAGTGTAAATATTGAAGTGGTTGATGATCTGTATGTATGATTGTTTCTTTTCCCATTATATAATGTTTCCACTTTTTAAAACTCTGTACTAATGCATATAATTCCTTATCATATGTAGGATAGTTAACTATTGTTGATGTGAATGTCTCAGAATGAAAGCATGTAGGCTTCCTGTGCTGCATCAACACTGCCCCCATGGAATATTCACTTGCATATGTCTCGATCTCAAATGACCGTTGAAGATCTGGCAGTGCTAGTATTGGCGCTGTACTGGTCCTTTCTTTCAATGTGTTGAAGGCTTTCTGCTGTTTTCCTCCCCACTGAAACACCTATTTCACACTTGTCAAAGCATGTAGAGGAGCCTCAATCAAAGAAAAGTTAGCAATAAACTTTCTCCAGTATTGTGCCGCCCCTAAGAAACTTCTAACTTCTGTAACAGACTTGGCCCTAGGCCAATTTACAATGACTTTGACCTTAGCAGGATCTATCTTCAATTCACCACCCCCTACAACATAACCCAAGTAATTTAAAGATGTTTTGCCAAATTCACACTTTGACAGTTTTACATAGATATTTTCTCTTTTAACACATCTAAAACCTGCTTGATCCAAAAACCCCTAAAAATGGCAAAAAAAACCCTTAAAAAAGGGAAATCGCATCGGAAAAAGGCAAAGGTTGGATTTATGCGAAGGCGGAGGAAACTCCGATCCACCGATCCGATCGATCGGATCGGAGGTAGACAGATATGCGATATCGGGACCTAGATCTGCGGATCGTCGATGATCAGATCAACGAATCGGTGTCGGCGATACACAGAACCCCTGGCCGAGTGACATTGCGATCACCGATATCGGTGATCGACGATCAACGACCCCCGACGTCGATAAAAGGGCCGGACCTGATAAAATTATAAGCGATATTTGATAATATTTCAAGTCCGGAAAAAGGGCTTTTCAATGTAAATCGCATTTTCGTTAAATGAACGAAAAACCAAAGAAATGCGAATAAAGTGATGAAACCGGACCCGAAAGGGGTTTATGAATGCATAAGTATAATATTTCAAGTCTTCCATGAAGCCCTTTTTCAATATTTTCAGTGTTTAATGTATCTTTTTTTTATACAAAGGAAACAAGCCGGATTTTGGGTGGGCCAAAGGCAGTAGGTGGTTTGGGCCAGGCTCTACCCGATCCCATACACTAGCAGCCACATGTCTAGGCTAAGGAGAGAGAAAACCAACCTCATCAGTCGGTTAATCCCCGTACAAAAGAGCCGCCCGAAATGAACCTCAACCGTTGGATTCAGATCTCCCAGATCAACGGTGGGGATATGATAAGCGACATAAAGGCAGACCCGATAGGGTTATAGAGAGGATTAAAGGGATTTTCAAGTCCGATAAAAGGCATTTATGCAGATTTTTCAGCATTTCCGGTGTATTTCTCTGTGTAAACAGAGAAATGATATCTTTGGGATTTCAACGCGCTAGTGGCCTTTTCCGTTGCAAAACAGGTGGCCACCATACCTTGGGACGTTAGCAATGATTGTTAAATGCTCCAGAAGGAAGATGAAGGGATAGCGACCGGGAGCCAGAGAGCCCGAGAACTGAAACGAACAAACAAGTGCCGATAGGCTTAAAAGTCGTTCAATGACAGAGACAGAGGGGTTGCTGAGTCTGAGAGCACGATTGAGAGGCATAAGAAGGCAGTGCAAAGCCAGAGCAAGAAGGCCGAGAGCTTCAGAGCTAGGGACAGAAGGACATTCTAAACCCATTGTTTCTGTGTTAAACCATGGAGTTGAGCCAGAGAGCTTGTAAAAAGATTACTGCCATAATCCCAGAGAGCCTAGTCGAGTTGACTAGAGCTCACGGAGACGTAGCCCAAGAGTTTTGGGTGAACTCCTAATTAAATTGTTGTCTTATGTGTGATGCTTGTTTGTTGCATTGTTTCAATGTCATATGTTTTATATCAGTCTAAGAAAATCGATTTACATCACATAAATAGTTTAAAAAAAACTTAAGCTTACAGTTTACAAGCATTATTGCTGCTTATTGCTGTATTGAATTTCCTACCTTATTTACTGTGATATGCTTTGTGAACTTACAACACATTAACAGTTTAAAATTAACCTAAGCATACACCTTACTTCAAGCACATAGTTAATTCCGCATTGGTTAATCATTAAGACTTGGGAATATTTAAAGCTTTGGAAGTGGGAGAGGTTCTTGTAAGTAGACAAGGGGCCTAAGAGCCCCATTTTTAGATCATTTCTTTACATGCTTTACATGTTAATCCCATGTCTTACTAAAAACAAGAATATCATCTAAGTAGACTATTACAAAATCATCAATGAATGGCCTAAATACATCGTTCATGACTCGCATGAAAGTAGCTGGAGCGTTGGTTAAGCCAAAAGGCATAACCATCCATTCAAAGAGTCCTTGCTTTGTTTTAAAAGAAGTCTTCCATACATCTTGTTCTGAAACCCTGATCTGATGGTAGCCACTTCGCAAGTCTAACTTAGTGAAGTAAACTACATTTTTCAACTGATCTAATAGATCATCTATGCGTGGAAGTGGATAACGATTCTTTATTGTGATTTTATTTAATGCTCGAAAATCAATGCACATTCTCCACGAACCATATTTCTTATGCACCAACATAATAGGTGATTCGCATGGTGAAGTGCTTGGTCGAATAAACCCTTGATCGAACAACTCCTGCACCTGCTTCTTTATTTCTGCATTCTCTAGAGCTGATAACCTATACATTCCAATGTTAGGAAGAGGAGCATCTGGCTGCAAATAAATCTCATGTTCTATCTGTCACTTGGGAGGAAGCCCTTTAGGCTCTTGAAACAGAATATCATAATTAGAAACAATTTTAATTAGATCTGGTTTCTGTTTAGGATTACAGCCCTGGAAAGCGTCAGATTGATCAAGATCCTTTGCTTTTACAATCATAAGTAAAAATTGTTTACTTGAATTTATAATTCTTTTGATCTGTCCTGTGTTTATGAGAGAGTAGTTCTGTCCTGTGTTTAAGAGAGAGTAGTTATCTTTGAGTTTATGAGCTCTTACAACATATTCAATTCCATCTTTAGTAAGTTGATACTTATTTTCCCTTTGATAGAAGACAACATGTCTATCATACAAGTATTGACTCCCTAATATGATTCCACATATATCTAATGGGACTATGTCTAACTCAACCTCATCTACAAACTCCGATCCAATAGCAAAACAAAGTTTGCATTGTTTCGTAACTTGTAGTTTAGTTTTATCACAGACCCAACCCAATGGGTATGGCTTTCTATGAGGTTTTATTTCTAGACCCAATTTCTTTACAATTGCTTCAAAAATCAAATTAACTTGAGAGCCACTATCAAATAAAGTATCAATTTTTATGTGTTTGGAAATGACTCTTATGTGAAATAGCTCATTTCTCTTCCTCTCATCATTTTCATTATCAACAAAAGGCGAAGAAGTACTTGTAGTTGCTTTAGAATTTTTACCTTTTATACCTGTAGCTGTAATTGTTGTTTCGTCACCTGAATCTGATCCCAAGTCCTTTGTAGTAGTAGCATTCTTTTGCTCTTTATTCCCGAACTTCTTTGGCTTCAATTCCAGATGCAATGCCCAACAGTGTGCCTCATCATGCCCTTCCTTTTTACAATGAGTGCATGAAGTCTTTTCTTTCTTCATAGTGTTCATTTTCTTTTCCTTCCATTTCTATTTCTTCTTTCCTTTATTCTTGATTTCAGTAGATTTAAATGACTTTCCAACATCATGAGATACATTTTTACCCCTAGCCTCTAGATGAGTTGCTTGAATTGATACATCATCTAAGCTAGTTGGATTAAACATCAGTATGGTATGCTTCAAATAACTATGTAAGCCACCTATGTATTTCAATAATGTCTCTGGAGAGTCCAATGATATGCCTAGTGTCAAAGCTCTTTTACGAAATTCCTGAGTGTAACTTTGCACACTTTGACCTTTTAACTAACGCAATGTTTTCCAACTCATCATAGCTTGCTACATATAAGCCAAAGGATAAAATTGTTTTTTAATAGAAGAAACAAATTCATTCCATGTCGAAATGATTTTACCATGCTTTTGGAGATCTGCTTGTGTTTTGCCTTCCCACCAGACAAGTGCAGTTCCTCCAAGACGAAGGCTTGCAAGCTGGATCTTCTTTCTTTCTGATACAATTTTTTGCACCCTGCAATACACTTCAATTTGTCTTATCCAATTATCAAGCTTTTCAGCGTTAAGCTCACCATCATAAACTAGAAAATCAAAATTTACATCTAGTTTGATCAAAGAGGATTTCTTCTTTTTCTTTTTAGAAGAACTAGATTTATGAGAAGAAGACGATGATGACGATGATGGTGATGATGGAGGAGATGGTGGGGGAGGATTTTCCCCCGATCCTTTTTCCCCTTTAGGTGATGAAGTGCCTTCATCTTTTCTTTTTTTAAACTCATTGTACATCTCTTCTACCATCACACGTATCATCATGAAGCTGTCAACGAAGTTAGCTTTTGTCCCGAATGGGTGTTCTTTTGTCATCTTCTTTTGTGAAAAGACCCTTCCAATTTCTGGATTTGCTTCAACAAGCTCTCCTTCTCCTTGTTTGAACTTTAACATAGTAAGCATTCAAGTCTTCACACAACCTTGTCAAACCTTAAAAACCATAAAGCTCTGATACCTCTTGATCTGATAATTAAAAAGGTATTATTGACGTCTATGTGAGCAAGCTTATGTTATTTAATGCATGGATCAATAAGATTGTGAATAGCATAAAGAAAAATAAGCAAATAAGACAACATTCAAGCACATCAAATAACAACCATGTGATAACAAAGTTCACCAGACTTCCTGGTTACGTCTCCGGGTCCTTAGCTTCCAGTGTTGATCGCTTTATTTGCCTTCAAAATACTTTTACAGATATGAGCTCGAAAACAGAAGCTCAGATGAGAAAATAGACCTCACCATTGCGACGAGCTCGAAATTTCGAGAAAAATGAGTATAAACTCGACCATGTTTTGACAAAGTGACCTCCAGACCCCCTGAAGACCTTGCAAAACCACCTCTGGTCCAAAACTGCCTCGAAAACTGTGCAAAACCACTGCCCTGCACAAAACTGCCTTGGAAACTGTGCACACTCCTGGCTTCTGGATTCGGCTCTACAAAGTTTAAGTAATGTTTTGGGCGCTTGGTTTACCAAGGCCTGCTCTTAGTATTACAGTACTCGGACGTAATGTTAAGTCATTGTATATATGGTCTTTTGGGAGGTCGGCGGATCGAACCCACCGCCCGACCTCCCGATAGATATTTGGCACTTGACGGGTATGGTGGCATATATGTATAATGTTCCGGTGGATTTTTGTAATACGATATAGTTTTTTTCCGTGTTAATTAGCCGGCGGTCAAGGCGTTGACCCCGACCGTCCGGTCTTTTTTCGGCGATACCAACATTAGACAATAAATATAACCTTATCACATTGCTTTAACAATATTTCCGTAACCCGATTGGTGCACCATTCCAACAAAAACTTAGCATTTCTGGGAGGTCAGGGGTTCGATCCTCCCTGACCCCCAAAATTTTGGAAATCAAGCCAAATTAGGCAAAATCTGGGCTGCCACGTGTCAGCCCTGGATTGGCCCACTTGTTGCCCAGTCAACATCACAAACCAATCACAAACTGCCAACGTCACCTAGGCCACATAGGCATGCTAACGTCATCAAGGACACATGTTATGTTCCCAAGATGCCACATGCCTCTACTGACATCATCCTTCTCTGACTTTGACCGTTGACTTTATGGGTTGACTTTGAATTTTTGGTTGAATTTTGACTTTTTTTGCCCTAATTTGTCCAAAACTTTGATTGGCCACAACTTCTTCATACGAACTCAGTTTTACGCACCGTTCACATCATTGGAATCCTCTTGACGAGCACTTTAACTGGGTATTTTCTCATATGCATTTGAAGAATTTTATCTAGAGGAAAAACTGGATCCATTTTTGATCATTTGCCGATCTATAAAGATACAAAGTTGTATCTAGACAAGGACATCAAACTGAAGTGATAAGAGGTCAATGAAACATTTGTAGGAACTTTTGGGGAAGAACTCAAAGACTATCAGGTGTACCTGAACATTCACAAGTCTGGCTTGTACCGGATTGCATGCAGATATCCTGCGTTCCTATCCACGGACATGATACATTGGATCGTCTCTCACACTGATCCCAAGATAATGAACTTGAGAAGTGTCAGTGGGATGAAGCTTGCGACCTTCTAGGCATGAGAATATGATGAGATGTATCAGATGTGAGAGCTCATGACTTTCATGAAGATTCCATTCAGCTTACCCAACAGTACTGCTAACTCCAGAGACATTCTAAAGAACTAGGTAAAGGAGCTAGCTCGATTCAGGTTAACACCCAACCAGATCTACAAGACAAAGATACTAAGCAACGCATACCAATACTTGGTCATATTTTCATGTCGACTGTATGGCCAAGCAAGCACGGAAACCTTCCCACAGAGTTGGGTGGTTGCACTAGACCAACTGGCTAGATAAGGAAAACCATGTAACTGGTCCGACATATTGGCTCATCCACTGAAGGAACAAGTAATGAAGGCTCGATAGTCACCCGGAGGTATGCATGCAGATATTTACATGTATGCCTACATCTTAGATGCAGTCTATGCTCAATAGGAGTTCTCGGGCTTGGAGTGGGCATGGTCACCGACGAAGACTGCTGTGAACACATATTTCAAGTTGTTGTCCAAATGTAGCTTCAGAGAAGTAATCACACGGCTGTTCGATCATTTTGTCACCCTAGTGTACAAGATGATATTCGAACAAGATCCACCCTATATGTCAAAGGAAGCAATGGTGGCATTGATAGGCATTGCAAATTGGTATGCCTTGGACGTACTTGTCATGTAGGAAGTAGCATATCACATCTCGGTAGGATTGACAGCTAGACTGCATTGGAAGAAGAAGGCACCTTGGCTCGCTCTTCTGTTGCGGATTGGATTATATGAGATCTAGAGTATCAAGCAAGCGGATGTCGAAGCAGAATAGATGAAGAAGTACCCACTCGACCTCCAAAGCTACAACCTGTATGAACCACATTGCATTGTGAAGGATCACTACACGAGAGTTTAGTTTAACTGGATCCATGGGGCATTTCATTGGGTTGAGGGGGACCCATGGAGATATTGCTACAGTTTCTTTAGACCCAATGAATAGGTCGGCTTCGTTGTGGAGTGGTTAGCGAAGCAACATGAAGCAGTATCATGGAGAGCACCAGTAGCACTAGTAGCAGCAGTGGCGTCAGAGGAAAGCATACTAGTGTGCGACAAAGAGAAGAGGAAGATTGTCGATTGCATGGAGGAGGAGAAAAGCTGCAAGTTTCGAGCAGATCCACTTGTAGAGCAAGCAACTATGGCTACAAGGGAAAAGAGGCACCAGTGCAACAAGCAAATCGCTCGAAGGTAGAGGGATAAGAAGAGAATGGAAGAAGCAGAGAAGGTGTTGCATGAGCTGAGGGAGCAACTCCAACAAGAACAAGAGCTGCACAAACAGGAGAGGGAAGCACAACAGTAGTAGATACAGTAGGGGGCACAACATGTGCAAACAGACGAAGTAGCTCCTGTACAAGTAGTTGATTCATTTGAATAGCTGGCATCAAGGGAACATGGTGAACCATCCCAGGTATGAGACTTTGCTCATGAGATAGAACAAACACTCCAACAGTTGGATGCAGACATGGAGTAGCAGGAGTTGGAACAGGATACCGACCTCATGCCTCACCACAAAGAGGTCAACTCACCCGCTTAAATGCATCTAGATGATGAGAAAGTCTCAAATGACCAAGGAGGCACTGAGATACTTGGTGATCAGCTGGAAGAAGAGATGCACAACATCTCATTTGATGAATCCCAACATAGAGTTGTGTAGTCTCGCAGAGTGTCAACTCCGTAGGATCATACGTCTCTTACGCAAGTTGAGGAATGAGTGATCATGAAAAACACCCAACTACCTTGGCCGAAGCAACCAAATTGTATGCCGAAGCCACTAGCTCAAGTGTTCACTTCCTAATAGCTAAGAATGAGCGAATAGAAAAGGAACTACAAACGACCAAAGGAGACTTGGTGACAATGTCTGCTTGAGCTAAAATGAAGAAGGCAATACTGGATGAATTATTTTCCCTTGACACAGTTATGAGAGCATTGTACTCCAAGTTTGGTACCGTGCACAAGGTAGTTGTCCATCTCAACGGATGGTAGCAATGATGTGCTAGAAGAGCATGTATCTTGATGAACGTGCAAGCTATTGTTGATGACATGCAAACATAGATGTTGAAGTACAAGGGAACCCCACTTCACTTAACTAAGATGATGAGGGACAATGCGGTCAAGCTAAATGCACGTATTCAGAGTCAGATCCGGAACTATGATGAGCTCCCGCAACTCATCACTAGCATACAGGCTTCCCATGCACGAGTATTCAAGAGTTTTGATGTTGTGGTTCGCACACATGCGATCCCATCAATCGGGACTCTCACCCAGGAGAAGACAAAGAAGCAGGTCCGACTATACCCTCATCTGTTATTTGACTGAAAGTAGTCTTTTGGAGGTCCAAAAGCTTCTAGTGGGGAGGAGTGATCCAAGGGATCAGTAAAGTGCTCAAAATTCAAAGTGTTCAAAAATGCTAGAAACTTGTACAAGAGCACAGATCTCGACGACCTGAATCCAATGCAACTTCACTTACTCAAAACCAATATCGTATGCTCCCAATATCACATTCTGATCATTTTCCCAAACAGGTAAAAAAAGTGCAGATTGGTTGTAGAACTGCTAACTGGGCAATTTGTACGATGACTAGGAAAGGTGACTAGGTAGGATGACTGTACATTTTGGACCAATGATAGGTTAACAAGTGTCCTATGCTGATTGGTTCAGATTTGGTTGATTTTTATTGGTGGTTGAGTTTTTGAGTTGGACCAATGGGGGAATGCCACACAGCACCCCGAGGTTCATTAAAATTTTGTTATCGGCCAAACTACCTCCAGGAGAGTCGAACACACAACCTCCAAACCAACAATGCAACGCCTTACCGCTAGGGAACGTGATAGTTCTTACAAGGTATAGTGGAAATTTTTTATATAAAGTTTACTGTAGAGTGCTTGGTGCAGAACTTGGAGTTAGGGCATGTAATTTTTGGGATGGCCCCAGGTTTTATGCCATGCATGGAACCAACTGTCAAAGGCCCAGGGGCTATGCCAATGGGGGCTGGCGGTTAGCCCTAGCCCTGGGGCACATGGTCCCATGTGGCCTTGGTTTTTCACCCAAGGCCTTACTGGGAAATTTAACTACGTGGCATTTTGCATCAAATTTCGGTGCAAATATCACTGACACCGGGAGAAATTGTCGCTCGACGCCCCATGGAAAAGCATGATTCGTAGGATGGTTAGAAGTCTAGTGCAATTTGTAGAGCAGTTAGTAGAGGAAACTTTGGGAGAGCATAACTTCTTCATATTTTGGCCAAATTGAACCAGCAAAAGCCCAGCTAGAGGTTTGTTATTATTTTGAAGCCATTGGAGACATAATATTTACATTCAGATTAATGTAAATCCATGTAAACATAAATTTGAGAACTTAATGAAAGAGGCCTTGTTTAGCCAATTTAATGTCCTTAAATTATCAGCATAAATTATCGACCAGGGTAGGTATACTAATGAAGCATAAGTGCACTATATGTGCTAGAAGTTATTTTATGTCATTAAGATATCTATGTTCTTATTAAAGTCTAAACTTAGAATTAATATGAAGATGGTGTTACTGATTATATTAAAGAATTGTTCCCTAAAGTTGTTAGCTACTTATCTTAGAAATTAATCTATATTGAATCAGTTTGTGGAAGGTTTAATTGTGATTCTAAGCTTTACTCTTGTTAGATTGTTTTGGATTTTATCTCTAAATTTTATGCTGCAGCCAAGCCTCAATTACTATGTGCTAAAGAGATATATTCTATCAGATTGTAAATGAATGATGTCTAAATTTAATTGTCAAGAAAATAACTGTCACTCTTTTACTCATTCAACTTCATCCAAACAAGTCATAAATATGATAAACTGAAAATCAACTACGCTATGAAAATGAAACAGTTGAACTACACTAGGTAGAAAGAAAGGAAAATGATCAAACTGTACTAGATAAAAAACAAATGAAATGACAGAATTAATTTACGTATAAGGCAAAGGAAATTGCTTATGCAAACAATGAATCAATTGCGAATTCCATCATACTGCATTTCAAAACATAAAACAGAGCATCTAAGATAAAGAAATCTATGTGCAATTGGTTAAAGACCTGTACTGGACGTAGGGGCCCTCCACGAAACATTCGACAATCTCCAATAAACACAGTATGGAAAACATAAGCCAACTCTATTACTCGCAAACAAGTTTAACAAGATGTTCTGAAAATTTACATATATTGGCACACACCCAAAACACAGAGCGGCCATTGCTTTTATAATACTTCTCTGTATAACAGTACAAGAGTTTCAAGCCTACATATCTTTATTTTGATCCTATTAAATCAAACTATATCGCTAAATAATCGATTTACTATTTGGAAAAGCAAATCGATAAGATTTCGTGAAAACTTGATCTTTGTCCTGACGATAATCTTGCAGTTGACTTTGAGGTTGACTGTGTTATCGTGCATTATTCTTGATGGATTGGCTTGAGATAATAGGAAATAATCCACGAGGGGATCAGTCCTCATCTATCCATATCTTCCTTTGCTAAGCTGGAGCATCCGAACCCTGTTAACAATGGAGGTAGCTATGGAAATCCAGATTAGCTACAAAAACTGGCCAATTCCGTAGCCGAATGCATACTTTAACAAAACAATAAGTTATATAAACAAATATCAAGAAGAAGACATTTAAGTGCTTACCTTTAACAAAATCTTGTGTCTATTGCATTATTTAAGTGATATGTATAGGAAAAAAGGAAGAAGTATAGGAAAAAAGGGTGTCAAGGTAAGACAGTCCTTGGACTCTACATTCCCCCACGCTAGAGGTTTTGTATGTCCTCATACAATTCATCATTGTCATTCTCTTGTGCCTTCTAATTATCACCTTTAGGATTCACTTTCTTCTTTGTTTTGGCAACCAATGGCATCCTTGGTTTCCTCATGAGGATTTTATATTTTAGGTTGATGATTTCTCTTTACATTGCCATGTTCTCTTTCTTCAACTTTTTGTTCTTTTTGTACCACAAACTCAAATGAAGGATAAGGTTGTCACTCTTTGCAATTTGAATCCCATTTTGTGCTTTCAATGTCTGATTTTCATTCTTGAGATATCTGTTCAATGTCTCTAGTTCAAAGATTTCTTGATTTAAAATATTAGATGCTGAAGGTTCTTGTGGCTCATTGAATTGATTGCTTCCTTCTCCAGGACTTTAGATTGATTCTTTAGTTGCTTCTTCCTTTCTTTCTAATGAATCTATATAGTCATAAATATCTTTTTTAATAGGATCAACACCTGGACTGTGCACTGGACTTTTTGGAGGTGAACTGCAGGGTGGTGATGATACTCTTGGTGATAGTTTTGGTGATCCTTACGGGGAAAATTCAAGGTTTTCAGTTGGCTCATTCTCCTCAAGATCAATATATTTTGTAGCTCCTGAGACTGCTTATTGCATTGTGTTCAACTTGGTACTCCTCCTTAGTCCTGAGGTCTGTAATCCCTGTGCTTTCCTTCTTTTGGATTTTGGCTTTTCTTCCTGAGGAAGGGTCTCGATTTGTGGTAAATCTTCTGTTCTTTTGCTAGCTTTCTTCCTTCTAAGTTTTCCCTTTTTCATTTTATGCAAAATATCCACTATGGGTAGTTCATCTTCTGATAATTCCTGTTGAGACTGGGGTTCTTTTATTGTTTCCACTATTCTCTTCTTTCCCCTGAGGGTTCTACTACTGATGCACTGTTCATGAGATTTTTCTTCAAAATGGTTTCTTACCAGGAAATTTTCCCTATTATACCCTACACTTTGAAGGTGGAACTAAACCAAGATCTTTACCAATCCATGATGATACATGGTATTGTCTATGAATTGAATCTTCTTTCAAATATTCATGGACATTTTCTTAAGACCATGCAAGAGGAAATAACGAATATTCATTTGGTGTTCCTCACGAAAATGCATCATTATCCTAATGTGGTAGAAATACATGTATCCAAATCGAACCTCACAAGTAATACATTTATGAAGTACAAGAATTAAATTCCTCCATTTACTCTTAAGGGTTGTACTAGGAATACCTTTCTTGAATATTGTTGTGTCCATGTTTGGATTTTTCAGGAACACTTTCCAATATTCTCCATTGATTCCCCTGTTTTTGAACCATTTCTCTCAGCTTCTAGGCAATTCAGTAGCTTCTATGATCAGAGACTCTGTTATAGTGAACTTAATGTCTCCTATTTCAACCTCTGTTCCATCAAACAAGCGTGCAAAAGTCTTCGTCACTTCCCTGTGGAAACTGTCGAATTTCTCTATGAATTATAACCATTGTATTTTTTGCAACAACTCCCTGGTCTAAGGATATCCTTCTAAGAATTTCTTTCCTGCTAGCTCGGTTCAGATAATAACACTCATTATGGAGGATGATTCGTCTCAAGGAGTGCTTCCTTTGATAGGAGAAATGGTGTTGGAAGGTTTGAGTTAGTGGCAGAGAGATAGAAAGGCACTATGAATTCGAAGAAATGGAAGAATAGGTGAATTATAATGAAGGTCGTGGGAATGAATTTGACTGTTGGAGCGCATTCGAAATAATGATTCAGTGATTACTTCAGTGGATTTGGAATAGGGACAAGACAGGTATTTTAAGTGGTGGTTTATGATGATTTTGACAGGCGACCTTCACCCTTAGTTTGCAATGATTTCGTTTTATTTTGGAAATGATATGTCCTCTTAGTTCATATATGCAATATATTAATCCTCATTGTTAAATTAAAGTATCACATACCTTTGATTAAATTTGTTAACCTTAATTGTTCTTTGATATCTCCTGCAGGTACTTTGCATTGTCAATTATCCTTCAATTCAAATCACCAAGTGTTCCTGTCAAGTGGGCTTCAAAAATTTTATTAGGGCTGCAGAAACTTGTCCTAGCTACAGAAAGTTGTTGATTCTATAGCTGAGAAAAAAAAACTTTAAGAAAGGAACTTTATTTTTGAAAAGAAAATTTAAGGTGCCAACAAGAGTTGGTTTTCATGTTTATACCTCTTATTATTATTATTATTATTATTTTTTAATATATATATATATATATATATATATATATATATATATATATAGATAGATAGATAGATAGATAGCTAGATATATATATATATCTAGCTATCTATCTATCTATCTATCTATCTATATATATCTAGCTATCTATCTATCTATCTATCTACATATATATATATATATATATATATATATATATATATATATATATATCTATATATATATATATATATATATATATATATATATATATAATTTATTACTTTAATCCTTCTTCTTTTTTTAGAAAAGTAAAATTTCTAAGGTGGAAAAGAAGAACACTTTTCGACCATCTTCAATTTTGAATTATCTTGGAAAATTTTGACAAATTCTTCTTTTGTCAATGGCTTCTGATAAAGTCTGAGTCGATGTCCATTTACTAAAAGAGGAATTTTCTCTTCATCAATAGTCCTGATTCTAACTGCACCATTGTCAAAGACATTTTCAACTTCATAAGGCCCAAGCCAGTGGGTTTGGAATTTCCCTTGAAAATTTTTGAACTTTGAATCAAAGAGTAATGCCCAATCTCCTGGATGAAATTTTCTTTCTTTAATGTACTTATCATGCCATCTGGATCTCTGTTGTTGAACTAGGCTGGTTCTCTGGAGGGCTTCTTGTCTTATTTCATCAAGCTCATTAAGTTGTTTCATCCTTTGCTTCTGTGCTTCTGATAGGTCAAGATCTAGCTGGACTGCTGTTTTATAAGTCTGGATCTGGAACTCTATTGGAAGTAAGACTTGCTTCCCATACACAAGTTCATAGGGAGTATGTCCTGTAGTACTTCTCCATGTAGTTCTATAAGCCCACAAAGCTTCTGGAAGCTTTTCTGCCCAGTCCTTCCTGTGTAAGTGTACAGTCTTGGTAAGGATTGTTTCAATCACCTTATTTGTAGACTCAACTTTTCCATTGGCTTGTGGATGGTACGGAGTAGACTTTCAATGTTTGATTATGTATTGCTCCACAAGCTTCTGCACTAATCTGGATGTGAATTTTGTTCCTTGATCTGTTACAATTTCTCTTGGAACACCAAAACTAGTGAAAATATCCTCAAAAAGAAATGAAACTACAACATTTTAAGTAGCAAAAGAAAGTTATTTAGCTTCTACCCATTTAGTGACATAATCAGTACATACAAGAATATACCTCTTTTTCTTTGAAGGTGGCCTGATTGGTCCAACAAAATCTAGTTTCCACTTTTCAAACGGTTCAATGAGTACCTGTGGTTGTAATGGCATTTCGTTTGAAAGAGTGGGTTTGCCCATTGTTGGTACTATTTTATTGCCATCCTTTTCTTCTAAAAATCCATCATTCATCTATCATTTTCTCCCATAAACCCCTCATAGTCCATTGAAATTGATCAATTAAGCATTATAATTGTTATTTTACATTAAATTTAATTTGTGGATTTTTATGTTAAAAATTAGAAATTTTCAACAAAATTACGGGATGTCATGACTTCCTGTAATTGGTTTATGTTGTGATACGTGGCATGGCAGGAAAATCAAAACAGAGGATAGGGACGTGATCACAGATGTACATACATGGTGAAAGATCTATTCAACATCGCATCTGGAGTTCCTGGATACATGGTCAATGCTGGTCAAACCCAGCCTTTTTGGTCATAAAAGCAGCAAAAAGCCAAAGTTACCTAAACTGATTTCGTTTTGTTTTAGAAATCAGTAAAGATTAGAAAAAACAAAAATCGCCTTTTTGACTGTAAAAGAAGAAACATCTGCGTGATAATGTATGTACATTCGATTGTAAACCTTAAGGAATGTTAGTGAACGAAGGATAAGAGACATTGAGCAGACTTAAGACTGCGTATTGTATTGTTACCAAAACACTGTTCTTGCATGTAATTGATTTCCAGACTTTAATCACAGGCAACGTTTCATCATTCCAGTGTTTTATGTGTTAACGGTTTCAACATCTAAAGTTTTCTAAGTGTACCATCAACGCGTGGACAGGCCCTACGTGGGGACTGCTATACTTTCATTTTTTTTTCATAGCATTTAGACTTCAGATCTGAATAGTGTTTGATGCCATTTCTTTGCTTGTGAATTAATTAATTCGATTAGAAGTTCTTGGAAGTGTTATTGTATGATTCATGGTGATAGCTTGAAACTTCAATTTCTAAATTATTGAACAAGATCTTGTAAAATATTTAATTGAGCACTGAATTTCGAAGTATCTCTGTGGACTCTGTTTTCATGCATTTGAGTTTTAGTATGCTTAAAAGAGCCTTTAGTTTTCATGAATTTGATTGTTAGGATGCTTAGTGTGTTACCGAGAAAGAGTTTTTGTGAATGATATCCTTGTAAGAGGATTGAAAACTCAGACTAGTAACACGCTGTGTTTTTAGAACAGTTAATTAAATTACATGATCTGAGTGTTTAAAGTGTGAAAGGAAACATATTCCAATCTCCTGTAAAAGAGTGCTGTAGCCTGTCACAGTAGAAACTTATCTAGGTAGATGAGATCCTTTTAGGTCTATAGATTGTAGATACGTGCCTCTAAGTTTACCTACCTTGGTTGACATTAAATTTAGTCTAATCTAGACCCCTGGATTGGTCACTACACCCATTCTCTGACAACTATCACATCTTTTAACATATTCCTTGGTATCCATGAAAATGGAAGGCCAATAATATCCTAAAAGTAAGACTTTATAAGTAGTTCTTTTGTCAGAAAAATGTCCTCCACATGGTTCATCATGGCAAGCTTTAAGTATTTCTGGTATTTCATCCTCTCGAACACATCTTCTGATGATGAGATTTAGTCTTGTTTTGTATAACTCTTCATTAATCCATGAATAAGATGTGCTATTGTGGACTATTCTCCTTTTTTTCTAGGAGACAAATGAAATGGAAATTTCCTTGTAGCTAAATAGTTAGCAATATCTACACACTAAGGTGATTTAGTAGATACTGCAAAAAGATATTCATCAGAAAATTTATCCTCTATAGGTTGATCATTATTATCATTTTTAATTCTAGATAAAAAGTCAGCAATTGTGTTCTATTTTTCGGGCCTATCTAGAATGGTGATGTTAAATTCTTGTAATAATAAGAGCCATCTGGTTATTCTCCCATTAGTGATTGGTTTATTCATTAGGTATCTAATGGAATAATGTTATGTGTGAATGAAAGTTTCATAGCCAGTTATATAATGTCTGAATTTGTTAATGGCATGAACTACAGCGAAAAAATCCTTCTCAGTTACAGTATAATTTAATTTTGCAAGAGTTAAATTTTTACTGGTATAATAGATTGCATAAGGAGTAATATATTTTTTCCCTAATAAAACTCCTAAGGCTGAATCTAAAGCATTAGTTAAGATATGGAAAGGTAATTTCCAATTAGGTCCTTTTAAAATAGATGCTTCAGAAATTCTCTTTTTCAAAGTTTCAAAGGTAGTTTGACATTCAGAATCCCATTTGAATTCACAGTCCTTAGTAAGAATTTTAAAGAGTGGAGATGCAATTTTTGTGAAGTTTTCTATAAATCTTCTATAGTATCCAGTAAAACAAAGAAAACTTCTAACATCTCGTTGGCAGTTTGGCACTGATAACATAGAAATGACTTCGACTTTAGATGAGTCCACCTTAATTCCATTTCATGAAATATGGTGACCTAAAACAATTCCTTCATTAAACATAATGAAACATTTCTCATGAATTAACGAAAGATTTGTTTCTTTACATCTTATTAACACTTTTTCGAAATTTCCAAGTGCTTCATTAAAAGAATCACCATAAACTGTGAAATCATCCATGTATACTTCCACACAATCATGAATAAGATCAGAGAAAATTCCGAGGACTGCTCTTTGGAATGTTGCCGAAGCATTGCATAATCCAAAGGGAAGTACTTGGTAAGCATAAGTGTTGGAGAGGTAAATCCCCTTTGCGGACAGAGGCGATCCCACTAGCCCAAAATGGGTCTAGCAACAATCAATTCACGCTACCATGCAAGTTCCTAGTTGCATACTGAAAGTGGATTACGAGAACCAACCTGGAGTCCAACGCTAATGTCGAAGAAGAGTTGATACTCCCGTTCCCTTGCTCTGGCAGGTCACAATCCTTGCGATCCCCGCGTATGGATACCTGCACATGCAAAGAACAAAGCAAATACAAGCATAAAATCCACTAAAATACAACTATATTTCAGTCAGAAAGGAAATAAATCAAACATTATCATGATGAACAATGAGATTGGAACCATAACAGTAGTCGTTTATTAATGAATAATCAAGAGAGAAAGATGCAACCAAGGTTCTGACGTTGAACCTCTCCTCTAGCTAGGCGAGCAGCTATGTATGTCTTGCAATAGACCTTCTCTCTCTCAGACTTCCGACAGCATAACCTCCCTATGCTTCAAGAATCTTACTATCACTCAAGACAAGCATAATCACAACTAACATTACTCAAAAACTAGCTTGTCTAATGCATGAGGACAGACTTTTATAGATGGAGAAGGGAGGAAGATACAATGCATCAGGACACCCATTGTGGATTGGCATTATCTCCGAAAAGCCGCTGTGGATAAATGCCAAGGATAGATGATGACTCTCGATCTTTATCAGATAAACTTTATCCTCAAAAGACTTCGTGATCTGAAGGGAAAAAACATCTGGGCGCGCGTTTGTCAAAAATCATTACCAAACTTGGTTGGCGTGGGTGTTGTTCTAAGACAGAGCGCCAATGGTCGCACCCTCTTTTGAGGATCTTAGTGATAGGCGCGGGTAAGACATTATGGACCCGCGCTAATGGGAAAAGGGCACTTTTCAGGGATATTTTGCAGAAGGTGTCTTCAGGGAACATGAAGTACATATTCAGGGGAACATAATGCAAGTGTTTTTAGGTTATGTCACTGCTCACAGGTCCCAGAATGCGTCCTCCAAAGTACGGGAACAGGGGGAACAGGGACGGTGACCAATGGTGACAAATTACTGTGTAACAGATGCCCCCTAAAGTATGAGGCCCGAGAGAGAGAGAGGGGTGAAATGCTTTACAAGAAGACATGTAGCTGCCGCCGAGAATCTGCATTAAGAGATACAACTGATAGCTCAAGTACATGATGTATGTGGTATGGTCGCAGCCATCCATAAGAGAGTACATAATAATCTAGATCCATAGTATGGATGCAGCCATCTGGTTAGGATCAGTGAATCGACTCAGGTATGGTCGCAGCCATCCAGTGAATGAGTCATGTATCAAGAATCACGCCTGGATTACAACAGACACAATCCAGGGTCTTGCGCTCCATCTCGACCCGAACAAAAGTACAAGTTCAAGCATGTGAATATATGAGCTGAAGTCGAACATGCTTGAACATCGTCTGATTACCAGTCAATATTGAAAACTGTTAACATACGCGAGAGGTACCACCAATAATGACAATGGCCCTCAAGGTACTACAGGTACAATCTACGGCGTGCGAATTAGTGATCTGACGTCGAACACCCGTAGAATCATTCGATCGGAGGCCAATGATGAAAACCTCACGTCGAACACGAAGAACCTGCCATTGAGGCATGCAGGCTCCAAGGCACCGGAAGGGAGTCTCTAGATCAGCTTCCTGGATAATGAGCTGAAGTCGACAGGAAGTGACCTTGATCGAAGGTGGGCCATAATGTTTCCCACATCATCGACACAAGACAGAGAGATAATGTTGTGAATCAAGATTGTGCGAGCTATCAGAGGGAGGTTGTTTCTTTGCAGAGGTCAACTTCTCTTGAACATATCGGTGGCACGACAGTGGAATTGGCAGTATTTGACATCAACGTATCAGAGGTCATGGTGACGAGGCAATGAGCAGATGAGCGGTCAAACAGGATTACCCAAATTCACGGAGGCAAGTGAAAAATGAGATGAGATATCCCCACCCAGACACGAAACCAGAGAAGTGCCATGTTCAAGAGCGACATACTGCCGACACAACGGTAATTATGGTTCCTTTTTTCCCCCGCCATTTCTAGCGAGTACCCCTATTATTTTTAACAAGCTTGATGGGGATAACATGTGCTTGCAGTGTGTCATTCCGACAAAATCCGATGTCATCAGGTTTTAACGAGTCTGACAAAGGAAGAACTCGGCGTCTTTTCATGTTTAGAGAGTTTGAAAAGACAGCAGAAAAGGAAACTCCAGGGGTGTCCTTTTTCGTAAAGTTGTGTCTCTCGAGCCCGAAAAAGTATAAAACAATGCTCTAAAGAACCGCCTGACCATTACGATCGAGGAGTACTTTTCATAAATAGTGATTTCGACCTGAAAAAGTAAAAAAGCGATCAAAACCACGTCGTTTTGTAACCATTAACGAGTCTGAAACGACAAAAACCCGGTAATATTTTTATGTTTTAACGGTCGACAAAAAGAACTTAAAACGACCTGTTGTGGGGAAAAATGCCTATGCAGGACGATCCTATCCACCTAAGGTGTGACAGTGCCTTAGCAACAAACGAGTACAGCTATACTGGTTTCTTCCTTTATGAAATGTGAAAGAAGAGAGATCAATAGACTTACCAGTGTCTTCCGTTTGTCCCTCGATCCAATCTCCCTTCTCTTTGGGTGTTCACAGCTACTTGCCTTCTTGCTTATCCAGCTACAACTTCCTGCAAGATCACAAGAGAACAGCTACTTGCGACAAGAGAACAACTACTTGAGACAAGAGAAGAACACTACACAAAGACAGATGTTCACATTCATAACTAGTTTAGGATTAGAAATAAACCAAATACACTAATACATTTATACATCAAAATACATCAGCATATAGGAGAAACCAAGATAGCTTTATTGATGAATAACAAAGGTTCAGGAAGAGATACAACCCAGAGGGCTCCAATCCAGCATCTCCTTCCCAGCAAATAGAATTCCTATCTTCAGCCCCTTCAAAGCATTAAGCACCCAATGATTCCAGTCTCAAACCAACAGCAATTCTTTGCAATAATAAAATTCCAGCCTCTAAATCTCATGGAGGAGAGATCCATATATAGATGTTTGGAGAGAGGATGAGTCAGCTTGAGATCTGACTAGTGTCCTCTCCCTCTATCAGTTCTTGAGTCCACTTGGAGGTTCTTGCTTCCACTTGGAGATTTGGAACCTATTACTCATCACCAGTCGAATTCCCTGAGGCAAGTGTCATTTTGGAAGCTTCCTGAGCATTGACACCTTGAGGAATGAGTCTGCCACTTGTCCAAACTCGCTCAGCGCAGGTAGCTAGTGTTGGAGTTGAAATTCAACGCAGGTAGACAGTGGAGCCACTGACATTCAGCGCAGATGGTCAATGGAGCAGTTGACATGATCCTGAATTGACTTGTTTTTGAGCAGTTTCAGGTGGAGAACTTTTGTGAATTGCTGTGGTTTGTTAGCCTTGTTCCTCTAGGGGTAGGAACAACATGTTTAGGGACTTTGGATCCCTTAGATTATGGACATCTCATGCTCAATGCTGTAAGGCACAAAAATGTCTATAACAGTTGCCCCCTAAAGTATGAGGCTGTTTATCGGGCGAAATGCTTTATCAGGGGGATCCAAAGTTCATCCAATGCTGGGAGGAGACCTGTAATACAATACAATACAATACATTATTTTTCATACTGCTTTCATGATCTAGCTGAGGCGGGCATTCCCATGCTCAGCTTTATAAATTCATTTTTCTGTACATAGAACAGACAATCGTCTGATGATAGACTGATAATTTTGATGAAATTATCATCCTTTGAGTAGGATGATTATCTGCTGCAATGATGTACATGTCAATGTCTTTATCTTTCCTGAATATATATCGCAGCCCGGATGGATGAAACTAGATCCGGGGTCTTCAAACTTGTTCGATCTTCACTCTAAGTACAAGTCGATCCATGTGAGAATTGTTCTGAAGTCGAACATGGAAAGAAATCGCTTGATTACCGGTCAATGATGTAAACCGTTAACAAGCGCAAGAGGAATCACCGATAATGATAATGACCCTCAAGGTACTGCAGTACAATTCACGTGGTGTGAATAAAGGACTTGGCGTCGAACACCACGCAAAATCTTTCGGTCGAAGGTCATTGATGTATACCTGTCGCCGGAAGTGAGAAACTTGCCATTGAGGCATGCAAGCTTCAAAGTACTGAAGGGGTTGTTCCTAGATGAACTTCTTGGATAATGAGCTGATGTCGACAAGAAGCGATCCGTCACAGGAGGGCCTTAATGAATCCCACATCAGTGACACGGAACGGAGCTAATGATTTTAATGGAGGTGAAAACGATCTGTGATATATGATTCAGGGTGGCGGTCATGAATGGATGAAGGATAATGTATGGCAGTGGATGGGACACGGTTGACTCTTTCTGAACGACTTCTCTTGAACATATGGCGACACTGATGCGATGGATCGGTAGCATTACCCCAAATATGGATGGTATGGCGAGACCATGGATGTGACTGGTGAATGAAACAACCCAACCCGATTGTGGTACGGAGGAAAAGTGTCATGTTCAAGAGCGACTTGCTACCATCAAAGTTTTCTTTAGTTTCTCCCAATTTTTCCCCAGTCATTGCTGACCAGTACCTCTTTATTTTTGTCAAGCTTGAGGAGGATAACATATGCTTGTTCTATAACCTGCCCTTCGGACAAGCCCATCGCTATGTTTTAACGAGCCTAGCGATAGTGAAACTCGTTCTCGTCTAAAGACAAGTTTGTCGCTATTTAATGATTTTAACGAGTCTAACGACAAGGATAACTCGGTCCTTTTCATTTTTAGAGAGTCTGAAAAGGTACATAAAGTTAACTCCAAAATTCCTTTTTCGTCATCTAATCCCTTAAGTCCGAAAAAGTATAAAACAATACAGAAGGGATGAGTTTTCGATAGTTTTAACGAGCCGAACAAAACAAGCGCTCGATCTTTTTGTGCAATAATCCCTCAGGTCCAAAAAGATTAAAATCTAGAGGAGGGATAGCTCTTCCGGTCGCTTTAACGAGCTGGAAGGCCAAAACTCGGCAATCTTTTCATATTTTACGAGTCAGTTGAAAAGAGCTTAAAGAAGACTCGTCTTTTGAGGAACGAGTGATAAACAGGGATATCAGCTGATTCCAGGTACAGGTTGGAATTTTCCAATCACGGCAGTGTCACAAGGATGGCTAGGTGAAATCACTCTTCACAGCTGTTCCTCAAAATGGGTAAACAATCATATGGAGGTGAATGATCGGCCAAATGAAAAGTGGAGGTGACAGGTGCAAACACGACCAAGGCTTTAATGGCTGATGATATTACATTCACGGTGGTTATTTACCGGGTAGGTTCATTTTTTATTTTAAAATGAGCTTAAACACTGGAGGAAACTCTTGCTCATTGCTTATGTTTATTTTTTTAACGAGCATGAAGTCCGCGTTAAAACTGCTCGGATCTTGCGTTTATTTTTTAATGAGCATGAACTTTATGCTAAAACTGCTCGATTACCCAGTCATATGATAAGAGTGTCTCATCAAGATTCTATTTTTTATGGAGCTTCATCTCACTAAGCTTTGCTCTGGATCCTTTCGTTACGCAAGTTCGGGAACGACTAATCCTACGAGTTTAAAGGGTTAGACCTACAGTTTTAAGGGGAGGACCTAAAAATTTAAAAAAATAAATATCCGCCCCTTGCTTGCACTCCAAAAGGTTTGCATGCCCCCAGGCATAAAGTACAATTTCAAGGTTACCCCTCAATTTGCAGATAAAACATTTGTTTTACCGGGAGAGGCCTACCTCTTTCAGGCTACCCAAAGATTGTTCTGTTATTCTTTCAACAAAACACTTCTTCGGCGATGTCTACCGAGATATAAAAAAAGGTGAGTGATGAGACCCGCCCTCTCACATAACTTTGACAAGAGAATCTTATTCCAGAACAACCCCTCTTCCAACCACGGACAGGGTACGGACTAGTCATATTTTCCCGCAGAAACCTACCTTATATCCAAAGTTTTCCTGCCGAAGCAGACCAGGATGCATGCCCCCTGGGTTCCAGTCATATCCTCCCGGATTACTCGCGCTCATCGGGAGGACGGACCATGGGTTGAGACACTTCTTGCGTGAATAGACCATTTAGGGATGGTACATGACTATTTGCGATGCGTGATCCGGGAAACGAAAGTTGGTCTACGAGCTTGACCATTCTTCCTTCATGCGGAAAACACATTACTCTAAAGAGTGAGGAGACTATAGCTCTCATGCAATATATATAGTCTCGTCCAAGGAGTAGGTTATAATCCAAGGGTCCTTGAACGACCATCACGTTCATTTGAACAATCTTCCCTTTCAATGTTATAGGCACATTGGGGAGGATCCCTAAAGGTTGACTGGTTCCTTTATCAAAACCTGATAGATTTCTCATTTCAGGTAAAAGCGCTGGCGAACCAAGCGCTTTCCAAGCAATAGAGGAAAGGATACTCACAGATGCCCCCTCATCAATGATAGTGCCAGCCATTACCATTCTGTATATTTGAACAATAATTCTGAATGGTATTCTGGCTGGCAACCGGGGTCTGCCTAGTTGGTTCCAGTCGAACGAGACAACTAGGTTGCTTCGTGGTGGGACCGAGTAGACGGCCAGATATTGCTCTGATGAACTTCCTTCCTGCGATAAAGGAATGGTGGCATTGCCCCCTTGTTCATCAGAGTCAGTGTTAATGAAGAGAATTTGGACGGTGTCGTCTTTATTCTCCTCTGTGATGGTATCATTCGAAGATAGAGCCTCTGAAGGCAAAACCGGGTCAACTGCCGTATCAACCTTTTGACTTTCGTCAGGCATGGATCCAGACGGTTCATCTTCAATGATAGGTGCTTCGGCTGACCACCTGGGCGGGCCAGCCGGGTTCTCAACTAGTGAAGGACTTGGCAGGAGTTTTTGATATCCAGGAGGAAGTTGCGCTCGTAAAATCGGGCGATCTTCCAGAACTCTTTTAGCCTCGTCTAAGAAGGGACAACGGTGGATGGCATGATCGCCTTCACACAGTCTGCAGGGAAATTTAGCTTTCCCTCTCTGTCCTGGGGCTTCACTCCCACTAGTTGACGGTGAGCAATCAACATGGCTATCAGAGGTTGATGCTACCGAATTGTGCAAACGGGGAGACCAGTCCCTTAGTATTCGAGGGATACAGGGACAATCTCTATGGAAGTGGTCTCCCTTGCATATGACACATGGCGATTTAGGCCTGGTCAGTGCTGTGTGTGGATTTTTGTCAGACGACTCTGGTTTGCCTCCAGTCGCCTTTGGCTCCTTCTTCTTCTTTTCTTTCTTCTTCTTCTTCTCCTTCTTCTCCTTAGGAGCCTGGTTTTTGGTTTTACCAGTTTCGTTAAGCGAAGAGGAAGGAGGAGAGGAAGATGAAGTAGAAGGCTGGTGGACGACCCTGGTCTGGTCTGACTGTTGACTCGACTGTTCAGGAATGGTGACGTTCTGAACGACATTGGTTGAAAAGAGCCAGACTGGCAGGCCAATTGTCAGTCCTGGAAGCGACAATGTGGCCATGTGGGGCGCACCAACATCTCCCCAAGAGGAGAAGGGACTAGGATTTCCACCAAGGGGAATTCCTTGGTTGGTGTGCTCCATCTTTCAACCTAAAGATCAACGCAGGAATTAAAGGGTGATTGTTCCGTTTAAAATAAATTTTAACGACGCTTTAGACACAACTTGCTTTTTCACTTTTAAAGAGTCGAGAAAAAGCTAAAGATGACTCTAGTCTCCTTCGATGTTTTAACGAGCCCGAAGTGACAAATGCTCGGATGGAATTTTTCTGTTATAGAGTCTGAAAAAGGCCAAAAGAAACTGCTCTGGAGTTCTAGGCAGAGGGTGTGCCAAACTTTTCGCAAAACCGCAGAATACTTTTTAGGGTACGGGCGGTCGATCTTCGTGAACGCTGTGTTCACTACATTGCGATCAGTAGGGCGGCCAACACGACTTCCTAAGTATAAAGGATATATACCTATAGGGGTCTCCCAATATATACGCGACAGTACGTGGGAGCACAATCCGTACTAGCGCTATCGTCCCTCAGGAGGAATCACCCACCTTCCACGAGATCGACAGTCACTAGGCTTAACGACGCCGGAACACGTCTCTAGCCTAGACCTCTATGTTGTGCGTTATGTTACAAAGCGTTGTTAAGTTCATTCAGTTTATTTTAGGTTGATCTTTTTAAAGTTTGCCTTTCAAGGTTCACCACGAGATGTATGATACAAATTCCTAAATGCAGTCTAGAGATGATAAGCAAGCTTTATTATCTTTTCAACTTTGAAAATCCTAGCTACTAAGGGAAAAGAAAGACACCATCTTTTCTCAAAGAGCAATCAGCACACTCTAATGCACTTTTCCTAAATCCAACATGCAAACTATCAAATGCAAAATGCACAATGCAGGTGTTTGTTTTCCGCTTTCTTAGTATTGATGCCTACAAAGAAAGCTTTTTGTACAACTTTGAATTTGCTTTTAAATGATCAATACAAACAAGTTCACTTTTTCGAAATCAGAGAAGATAGAAGAGATTACAACACTTAACGATTTTCGAAATAAAGACTTGTTTTGACACTTAAAAGAGACAAATTCAAACCAATAAGCAAAAGTAAATGTATAATCAATCTGCAAACAGCCAATGAACTCTCTTCTAAGATCACAATCAATCAGATCTGAATCAAGGGCTACAGGATGACTATTTTACTCATGCAAAGGAAAACTGGAAATGACGCCACAAACACATAAAAACACTCACAGTATTTTTGTACAAAAGAGGTGGAATCTAAGCAAAGAAAAGGAGTTATCTGACTGGTACCTATGCTGGTTAAAGGCTGCAAAAAAACAGAGATCAAAACAGGGCAACAGAGAGCAGAGAACCCCAGCTGCACAAGGCCAAACTGGTTCAGCGCAACCTCAACATTGAGGATTTGACATTCAACGCAGGTAGCCTTCACGAGACCTACGTTGAAATTCAAACTGCCTTCACAGCAGTTGCGCTGAAGGAGAAACTCTCGTTTCTCCTGGGTTCTGGGTCACAAATTGCTCAAAAATCAACAGTTTCAGGCCAAATCAGAAACACAAGCAAGGTATAATCAAAGGGATGCTTTCAAAACTACTAAGATCTATCACAAGGATCATCAAATCATCTGTGAATCCATTGTTCAAATCATAGACAAGTCCAGTAACTGGATCAAAGCAGCAACTTTCTACTTTGCATCCGGGAAAGATGCAGTTCGATGGTTGCTGTCAAGTCTATGAAGTAAACAAATGACAGAAACACAAATGAAATGAATAAACAAATTTTCCCCAGCGGAGTCACCAATTTGTTGTGGGGAAAAATGCCTATGCAGGACGATCCTATCCACCTAAGGTGTGACAGTGCCTTAGCAACAAACGAGTACAGCTATACTGGTTTCTTCCTTTATGAAATGTGAAAGAAGAGAGATCAATAGACTTACCGGTGTCTTCCGTTTGTCCCTCGATCCAATCTCCCTTCTCTTTGGGTGTTCACAGCTACTTGCCTTCTTGCTTATCCAGCTACAACTTCCTGCAATATCACAAGAGAACAGCTACTTGCGACAAGAGAACAGCTACTTGAGACAAGAGAAGAACACTACACAAAGACAGATGTTCACATTCATAACTAGTTTAGGATTAGAAATAAACCAAATACACTAATACATTTATACATCAAAATACATCAGCATATAGGAGAAACCAAGATAGCTTTATTAATGAATAACAAAGGTTCAGGAAGAGATACAACCCAGAGGGCTCCAATCCAGCATCTCCTTCCCAGCAAATGGAATTCCTATCTTCAGCCCCTTCAAAGCATTAAGCACCCAATGATTCCAGTCTCAAACCAACAGCAATTCTTTGCAATAATAAAATTCCAGCCTCTAGATCTCATGGAGGAGAGATCCATATATAGATGTTTGGAGAGAGGATGAGTCAGCTTGAGATCTGACTAGTGTCCTCTCCCTCTATCAGTTCTTGAGTCCACTTGGAGGTTCTTGCTTCCACTTGGAGATTTGGAACCTCTTACTCATCACCAGTCGAATTCCCTGAGGCAAGTGTCATTTTGGAAGCTTCCTGAGCATTGACACCTTCAGGAATGAGTCTTCCACTTGTCCAAACTCGCTCAGCGCAGGTAGCTAGTGTTGGAGTTGACATTCAACGCAGGTAGACAGTGGAGCCACTGACATTCAGCGCAGATGGTCAATGGAGCAGTTGACATGATCCTAAATTGACTTGTTTTTGAGCAGTTTCAGGTGGAGAACTTTTGTGAATTGCTGTGGTTTGTTATCCTTGTTCCTCTAGGGGTAGGAACAACATGTTTAGGGACTTTGGATCCCTTATATTATGGATATCTCATGCTCAATGCTGTAAGGCACAAAAATGTCTATAACACGACCGCCCCTTATTAATGTTTAACGAGTCAAGAGGGATAACTCCACAATCTTTTCGTCTTTGAATGGTCGGAAAAGAGCTGAAAGTAGACCTCCATTTTATTCTTTTTAACGAGTCAAAAGGGAAAAAATACTCGGCAATCTTTTCATATTTTACGAGTCAGAAAATAGCTTAAAGGAGACTCGTCCTAGAGGAACGAGTGGTATAAAGGGTAGCAACGGGTTTCGGTAATGGTGGAACTACTCAAAACATATAATGGTCAAGAGGCTGGCTAATAAAACCACTCATCGTTGCGGTTCCTCAGGAAAGGATAAACAACCAAGTGAAAGCATATGATCAGCCAAAGAGATGGTGGTGATGGAATGAAACAACCAAGGCTCATCTAACAGAATTTAGCAGATAAAAGGCAATCACGAGATGTAAATCAGGTATGGGTTCATTTTTACATAAGCTTGAACCATGGAGAACTCTGCTTAGATTCGGTTTCATGTTTACACAAGCTTGAAACGAAAAACTATGCTTGTTATAAGTTCGCATGCCCCCAGCATGATAACGCAAATCGAGGTACATGCCCCCCAAGCTTCATTGCATTCAACGAGGTGGATGGAATGAAGGTTCACTCTCGAGATCTGTGAAAGACTTGACTTGTATTTTACGATATCTTAATCAAAAGACTCGATTTGGAAAGGGAGTTGTTTCATTTTTTAAGGAGCTTGACACAGGAAAAGAACTATGCTCCGACCAAGCCTAGTTTCATTTTTTAAGGAGCTTGACATAGGAAAACGAACTATGCTCCGCCCAAACTTCATCATAATGAACAGGAAGTCGGGTCTTCCAAGAGTGCCACTCCCGGTGGAAGGATAACATCTCGGAAGTCAGGACCCAATGCCCCCAGGACACTATGCACAACGGCGGCATCACTGGATATAGGCACGGGATAAGTGGCCACGTAGTTGATCTGTGCTGGGGCAGATGCAACTGGTGGATGAAAACCAGGAGGGGATGATGACTGCGCAGGAGGGACTCGTGGACGAACGAACGATAATTGATCGATAGTTACAATTCTTCCATCGTGTGGAAAGCAAACCACACGGAAAAGTGAAAAGACAAGGGCCCCCATGGCATATACATAGTCACGACCAAGGAGAAGATTGAAATCTAAATCACCTTGGGTAACCGATACGTCTATATAGATGGTTTTGCCTCCCAAAGTAATAGGGAACTTTGGAAGGATCCCTAATGGTTAACTAATTCCTCCGTCAAAAGCCGTCAGATTCGGTGCGACTGGCACAAGTTGTGGGGAACCCAAAGCTTGCCAAGTAGTAGCAGGCATAAGACTGACAGATGCACTCTCATCCAAAACAGTGCCAGGTATCGCTTTATTATAGGCGTGTATCGTGACCCAGAAAGGCACATGGGATGGGAGGCGGGAGGTAGTCAAACAACTCCAGTCAAAGGAAACGACTGAACTACTTGGTGGGGGAATCGTATGATTGCCTCCTTGCTCTAACGGGACCGAAGCAGGACTCTCAGGAGCAGCTGGGATAGGAGAGTCATTTCCGGACTCAGGAGAATCTGAGGAGACGAGAAGAACATGGGAATGATGCTCTTCCGAAACAGAGTGGTCGACGGGTGGTGAACTCAAGGCGACTCTCTTTCCGATCAATGGTTGGTCCGGAACAGGCTTGGCAGAGCCAGGTTCAGGAAGAGGAGGCTGGACAAGAGAGGAATCTTGGTCGATCTCTTTGTCAGCAGGGCAACGATTTGCGGCTGCAGAGAGACATTGATAACCAACGGGAAGTTGGGGTGAGGGAGCTGTAAGACTTTCCAAGACAACAAAGGCTTTATCCATGAGCGGACAAAGGTGAAGGGGATGATTGCCTTCACAAAGTCTACAGGGGATTCGAATCTTCCCTTTTCCCTTAACATTTCCAGCTGATAGGGTAGCATCATCGTGAGCTCCAGAGGACGATGAGGGGCGGGCCGTATCGCGAGACCATACTTCTAAGACCTTGGGAATGCCAGGACAATCGTGAAGAAGATGGTCCTCCTTTCACAACCTACAAGGAAATCTGACCTTGCGCGAAGGAGCAGAAGGTGGCTCGACTTGAGTTGTACTTTTAACCTCTCGCTTAGGAGTCTTCTTCTTCTTCTTCTTAGCCACCTGGTTACTTGAATCCAGACTTTCACCAGGCGAAGTAGAAGATGAGGATGCAGAAATAGGCGAAGAAGGGGAGAGGTCCACCTGGGAATCAACATGATGTTGTTCGGGTGGAGGAGACGGTGGAACAGGAGTCATCACACTCGGGACTACCGAGGTCGAAAACAACCATACGGGCAAACCGATGGTTAACCCAGGCAAAGACAAAGTTGCCATATACGGAGCACCGACATTTCCAAAAGAAGGAAATGGACTAGGGTTTCCATCCGGGGGAACACCTTGGCCGGTAGACTCGGGGAAGGTTGCCATTGAAAACGAGAAAGAACCCTACTCAAGCTAACGCAAACAAGATCTAACCGGGTAAATGTGAATCGTGGCCGAATAAATTTTAAGACAAAGGAACTGAACTTGACCTTTTCATGTTTTAAGAGTCGAGAAAAGGACAAAAAGGTGACTCTAGTCTCCTTCGAATGTTTAATGAGCACGAAGTGACAAGACGCTCACTGGCACCTTTTCTTTTAAGGAGTTCGAAAAGGATCAAAAGTGACTACTCTGGAGACTCTAGGCAAAGGATTTACCAAACAATCCGTAAAACTACTTATACACCTTGGCAATCAGATGAAAACCAAGGACTTCCCGTACGGCAGTCAATCTTCCCGAATGCTGTGTTCAGTGCATTACGGCTTGTAAGGCGGCAGACACGGCTTCCTGTGGATAAAGGATGATAACCTAGTGGGGTCTCCCTTATATACGCGACGGTACGTGGGAGCTCAGTCCGTGTTAGACCACTATCGAGTCACAAGAGGAGGAATCACCCAACCGTAATGTGAAACAATAGTGACTAGGTTTAACGACGCCGGAACACATCTCTAGCCTAGACCTCTAAATGTGTGCGTTAAGTTCCAATGCGTTGTTGGATTCATTCGGTTTATTTTACAGTTGATCTTCAATTAGATTTCAGTTTTCAGGCCTTACCGTATGTAATATCTCAAAATTTCTAGATGCAAACTAAATGCCAAAATATATCATTTCATTCGATGAATGCTAACTACGAGAGAGTTGAGATCTTTCAATCGAACAAAACGATCATAAAACAAACAATGATAACTCTAATGCAGCTAATGGCAATAAAAGAAACTTTTCTTTAAAGTCATTAATCACTAACAACAACGAAAAACTTTAATTTCCATTAACTAATATAACGCAAAAGAGATTGTTTGTTTTTCTTTTATTGGCAAAATGCACTAAATAAATTTTGAGAAACAATAACAGAGAGCAAAAAAGCAAATTTCACTCAATGGACACAATCAAGTCTTTGAAAAGAAAGGCAATCCTTCAAACCAAGAAAAACTCCAAAATCTCAATGAGCCATGTGATCTAGGCTCAAAACGAAGCCATATGGAAATCAAGCAAAAAGAACTAAATTGCTCAAATAACCCAAAGACAAGCTTCAATAACCACCAAACAGATGCAAAAGAGTATCCAAAAAGTTGACTGGATCAAGAGAAGACCGAAACAGAAACTGGCAAACACCCCAAAGTATGCAAATGTAATCTATGCACACTTTTCATTCATATCTTGAAAATGAGAATTCTAATTATGCAAGTGTGATCTATGCAAGAGAATTCTCAAACACACGATGATTCTAATGTAACCTAAGAACCAATCAAGTGCAAACCAAGAAAACGGGTGAGAGTTCCAAAGATCATAAACTAAAAACACTCAAAGGCGATTAACACTCATACACAATTGTGAAAAGATCGAGACAAACCTCCAAGTAATGATCAAAGGAAATCAAATTAATAATTTTCCAGAAAAAGACTCAAAACCAGTCAAAAAAGACTCTGATACATTCAGATGATTGAACAAAATAGGAAACCCAAGCTTGGGAGGCTGTAAACAAGCAAAATGAACAAGTTCACAGGGTTGGCGCGACTGTCAGGAAGAAAACTGCGCTAATTAAGGATTGGCGCGGTCTGTCAATGTGCAACCTGCGCCAACTGGCGCGACTGTCAGGCCTAAAAATGCGCTAATCAAATTTTCCGACTAAAAAAAATAAAAACCAACAGTTCACGGCTTGACTAACAGAAACCAGACAGATCAAATATACAGACAGGCAGACCAAGCATAAAAATCCAGCTCAGAAAACTCATCTAAGCAAGCAAACAAGAGAGATCAAGGTGCATGACAAACTCCAAGCTGTTTGGTTCGTAAACCAACCCGGAGATTGACTGAAGCGGCGTTGATCTACTCCGCTAATGCAAAGCAATAGCGTTTCGAAGGCTGCCTGGCCGTACTTCAGGCTCCGTCCAAGGTTTATGAATCAAACAACAAATAGCTCTCCCCAGCGGAGTCGCCAAATTGTTGGAGAGGTAAATCCCCTCTGCGGACAGAGGCGATCCCACTAGCCCAAAATGGGTCTAGCAACAATCAATTCACGCTACCATGCAAGTTCCTAGTTGCATACTGAAAGTGGATTACGAGAACCAACCTGGAGTCCAACGCTAATGTCGAAGAAGAGTTGATACTCCCGTTCCCTTGCTCCGACAGGTCACAATCCTTGCGATCCCCACGTATGGATACCTGTACATGCAAAGAACGAAGCGAATACAAGCATAAAATCCACTAAAATACAACTATATTTCAGTCAGAAAGGAAATAAATCAAACATTATCATGATGAACAATGAGATTGGAACCATAACAGTAGTCGTTTATTAATGAATAATCAAGAGAGAAAGATACAACCAAGGTTCTGACGTTGAACCTCTCCTCTGGCTGGGCGAGCAGCTATGTATGTCTTGCAATAGACCTTCTCTCTCTCAGACTTCTGGTAGCATAACCTCCCTATGCTTCAAGACTCTTACTATCACTCAAGACAAGCATAATCACAACTAGCATTACTCAAAAACTAGCTTGTCTAATGCATGAGGACAAACTTTTATAGATGGAGAAGGGAGGAAGATACAATGCATCAGGACACCCATTGTGGATTGGCATTATCTCCGAAAAGACGCTGTGGATAGATGACAAGGATAGATGATGACTCTCAACCTCTATCAGATAAACTTTATCCTCAAAAGACTTCGTGATCTGAAGGGAAAAAACATCTGGGCGCGCGTTTGTCAAAAATCATTACCAAACTTGGTTGGCGCGGGTGTTGTTCTAAGACAGAGCGCTAATGGTTGCACCCTCTTTTGAGGATCTCAGTGATTGGCGCGGGTAAGACATTATGGACCCGCGATAATGGGAAAAGGGCACTTTTCAGGGATATTTTGCAGAAGGTGTCTTCAGGGAACATGAAGTACATATTCAGGGGAACATAATGCAAGTGTTTTTAGGTTATGTCACTGCTCACAGGTCCCAGAATGCGTCCTCCAAAGTACGGGAACAGGGGGAACAGGGACGGTGACCAATGGTGACAAATTACTGTGTAACAATAAGTTCCCCATGGACAGGTGAATGTGGTTTTATCTTGATCTTCAGGTGCTACCTGAATCTGGTTATATCCACTAAAACCGTCCAAAAATGAAAAATACTTTTTCCCTGCTAATGTGTCTAAGACTTGATCTATGAAAGGTAGTGGAAAGTGGTCTTTTAATGTTGCTTTATTCAATTCCTTGTAATCGATGCATACTCTCCATTTTCCATTTTTCTTTGGAACAATTACTAAGGGTGAAACCCATTGACTGTCTGATATCGGATAAATGAAATTTACATTTAATAGCTTTTGCAATTCCTCCTTAACAATTTCTTTTAGATTTGGGTTCATTCTTCGTTGTGGCTATCTAATTGGTCTTTCACTTTGTTCAATGTAGATATGATGTATGCAAGTTTTAAGATCAATTCCTCTCATATCAGTGTATTCCCATGCAAAAGCAAAAGAATGTTTCTGTAAGATTTCCACCAATTGATTCTTTTGTAGTTCTTCCAAGTTTTCATTAACATTCAAAGTTTTACCTGGAAAGATTTCTATTAAAGAATTCCCAAATTTTTCCATAGAGAGCAATGATACTTGTCTAGATGAGAGATATTCATTTCGACTACGATCATAATGTGAGGAAGATTCATTATTTTCCAATAAATTTAAAATTTGGTCTTCCTCTCTTACTTGTTCAGTATTAAAAACATGTTGTATATCATCTTTATCATCTATCCATTCTTCATTTTATGTTTCTATTATTGCTATTGCAGGAGGGTATAATGTAAATTTGTTTGTAGAATTTCCATCTGAAATAAACATGTCACCTGATTGACAACCGATGAAAGCATCATCTGTAGCTAACCAAGGTCTTCCTAGGATTAATGGATTTCCTCCTAAATTATTCTTGGGTGTTAAGACCATGAAATCAATAGGATATTCCCAAGAATCTAAGAATACACAAACATCCTCCAACACACCATCAGGTTTGATCACAGACCTATCTACTAATTGCAATAGTGTTGGTATGTATTGCAGGTTAGGAAGCCTAAGTGAGTCCATAACTTATTTACTCATTATGTTTATGGTTGCTCCTAGATCAATCAGTCTGTTTGGGATTTCATTTCCATTGATGTGATTTTTTGCAATGGGGCTTCCTGGATCTAAATATTTTTGAGTTGTCATTTTCCCCATCATGATGTTTGTAATTTTTCCGACTAATTGAATCCTTTTTATGTCCTTTCTTTTTCTTCCTGATATTTGAGTACTTAATTCCTTAATTGTTTTCGCAAAGATTGGTATTTCTTTTATGGATTGTAACAAAGGAATTTTGATACAAACATTTCTTAATTCATCCAACATATCGTAATCAGGCAATGTAATTTGTTTTTCTACTTCTTCATCAATTTTCAACCATTTAGGGAAAGGTGGCCTAATTGATACCGAGGGTTGTTCTATGATAGGAGTATTTATTGGAACATTTTTTGTTTGATTATTTTCTTTTTGAGGGAGAGAGGTCTCTCCTTCTTCAGATTGATTTTTATCTTTTTGAAGATTTGGTCTCGTTTCCTAAATAAAAACAGGGGGTTTTCTTTGTAACACTCTTCCAAACCTTAATTGGACATTATTTAGATCTAGTGGAGTTATTACATAAGTTTGAGGATTTTTCCCTTCCATGTTGTACATAGGTTGTTGTGGTATTTTATTATTAGGATTCAGAAGTGGTTGAGCGGGTAGTTGATTTGGTTTTTGTGGAAATGGTAGGGAGAGCTGTGGGTTTTGATTTTGAACTTGGATTTGAGGTAATTGATTAGCTTGGGGAATTTGATTAGATTGGGGTAGAAATTGCAGTGGAAGATAGGATGGTGAATATTGTTGATATTGAGCATAAGCCCCATAAGGACTTTGCCATCCTTGATTCCAAGATTGTGATTGTGGCTGAGCCCAAGGCTGCCAAGATGGATTCCAATTATTTTGTGAAGACTAAGCAAATTGTTGTGGTCTGAAGCCTTGTGGTTGATTTGGTTGAGAGTTTTTCCATGGTCTCTTGGCTATAAAGTAGAGAGGGTCTACTTGTTCTGGTATTCCTTCATCATTAAATACAGCCTTGAGACCTGGTAAAGAAGGAAATTCCTTAGTATCATGATTATCTACACATATGACACAAGTTTCTATAGCCTTTGAATCTAAGGGACACTCTCTTAGTGTGTGTTTCTTTCGACATCTAGGACAAAAAATAGATAATGCAACATTTTTAGATTTTTTCTTGTTCAATATTTTAAGGGTGTCTATCTATTCACTTAGACTCCCTAAAATATCTATTTTGAAGGTATCAACCAAGCTTCCTAATTCTTCCTTGCTGACTATCCTGGCTGTAGATTTATTAATTCTTGATAAGAGAGGGTCTCTAGGACTCTTTCCAACTCGTGCTTTACCCCTTGAGATATGTACACATAAATCACAAATATCTACAAATGGTAATTGAGAAATATCTCCTTTCCCATTCAAGTTAAGGAGATCAATCCATTCATCTTTAATAGTTTTAAGCAGGAGGGATTTTAAAGTTTCCTCATCCAAATTGTCCATTTTCTCTCTTTTAATATTGTAGACAAATCTCTCCACTAAGTCTTCAAGATTATCATCTTCCTTTTGTGTCAATTTGAAGACTTCATCTTTAAGGTTACTAGGCATACAATAATCTCTATATTTGCCTAGGAAAACCTCTTTCATTTGTTCCCATGTTCTTATATAATGCATTCCTAGACTCATGAACCATTTTAATGCTGAATCCTTTAAGGTAACAGGGAACAATTTTAGTTTTTGAGCATCATATAGATAGTCATATGATCTACATAATACCTCAAATTCGAAGAGAAATGTCTCTAGGTCTTCATTTCTTTTTCCGTGGAAATTAGGAAGAATTGAGGGTGATATATTCTTCATTGTTAGAGTTGTATCTTCATCGAGAATAGGAAATCCAAAAAGATCTTGGTTTCCTCTACCTCTACCCCCTCCTCTATTCCTATCTCCACCTCCTCCTCTACCTCTACCTCTACCTCCTCCAATCCTATTTTCCTCACCATTGACATTGTGTACCTCTCCTTCCCCTTCTTCAGCCATGATAGATTCCTCAAAATTAGTATAGGTTTATTCTAATTCTTTTGGTTCTTCTATCAATGGTTGTTCAAAATAGGTTTCATGTTTGTCTTCTTCACTAGGAACTTCTAATTCTTCTCCCAAAAATTTATCACCAGTGGAGGATAGAAAACTACTCCTATAGTTGGGGATATAGGATTTTCTTCAATTACAGCTTCAGTAGATGAAGTAGATGAAGTTCTGGATTGGATTTCTGATCTTGAGACTTTAGGAAGTCTTTGTCGACCTGAAAATGGAATTTGGGTTTGAGTAGGTGGTGTGGAATTTGGAAATCGAGATGAAGTGGATTTGTGGGAATTAAACTTCTTCCTCGTCCTAAAAATCTACCTGTAGAGTCTCTATCCCTACGCATATCATGTTTTGAATTAATGATTTTTTTTTAAACTTCTATTTGTACTTTCCCAACAATGACGCCACAATGTTTAGCCAATTTAATGTCCTTGAATTGTCAACATAAATTATCGACTAGGGTAGGTATACTAATGAAGCACAGGTGCACTATATGTGCTAGAAGTTATTTTATGTTGTTAAGATATATATGTTCTTGTTAAGTCTAAAATTAGAATTAATATGAAGATGGTGTCACTGATTATATTAAAGAATTGTTCCTTAAAGTTGTTATCTACTTATCTTAGAAATTAATCTCTATTGAATCAGTTTGTGGATGGTTTAAGTATGATTCTAAGCTTTACTCTTGTTAGATTGTTTTGGATTTCATCTCTAAATTTTATGCTGCAGCCAAGCCTAAATTACTATGTGCTAAAGAGATCTATTCTATCAGGTTGTAAATGAATGATGTCTAAATTTAATTGTCAAGAAAATGAATGTCACTCTTTTACTCATTCAACTTCATCCAAACAAGTCATAAATTTGATAAACTGAAAAGCAACTATGCTATGAAAATGAAACAGTTGAACTACACTAGGTAGAAAGCAAGGAAAATGATCAAACTATACTAGATAAAAAGCAAATGAAATGACATAATTAAGCTAGGTATAAAGCAAAGGAAATTTCTTATGCAGACAATGATTCAATTGCGAATTCCATCATACTACATTTCAAAACACAAAACAAAGCATCTACGATAAAGCAATTAAAGAAATCTATGTGCAATTGGTTAAATACCTATACTGGATGTAGGGGCCCTCCACGAAATAATTGACAATCTCCAATCAACGCATTATGGAAACATAAACCAAGTCTATTACTTGCAAACAAGTTTAACAAGATGTTCTCAAAATTTACATATATCGGCGCGCACCCAAAACATAGAGTGGCCATTTATTTTATAATACTTCTCTATATAAGAGTACGAGAGTTTCAAGCCTACTTATCTTTATTTCGATCCTATTAAATAAAACTATATTGCTAAATAATAAATTTTCTATTTGGAAACGCAAATCGATAAGATTTAGTGAAAGCTCAGTCTTTGTCCCGACGATAATCTTGCAGTTGACTTTGAGGTTGACTATGTTATCGTGCGATCTTCTTGAAGGATTGGCTTGAGAGAATAGGAAAGAATCCATGAGGGGATCATTCCTCATCCATCCATATCTTCCTTTGCTGAGCTGGAGCATCTAAACCCTGTTAACAATGGAGGTAGCTGCGGAAATCCAGATTAGCTGCAGAAACAGGCCAATTCCGTAGCTGAATGCATACTTTAACAAAACAATAAGGTATATAGACAAATATGAAGAAGAAGACATTTAAGTGCTTACCTTTAAAAAAACCTTGTCTCTATTGCATTATTTAGGTGATAGGTATAGGAAAAAAGGAAGAAGTATAGGCAAAAAGGGTGTTAAGGTAAGATAGCCCTTGGACTCTATAGGACCAACATTGGAAGATGGACCAAAGATGTAGCCCAAGAGAGGGGTGAACTCCTTTATCATTTTTGTTGTTATGTGTTTCTGATATGGTATATTGTATTTGTTATTGCTATCAACGAAGTTTAAAAATCAGTGTTTTATGTGTTTTGTAAAGTGATCCATTACCCAAAATATATAAAAAATTACTTGCAATTTTCTATCACCTTCAAGTTTACATTACAGATCATTTCCCATAGGCTTTATATTACTTTTAATATTTTATTTTTATTTTTTAATTTAGCTTACATGTAAATGTTAAATGTTTACAAACATTTACACCACTACAATGAAATCGAGTTGTGAGCCTATAAAAGAGGGCTTTGGTTGGATGCTAGTTCTTTGCTGATATTTCAAAGGTAAACATGCAGGACTGGGTTTGCTTTGTATGGATGCCCATCCTTGGATATGCTCCTAAGGTGAGTTTATTGATGAATTCATGGTTTTGTATCCATTTTTTACACCAAGACGATGTAGAGTGTATTCTAAAATCTCCATGGGTTCAAGGCCGTGGTTTTCTTCTCCTCTACCACTGGTACATTGGTTTTAACCCCCTTATTGATACATCAAGGAACAATCTTGTATGACTTAAATTACCGGTACTGCCTCTAGAGTTATGGAAAAGCCGAGCCCTAAAGGACATCGACAATGTGGTTGACCACTTTATATACTTGGATCCTAGATGTTTGGGTGCTCAAGACAAGCAAGTGGCTTGGATTATGGCAGGGATTGACTACAAAGGCAACCTTATGGAGCATATTGACCTAGAATGGGGACCCAGTAGACTTCGCCAATGACTAGACTACTAGGGCATACCTTTTCGTTGCCTTTAATGTCATCATACTAAACATTTATGGGAAATATGTCCTCGAAATTTGCATGCTATTTGTTTGGGGAGACGTGGTCAGGGAGGGTGTCATGGATTAGCGTCACCACATCTCCATCCTGGATGAGGTATTGTTCTGATGAATCTTAAAAATAATTTTCTTGTTTCTATGTACCGTCCACTTCCATTGTTTCTAATTCTTCTTCCCCTCTATCCTCTCCTACTCACTTGGACCCTACTATTTCGATAAATGCCCCTATTCATGATGGTTCATCCACTTTTCCCTTGGATTCAATTCTACCTAAATCCATACATGCTCCTAGGTCTTCTCTGCATGATAATCCCCTTTTTGTTTTGTGTCTTGATTCTGTCATTAACCTGCCCCCCCTCTATGGAACCTATACACATCCCCTCTGATGACGATCATCCTATCACTCATCTCCCTGCCTTGAATTCCCTCCCCCAGTTGTTGGTTAAACCCCCTCTTCTCCGCTTATGGATGATCACCACCTTGATTCCTGACCCCATAATTCAGTTGGGAGTGATATGGAATTCCTGATGAAAACCCAGCCATGGACCTCTCTAAACTAACCATCCACAAGGTAGGGGATTCTTTGTCTGTACCGTGCATCAACCCTGATTCTGCTATGAATATCATGGTCCACCATAAAGGGGGGTGGGGTAGCTGTCACTTTTGGGGTCACTCCTCTACTAAATTTCTATATTTTCATAGAGTTTTTGACCTCAGAGATGTCCCTATTTTTCCTCCTATGATTCCTGGGCCTAAGAGCGGATGTGCCCATCTTGGGGCTTCCGTGATGAAAATCCTCTCTCTTAATCTTTGTGGCTTGGAGGATGCCACTAAAAAAACCTCCCTCAAACATCTCATATTCTCAATCCAACCTTGCATCATTATAGTACAAGAGACGATGACTAATAAGGACAAGGCCATTGACTACTTATTTTCCATATGCATTTATTAGGTGGCTTGGTGGCCATTTGGGATCCCAGATGGGCTAATTTGATAGCCTATAAATACTTCGCAGGTATTATCTTATCTAGACATGTATGAGGGTACTCTGGCTGTGTTCACCTCCTCAATTTATATGTGCCTTGTTGAAATCAGGTGACCTTCTAGGATCATATGAATGATTGTGGTTTATTGAGCTTGGGATCCCTCATTATTTCTGGTGATTTCAATGCGATTTTTTCCAGGGTGGAAGTTTGGGGATCTCATAGCAGAATGGACCCTTTGGCGGGTCGTCTTTTCAGTCTTCTTGCAGGTGATCACATGTATGGTATCCTTCCCTATCTCTTGTATCCCACTTGGAATAATAGCAGGTCGGGTGTGGATTATATTGGCAAGAGATTGGACCATTTTATGGTTCATAAAAATATTATGAAATCTCTTGGACACTTTTGCTCGTGGGTAATTCGATCATATTACTTTGATCACAACCCTATTGTTTTACAATGGATGTTGGAGAAATCTCGACAGGGGTTTCCTTTCAAATTAAAATGGGCCTGGTTAGATGATGAGAAATTCAACAACATGGTGAAATCCATCTAGGGATCTATACAAGGAGAGCCTAGTATTTTTGCAATGGAATTGATCTCTAAGAAACTCCAGATACTGAAAAGTCATATTCAGACATGGGAACGACAAAAAAAGGCCCAAATAATTAGAGATATTGATGAGAATATTAAGGAGGTTGACAGACTTGGGAATATTCTTGATACATCTTATCCCTCCTCTTTAGATTTAGCTATTCTCAAAGATCTTGAAATGAAGAAGTGACATATTTTAAAATTTTAGGAGATTACATGCCGCCTGAAGAGTAGGGCCATTTGGATGAAGGAAGGTGATTGGAACACTCATTTCTTTCACCATTATTCTAATCAAAGGAGGAACCTAAATACGGCATGGGACATTCAAACAAAGGGTGGGGACTTTGTTTATACCACCTCGAAGATTCAACAGGAGGTGACCAACTACTTTGATAAATTTCTCTCTACTCAGGAAGGAGTTTTGATTGGATAGCTCTTATGGGCGATTGATGAGCACCCTCGTATGTTCTCTGATGCTGATAATGAGAAAATTTTCTGACTGATAAAGATGGAGGAGATCCTGAGTGTCCTGAAATACTTCGCGAAAGACAAGTGTGTGGGGCCTGATGGCTAGACTGTTGAATTATTCCTCCATTTTTATGACATGATGAGACAAAATCTCCTTGATATGGTGGAGGAATCATGAATCATTGACCTCATCTCTGGATCTATCAATGAAACTTTTCTCACCCTCATTCTGAATTCCTCACATCCTTCCTCTTTCCAATATTTCTACCCCATCACCGTCTTTAATATCATGTATAAGCTCAGTTCTAAAGTGATAGTGGGTCATATTAAAGATAGTCTCTTGGCACACATTTCTCACAGATAGTTTGGATTTCTGTCTAATCAATTGATTCATGATGCCATCACTACGACACAAGAGTTCTTACATTCCATACATACGAAGAAGATGGATGTTGTAATTTCAAAGTCAAAATTACATAAAGCATATGATTATGTGGACTAGGCGTTTCTTCATCTTATTCTCATCAAGGTGGGCTTAGATGTTTGAAATACATATTGGATTATGGTCTGCATCTCCTCGGCCAATTTTGTTGTTTTAATTAATGGATTTCCAACGAGATTCTTAGGTCTTAGACAAGGGTGCTCTCTATCCCCTTTACTTTTCATTTTGGTTATGGATGGCCTCATTCTTAATATAAAGAAGGCAAGAGGATCTAGCTCTTTCATGGGGATCAAAATGGCTAATCGTGTATATGTTAGTCATTTTTTCTTTGTTGACGATGCCCTCACTTTCAGACTGACTTCCAGTACACAATGGGAAATACTACATGCCTATATAAATAGGTTTGGAGAGGCTTCGTTCCTGAATGCTAATGGTAATAAGTCATTTTTTATTTTCTACTGAGGAAACACCAGATATTTTTCATATTTCACAACTATTTGGCTTCGAGACAAGGAAGGTCACAGAGGGCTTAACCTATTTTTGTTTTCATCTGAAACCAAACAACTACAAGGTTAGAGACTTGACTTGGCTTTTGGATAAGTTTCGGCATAGACTAGACAAATGGTAACATAGGTGGCTCTATTTAGGCAATAGATACACTCTGATCCAATTGGTCCTACAACATATCTTGATATATTGGCTCCATTTATTTTCCCTCCCCGTTACTATTTTGAAGAAAATTCGATCCATTATTACACAATTCCTCTTGTCGGGTAATAAAGTGCATTTTAAATACCATTTGGTCGCATGGGGAAATATAGACAGACCGAAGGAACTTGGAGGTTTGGGTCTACTAGTTCAAATATTTTTGGATGGGAACTATTTATAAAATCACTTTAGAGGGAAATATTGTTGGGTTGTGTTATATTCTTTCCATTACTGGCCCACGTAGTTAACTGGGGGGCTAGAGGGGGGGCGGAGTCCCCCCTTCGTTGCGCCAATTGCGTAGCAGGGGGAGTCACAGTTGGTTTGGGAACCTATGTTAGGTTGGGCGGACCCACCTATGGTTTTGTGCATGATTTTCACACATGTTTTTTGGACGTGATGGTTTTCTGTCCATGGTTTTGGACGCGATGGTTTTCGGTCCATGGTATTGGATGCTTCGGCATGTATAAATATGTATTATAACATTGAAAGGAAGATAATGAAAAATCAAGCTGGTAGTCCCAGTTTTGGGATCCACGGGAAAATCTCTGTGTATATGTGTTTTATGTGTTATTCTCTCACATTGTTTATTTTATGTGTATTAGAATTCGTATGTAGGTAATTTCTGAACGGGGTTAAAACCTACATTTGGTATGAGAGTTGTTTTGGCTTCAAGGGGATGCTTTTGTTACTAAGGGGTTTCGCTCGGGCCTGTGGTGGACCCTGTTCAGTAGGAGATCTGTGAGATCGATTTTGGTGGTGAAATAAGATGGCGAGAAGTGGAAATATAGAGATCGAGAAATTTAATGGTGAGATTTTTGAGTTGTGGAAACTCAAGATGGAGGATCTATTGGTGGATAAGATCAGTGGACCGTGGTAGATCCAGGTACTAAACCAACGGGAGTGTCCGATGAAGAATGGAAGAAGTTGGATCGGAAGGCAAAGAGCACAATACAATTGTGTGTCTCAGATTCAGTATTGCTGAATGTATCAGGGGAAGTTATGGTGAAGGCTTTGTGGGACAAGTTAGGGACTTTGTACCAATCTAAGTCTCTAGTGAATAAACTGTTCCTGCGGAAAAAGCTGTATAACCTGAGGATGAAAGATGGAGTCTGGGTGACAGAGAATTTGAATGCATTTAATACTATGGTAAGTCAGTTAGCATCTATTGATATTAAAATTTCAGATGAAGATAAGTGCATCAGTTTGTTGTGCTCTCTACTAGATTCATGGGATAGTCTGGTTATTGCAATAGGTAGAAATGAAATTGCCTTGCAGTTTGATGAAATAGTCTCATCCTTGCTGACGGAGGAGACGAGACAGTGGAGAGCCAGAATGGTGATTCCTTGTCTCTACGAGGATGGTCCCAGAGCAGAAACAAAAATAACTCATCGAGTGGGAGATCTAAATCCAGAGGGAGATCTAAATCTCCAGGAAAACCTGTAAAGGTGGTGTGCTGGAAATGCGGAAAGGAAGGGCACTACAAAAACTAAAGCTCCTGATAAAGGAAAGGGATCTGATGATGCTCCTCCTGCAGAGACGAAGACCACCTCAGATGAAGGTGGGGATGTGTACTTGGATTCTTCAAGTACATATTGTAGATCATGAGGCATGGTTGATTGACTCAGGTGCATCCTTTCACTTCACTCCCCATAGAGAGTGGTTCTGTGAGTATGAGAAATACGATGGTGGTGATGTCTTCTTAGGGGATGATAGGAAGGATAGAATCGTTGGTCGTGGAAAAGTAAAGTTGAATTTGCAAGATGGAAGGGTTAGAACACTTTCGGGTGTTCTACATATTCCTGCATTGGCCAAAAATCTAATTTCTGTAAGAAAGTTGGATGATGCAAGTGTAAAAATATTGTTCGAGAAGGATACCTGCAAGATGGTTCGGGGAGCACTGGTATTGATGCGGGGAGTTTAGATTGGAACTCTGTACAAGCTGCAAGGTAGCATGGCTGTTGATGGGTGCAATAGTTCTATGGTTCCTGAAAGTGGAGTAGAAAATCGAATGGTCTCTGGAGAGAAGACCATGCTATGGCATTAAAGGCTTGGACATATTGGAGAGAAGGGCCTTCGAATACTTCATGGTAAAGGTATGGTAGAAGGTATGAGTAATAGCTCTCTGGATTTTGATTTTTGTGAAAATTGTGTATATGGGAAGCAGAATCGGGTGAGTTTACCCTCTGGTGCTAAGAGGGCGAAACATATATTAGAGCTTGTGCATAGTGATGTGTTTGGACCTGTGAAGGTTCCATCACTGGGTAAGTCTGTGTACTATGTATCATTTATAGATGACTTCTCAAGGAATACATGGATATATTTACTTAAGAAGAAATCTAAAGTATTTGACAAGATTAAAGAATTCAAGGCTCTGGTGGAGAACCATACAGAGAAGAACATAAAGGTGCTGAGGACAGATAACAGTGGAGAGTTTTGCAGTAAGGAATTTGAAGAATTCTGTAAGAAGTGTGGTATAGCACGGCAGAAGACTACTCCATATACACCTGAGCAAAATGGAGTTGTAGAAAGGATGAACAAGATGTTGATGGAAAGGGCAAGAAGCATGCTCAGTGATGCCGGGTTAGGACAAGAATTCTAGGTAGAGGTGGTGGAGACAACATGTTACCTATTCAACAGATCACCTTCATCAGCGTTCGAGGATAAAACTCCACAAGAGCTATGGACTGGTAAGAAACCCTCTCTTTCACATCTGAGGGTATTTAGATGTGATGCATATGTAATTGTTACAAAGGAGAAACGAACCAAGTTGGATAGTGAATCTGAAAAGTGCATCTTTATTGGGTATAAGGATGGTTTAAAGGGTTATAAGCTTTGGAACCCAGTAACAAGGAAGGTTGTGTCCAGATGAGATGTGGTGTTCAGAGAGGTGAAATATGTTATTAAACATGAAGTCCAACCAAAGGAACCTGAGAAGATAGAGTTTGAGCTAAAGGAGGAAGAATCAGACTCTACAGCAAAGGAGGAATCAGAAGATGAAGAGCCACAAACTCTGGGCGTGAGAAGATCAGTTCGAGAAAGAAGGCAGTCAGGAAGGTATATTCCATCTACTTTATGTTCAAATTTTGCTTTATCTATTACTGATGATGATCCCAAAACTGTGAAGGAAGAAGTAGATTCAGAGGATGGAAAACTCTGGAAAGAGGCCATGGTTGATGAAATGGCATCTTTGCACAAAAATAAGGCTTGGGATCTGGTGGAGTTGACGGCTGGAAGGAAACCCATTGGCAACAAATGGGTGTTCAAGAAGAAGACAAATGCAGAAGGAAAGGTGGAGAAATACAAAACTCAGTTGGTAGCAAAAGGTTATTCCCAGGTGTTGGGAATTGATTTGTGTGATATTTTTTCTCTTGTTGCCAAGGTAACTTCTATTAGATTACTTTTATGTATTGCTACTACTCTTGATTTTGAGGTAGAACAAATGGATGTGAAGACAACGTTTCTTCAAGGGGATCTGGAAGAGGAAATCTACATGAAGCAACCTGAAGGCTTTGCAGTGAAGGGTAAGAAAGAACTGGTATGCAAGTTAAAGAAGTCTCTGTATGGGTTAAAACAGTCACCAAGGATGTGGTATTAGAAATTTGATACATTTATACGGGGACTTGGCTTCACTAGAAGCAAACCAGATCACTGTGTGTATTTTAAATTAATTAGTGACCGTGTTATTTATTTCGTCTTGTATGTGGATGATATGTTGTTGGTTGGAAATGACAAAGAAATTATCCAGGATTTAAAGACCCAATTGTCCTCCAAATTCGACATGAAAGATCTTGGTGCTGCAAACTATATTTTGGGTATGGAAATTAAAAGAGATCGAGCAAAGAGGAAGCTATGGTTAAACCAGAGGAAGTATGTTGAGAAAATATTGCAGAGATTTAATATGCAGGATAGTAAACTAGTGAAGGTTCCTATTCCTGTAGGTGTAAAGTTCTTTGCTGAATAGTGTCCCAAGACACAAGAAGAGGAAGAGGACATGTCCCGTGTTCCATATGCAAGTGCAGTCGGTAGCTTGATGTATGCAATGGTCTGTACTAGACCAGACATTGCACATGTAGTGGGAGTATTGAGCAGGTTTACGTCAAAACCAGGAAAGGAGCATTGGACAGTAGTGAAGCGGTTTTTAGGTATTTGCGTGGCACTAGTGATTATGGTTTGTGCTACCAAGGAAGACCAGGATTGGACAGAGTGTTGGATATTCATGGCTTTGTTGATGCAGATTGGGTTGGAGATCTGGATTAGAGAAGATCTACAAGTGGGTATGTGTTTAACCTATTTGGAGGTGCAGTTAGTTGGATGAGTAAGAAACAATCTATAGTGGCACTATCAACTACAAAGGCAAAATACATGGTAGCCACTCATGCAAGCAAGGAAGCAGTTTGGTTGTAGAGATTGTGTTCAAGTATGGGGTTAGTACAGGGAGCTATAAGGATATACTGTGACAGCCGAAGTGCAATTTTCTTGGCAAAGAACCCTGCATATCATTCAAAGACAAAGCAAATTGATGTTCAGTATCACTTTGTGAGGGATATGATAGAAGACAAAAAGGTGTTGCTGGTAAAGGTAGACACTTTGAAGAATACTATAGATGCATTGAAAAATCTGTGAGCTCTGAGAAGTTCTCTTGGTGTAGAGAAACAATGGGTGTTGTAGGGCTGGATAAATGACTAAGCTCTATTATGGCCCCCTGTGGAAAGAAAACAACAAGTGGGAGAATGTTCGGTTGTGTTATATTCTTTCCATGACTAGCCCATGTAGATAACAGGGGATTAGAGGGGGGGCGGAGCCCCCCCTTCGTTGCGCCAATTGCGTAGTAGGGTGGTCACAGGGGGTTTGAGGGGTGTAGGTAACCCCACTCTATGGGGTCTGAGGCAACGCCTCAGAAAATTTTGGTTTGGGAACCTATTTTAGGTTGGGCAGACCCACCTATGGTTTTGTACATGATTTTCGCACATGTTTTTTGGACGTGATGGTTTTCGGTCCATAGTTTTGGACACGAAGGTTTTTGGTCCATGGTATCGGATGCTTCAGCATGTATAAATATGTATTATAACATTGAAATGAACATAATGAAAAATCAAGCTGGTAGTCCCGGTTTTGGGATCTAGGGGAAAATCTCTATGTATATGTGTTTCATGTTTTATGCTCTCACATTGTTCATTTTATGTGTTTTAGAATTCATATGCAGGTAATTTCTGTACGAGGTTAAAACCTACAAATATTTGGTCATGGGATTTGGAAGGATATAATTAAACATAAGTACTTGAAGGAGAATGACTTCATTGAATGGTTCTGTTGAGGCCTCGAAAATCGCTGCCACAACAAAGGGGAAACCACCCGGTCCGGACCTTAGTGCAGCTCCTTTTCCATTTGGAATAGTGGTTCCGACTGGGGATAATGGGACCATTTTCCCAAGAATTATAAGTGAACGGGATGGATGAGTGACTTATGACATAAGATGGTAATAAGCGGACAGCTAAACTATAAACAAAATGTAATAACTATAATCGGATCCCGGGATTTATCACTTCGCAAAGCGTAGCGTTTGATGATCTGTGCTTTAAGGCAGGCATGTAGATGACTCTAACACTTTAAGCATAGATGTTTAAAACCATTTAAACATTGCTCTGCATAATTAGTTATGCAGAGTGATTAGAGCGAATTACTACACTTAATCATTCATATCATTGATACATGCATGGGTGAAAGAGATAACAAATCATCAAAACATTCAATAGTGAAACGAAATGAAGATTCGTTGTTATATCGCATACATGCATTCAACAATAGCAAAGATAATAACACAGTAATTCATATAATAAGAAAGAACACAGATACAGATAATAGTACCATGTAAGCTGCTCGATCAATCCAGTATATTAATCACTATGTCACAGTCCTTCCTTCAAATCAGAAAGCATTCCAAACAACAGACAGTCGTGCGCAATTGTGTAAAACAGCCTTCTAATCAAAATTCAGAACCGTTGGTCGAGTTTCACAAAAGAATATAGACTGAAGCACAATAGTGCAAACTTCAGCCTTTTAAGTCTATTACAAAATTTTACGACCCTTTCCAAAACAATGAAAGGGTCTATAAATACTATACTAATCTAAATATCTAAACAACTGAAAAGCTATTAAATTGGCATCAATAAATGTTTGTTCCATCTTTCTTGGCAATCTGGCAGTTGGCGGCAATGCTTCATTCGGTGGGTTCTTTGCCTTTACTCCTTAGCTGACATATCGCCAGCATTGGCTCTACTTCTGGTGGAGTGTTGAGACGCGAAGTTAGCTGGGCATCATATGTAGCATCTTGAATGTCGGGGATCAAGCATCCGAGGGCATCTGTTAAACACTTGAGAGTAGACCTTTGAGTGTGTGGCTTGATTAGAAAGAGCCAATATGCATCAGAGGTTAAAGTATTTACTCCGGTAATTAACTTCCTCTGTTCCTCCAAGTCATGATAACTTGATTCTTCAAGCATACCTGCTGTTGTTATGCTTCCAGGTGTGCACTTGGAGATCATGTTTGCCAAATAAAGTGTATCATTGACTAGGTCGATCATATTGCTGGCAATTATTTTACACCTGGAAGCCGCCCTTTCTGCTTTCATTACCTGAGTGTTCCATTCCGTGAAGAGGATGTCTTTGTACGCTTCATGGATTCGGGACAAATTCGCCGCTTTCCCTTCGTCAGTGTCTTGCCACTCAATATAATCGGATATGGCTTCTTCGGCCTGATCTAGCTCATTCCTGGCCTTCTCTATTTGCTCACACACTGTTGTAGATATTTCGCATAATGGCTCAGCCTTAGCAAGTTGTTGACATAGAAGTCTGATCTGAGACAGTAATGCGCCATTTATTTGAGTTGCTTCTGCTCTGAAAACTTTCACATTCTGTGTGCTCTTGATACCTTCGAGCTGTGCTGATAGTTGAGCTATTCGCTCATCTTTCAATTTCATCATCAGCTCATTTGATGCTTTCAACTGTGACAATGCCTCCGACAATTCTTTTGCCTTCTGAGTTTCACTTTGGTCTATCCTTTGTCTTTCAATTTGCAGTTGCTGGGTTAACAAATTGTTTTCTTGCTGTTGAGCCAGCAACTGCTCTTCCACCTGTGCTGCTTTGTTTTTCGCTTCAATTACCTCTGCCTGTAATGCATATATTTCATGGTCCTTAGTCTTCAACAGAAGACTTACCTCCGATGCTTTGTCGATAGTTGCTGCAGAATAAGCTCCCGCGAATTGCGACAGCTTTGTTAGATCATCGGAGGGATCCAAATCCTCCTTCCAGACCATATTGCCCGTGACTGTTTGCTCAGGAAAGATAGAAGGTTGATCAAGCCTTCGTCTTTTCTTAGAGCGCTTGATAACGGCTCTATGCTTTGGGCTGTAGAAAATATCCAGGGGAGGAATTTCTTCCACCTGGAGAACAATTTGATCGGAAGGGTCCTTATTGATTATCTCGACATCCTGTGAAATGGGTGGGTCGCTGGTTCCTCCTAGAACCTGAGAAGAAGTGGTATCGGGCGCATCGCTTGTTATAGAGGAGCCTTTGTCTTTGGAGCCTTTCTTACCACTGATAATGGAATCGAATTGGTTCCATTGTTTAATCAATTCAGGATCGATGGAGGTTTGCTTATGTTGCTCTGTATGGGCTTTGCTCCGTTCTTTTTCTTGTTCTAACTTCTGTTGTTCTTCAAGTGCTTTTCGCTGTTGCTCCTCTTGCGTTTTCCGCTGCTGCTCCTCCAATTCCTTTTTCTGCCTATCTGCTAGTTCTTTCTTCAGTTTTTCTTCTTCCTTCTTCTTCCTCTGCTCTTCTTCCTTCTTTGCCTTTTGCTGCCTTTCTATCTGCTCCTTTTTCTGCCTCTCTGCTTGCTCTTTTCTCTGCTTCTCAGCCTGCAGCTTCTTCTGCCTTTCCTCCTGTTGTTTATCCTGTTCTTCAGTTGTAACAGGCGGTGGATGTATCTGTTGCCGACCAGGCTCGCTTGAGGAAGACGCTGGGGTTGTGGATAATAAATCTAGAGGCAGAGTTTGCAACCTCTGCTCCCTAAGTTTATTAAACTCTGTCAACGCCTCATCATTGTATTTCATTATTGCAAGCTGTTTGGCTTGGCTTATTGTCTCGGTACCTACGAACAGGTCATCAAACAGATCCTCTTGATGATCAACTTTCGTCAATTTTGCTTGTTCTAGGGCAGTGTAGGCAGTTTGCTTTGGATCATAGAGTCTGCTTGGGAGAGTGGCCAGGGATAAAGCTTGGAGTTTTGTCGCTTCCTTTTCTGCATGCTTGTAATTAAGGAGAGTAAAAACCCCAATTCTTAAAGGAAAAGAGGGCCAACCTCTCTTCTTCTCCTCTTTGAGAGTTTGTGTAACACTCTCGGCCATAATCTGGTAGCAGATTTCCCGGGCTAACAGCTTGTCTGGGATATATAAAGGGAGGACATGTGGCCTAGCCTTACTCCCAAAAACTCTGATATAGGTGAAATACTCCTCCCCGAACCAACTTGCTACGGCTGGTAAGTCAAAAGAAGCTTCATAGGAAATTCTGGAAATGGGTCTGTCATAAATAGAATAGTAAATGGGCACCATGAAACCATTACAAATTTGGTACAAATGGTCCTTGTAAGAGGACTTCCACAATTTCTGATGGTATAAATGAATGGGTGTTGGATCTTGGGTGGTCCATCTCCAACCGAGGACAGGAAACTCAGAATTAAGACACAGGGTATCCATAATGTAAGCAGAATAATAAAATGGCGGGATTTTCCTTTCGGTGACTATAGTTTTGTCTCTAAATTCACGAACAGCTACGACCAACTTATCAGAAAGAATAGTGGCCCAATCCATGATTATAGCATTGATAGCCGCTTCCATTAAGGGAACCATGTCAATATTGATATTAACGGAGTCATGTAATCCCCACAATCTACACATCATAATCCCCGCATAGCAATAGGGAGAAGCCAAAGAAACGTTGGAGTACTTACCCGAACTTTCATGCTTGTGCTTGGCTGGGTTCTGCCTCCAATCTCGGAGGGGTTCGGATGGTGATTCATTTTCTTTTGCGAATTTCTCCACGAAGGCTCTGTTGTAGACTAGCTCCGGTTCAGGCAGATGATACATTCGCCTCAGGTCATCAGGCTTGAATGACCCGAAAATCCTTCCGTCCCTTGTATGGAAAGTTCTATCAGTGATAGGGATTTCTTCAATTGCCCAGCGCACCACATCTGTGTAAGGGAGAACCTGCTCTCTGGCCGCTATTCTGTGTAAAAAGGAGTCGGCCAAGTCTTTGAGCGTTGCATCAGATTTCCTTAGTACATCAACACTAGCTGTTCTCACTGTCACTTTTGGTTGCTCGGCCTCCAACAGATTATATGTGCCCTGCCATGTGGTCCTAGCAAGACCAGTGCACGTAGTGTCCGAGATTAAACCTTTCTTCGAAATTGAAGCAGCTTGACCTGCAACAGGTGTTGTAGTAGAACCAGAACTCCTCTTATTTTTCTTCCCCATCATGTTCAGGCTTTTCTCAACAAACGAACTCTACACAAGTGCAAGAGAAATCGTAACACGAGAAATAATGAAGACAAAGCATAATGGGAAAGATATATATCACTTGAAGCGTGGCGATATTAATTTTCAAAAGGTGGCTGCGGATCCAATCACTGGTAAGAGATCGCATATGCATTAATGGTGTTTTTAAGGCCTGCTACCCATTAAATGACCTTTACACTGTTATTCAGTTGAATGACCTTCTAACGCGTGCAACAGATATGATAATGCCTTAGACGCAAGTATTCGTTAATCGAAGGGGCAAGGTTATTAAATACGCATGCATTACCTTATCCCTGCATTTAACGGCATTTTGAAATCTGCGCTTTATCAACCGGATTTAAATATAACTTTAAAGCTTAAAGCAATCACTTTTTGAAAATGCCGATTACCGATGAACAATGTCGCATCGCATGGGGGAAAGAGTTACACTATCGTTTGAAAGTAGCCCTGGCGAACGCCGATTGCGATATCGCATCGGACTAGCATGTGAACACATTACCAGATGCATATTAAGTGATTTGCCGACTTCCGATAGCGATATCGCATCGCATCGGGGAAAGACCTGAGCGCCTTATAAGAGTGCATAGGATACCGCCGACGGCCGATAGCGATATCACATCGGGTCGGGGTTTAAAACTTAAAGCGTTTTCCCACAAGAGGCAGTGCCGATAGCCGATCGCCGATATAGCGTCGCATCGGGGTATAAGATATGTGCTCTTTTTTGTGTATGCATTGAATACCGCCGATCGCCGATAGCGATATCGCATCGGCAAAGACCGAAGTGCCGTTTAAATGCATCTCTCTTGTCATTGCGATATGCGATCTTGCGATCGCTTTATCGCAATAACAAAAGATTGTTTTATTTTGGAAACATTGTTATTCGAAAAAGGCTTCAATTCACAAACACTTTTGATTATCATACCTTTTCCGAACAAATTCATTAATACCAATTAATTTATTAAAAGGGACCCATTTCATATGTTAATTGTTTGTAAATACAGATGATATGAAATGGGGGGTTGTTGTAGGGCACAACAATTGGCGATTCGTTGGTAGAACCAGTTATCTCTGAAATTAACATAAACACTCAAGCTTTTCATAAATAGAAACTCAATCAGAAGGAGAAATTTCTAATATAACTAGATATTCATGTGTTCTGACTAAAGTGAACTCCATTTTGTTAACTTCGTCCCATTTAGTTTCAAGAAACCAAATACATAATAAGTTTCAAAAACAAGTCTTTATTGGTTCATAGTGATAAAATAGAAAACTTTCCCACATCAGCTTTTATAATTAACCCCTTTGTCATAGGTAGAGCCTCTGTTGCCAGCAAACGTTTATAGTCTCGACAGGGATACCTTTTAACCATAGTATTGTCCACTTTTCCATTCACATAAGAGTGTGATTAACAGAATGAATCCATAAAATGTTTTCATATTTTATTTTTCATCTGTTTTTCTTTGTAATAAATAAGATAAAAAGCCACTGTCCTGGTTTGGTAGCCAGTTTATGACAATGCCATTCACTGGTAATAATTTAACTGATCAAGCTGGCTCGTGATGAGACCCCTTGTCTTGAAATTTCAAGCCATTACCCTGTTTTGGTAGGCAGTATTGGTAATGTCAGTTAACCTATTTCCCTATGAACATGGTAAGCAGGCTTATGATAAGACCTCTTATCTTTAATCTTTTATATTTTAGAATTACACTCTGAGTAATCATAACCTTTAGTGAATGGGGTGAACAATTTTCTCCTTAAGAGTAGGTGGATGACAGGTGAAGAGTTGAAGATACTGAAAATGGGTTAGCCTCTATCTTTTAACAGATAACCTTTGGAGACTAGTTTTGGAAACAGAAAATGATTCAGAACTCTTACCTCTTGAGAGGAGTCTTCAAAATTTAGATTATAGTTTCAGAACACAAGGATATCTAATTTCCTAGAAACTATTTCTTTTGATTGAGGGTTCTATTATCTAAAAACAAATATTTATATTATTTTTGTGAGACAGCTTCGTCAAACACAACAAAAGGTCAATGGAGATACTCTACAATTTTATTTCCTACCAATCCTACAAACTACGCAAATCTACAAAAGGAGAAGGGGTTACCTTCTCAATTAAAGAATTTCTTCAGGATCAGGCCATTGACGGGGAGAGAATCTCTCAACCCTGATAAGTCTTGCAATATAAAAGTTGAATGGCCTATCTTTTCACAGATCTGAAATGGTCCAAGCCACATTTTCTGAAATTTGGTATGCTTACCTTTATCTTCATGGGCCTTGTCCCATTTGAGAACTAAGTCACCAACTTGAAGTTGTTTGGAACCGGATGATGCTGAGTCGAAGGATGCTTTGATGATTTGTTGATGTTTGGCATGAGTGATTCTGGCTTTTTCCCTCTCTTCTTCTAATTTGAGAATTTGGTCATGTCTAAGTTGGATAGAAGAAGACGGAGTCTCTTGAATGAACTGCACTAGGGCTAAAGATGGAAGAACAAGATTTGTAGGCAACACGGCTTCTTTTCCATATACCAAATTGAAAGGAGAGGTCCCTATAGAAGCCTTTTGTGTTATTCTATCAGCCCATAATGCAAAGACCAAAGATTTATGCCAGTTTCTATGATTCTGTTCAACAGTTCGCTTAATGATTTTGATGAGATTCTTATTAGTAGATTCGGCTAAACCGTTTCCCTGGGGATAATAATTGGAAGAATATTTCAGTTTAAACCCCCTTTTAATAGCAAAATCATACATAGCGTTTCCTGAGAAATAGGAAGCATTATAAAAAACAAGAGCGTTTGGAACACCAAACCTGGTAATGATGAACTGGTCAATGAACTCGATGATTGCCTCTGCATTTGCCGCCTTCAAAGGAATAGCCTCTACCCATTTAGTAAAATAATCAGTAGCGGTAAGGATATACCTATGTTGTTTGGAAGATGGTGGAGTAATTTCCCCGATGATATCTAATCCCCATTGTTCGAATGGCTGTTCAATGTTGACAGGTTGCAGAGGGAAAGCTGATTTTCGTTGTCTTCCACCAGATGTTTGGCAATTAAGGCATTTTCTTACGTGCTCATGGCAATCTCTAAATAGAGTAGGCCAATAATATCCAGCATGAATAATCTTGTGAGCTGTTGTGTCAGCTCCAAAATGTCCCCCAGCTGGTCCATCATGTAGCTCCTGCAAAACCTTTTGGGCTTCAGGTTTCTCAAGACATCTTAACAGGATAGAATCATAATTTTGTTTAAACAACACATCATCAATGAGAGTGAAATTCTTAGCTTTTAACCTAATGGCCCTTTTATTTTTGTAAGATAAATTTGGAGGAGCATAACCGTTCTTCAAATAAAATATCAAATCAGCATATTGAGATTCAGAATCAGTGACACTTATCTGATTGATGGATTTAATCTGATCCTCATCGCTTGATTCGTGAATGTTTGATGCTCCTGCCAATATCCTGCAAAAACCTTGGCCCCTAACAATCTTTGCTGGCTTTATTTCTAAGTCATACTCTTGAAGCGCTGTAACCCAATTGGCTCTTTTTTCACCCAATTCTTTCTGAATTAATAGTTGTCTTACCGCTGGGAAAGGAACTATAACTTTTGTGTGGGTTTTCAAAAGGAAGGGTCTATAATGTTTGACTGCTTTGAATACAGCAAAGGCTTGTTTCTCCACATCAGAATAATTCAATTCGGCACCTTGAAGATTTGAACTGAAAAATGATATGGGTGCTTCTAAGTTGTTATCATTCAGTTGTGTGAGTACTGCGGCATATGAAGTGTTGGATGCAATAGTATATAGTGTAAAATGATTAGAAAAATTTGGAGTATTCAAGGCTGGGGCATTGATTATTGACTGTTTGATAACATCAAAAGCTTGCTTTTCTTCTGATCCCCATTTGAAGACTGAATTCTTCTTGATCATTGTCTGAAGTGGTAATACAATCTGCGAAAAATCTGGAACAAATCGTTTGACAAAATTAATCTGACCCAAAAATGACTGCATTGATTTTTTGTTATGTGGGAAAGGGATTTCAGAAATTTCATTAATCCGATCAGGATCAATATAAATACCATCTTTGGATACTATAAAGCCTAAGAGTTTTCCTTGGTCTAGAGCAAAGAAGGACTTTTTTGGGTTTAGAGAAATACCATATCTTTTGCATCGCTGAAAGATCTGATTTAAGTCGTGCAAATGATTATCTCTCTTCTTAGAATACACAGTAATATCGTCTAGATAGACGACTACTGATCGATTAATTAACCCTCTGAAGGCCATGTCCATAGCTCTCTGAAATGTTGCTCCGGCATTTATAAGACCAAAAGGCATTTTCTGATATGCATAGGTTCCCCATTTTGTTCTGAATGTAGTTTTAAGCTGGTCATCAGGATGTACCAGAACTTGATTGTACCCTGAAAAACCGTCTAAAAAAGACATCAATTCAGAACCTGCCACCGATTGGAGAATTTGCTCCATAGTAGGCAATGGGAAGTTGTCTTTTAAGCTCGCTTTGTTCAAATTCCTGAAATCAATACAGATTCGAATGTCGCCATTTTTCTTTCTGACTGGCACCATATTAGAGACCCAGTTTGAATGTCGGACTGGAAAAATAATTTTGGCTTTCAAAAGCTTATTAAGCTCCGACTTAATCTGGCTCTCCAAATTTGGGTGTATTTTTCTTAATTTTTGCTGAATTGGTTTTTTATCAGGAAGCATAGGAATGGTATGCTGGATAATAGATGTATCATATGTCTTTAAGTCATCATATTTCCAAGCAAAAACCTGTTTGTTTTTTCTTAACAATTTAATAAATGCTTCCTTTTCATTCTGAGATAGTCCTGTTCCTAAATTGATGTTTTGAGGAGACTCTTTAGTTCCTAGATTTATCAATTCAAACCTAAGGGTAGAACTTTGAAGCTTTGTGTTAATTACAGGTTTAAACCTGTCTTTGATATCATAAAGATCTTCTAATTTTACCACTGGTTTAGGGATCGAATTTTCTTTGAGCACTTCTTTCATCTGGGAATCATGATCATCTTCCTCAATAACTTGCTTATCATAAGAATTCTCAGAAGTTAAAAATTGCAAAATATCATCATCATGATTAAATACTCTCCAATTAGTGACATTGTCAGGAATTGAGGGTCTGAAAAGTAATTCTACAGAAAATCTATCAAGGCTGTAGTCTTCAGAAGGTAGAAGCTTTGAAGCTACATTGGCTAGTAAATCTGCGGCTGAATTTTGAGATCGAGGTATAGAAGAAATGTTGAATGCCAAAAAGTGTGAGGTAAGCTCTTGAACGAGCGATTGGTAATGTTTAAGGTGAGTCGAAAGGCAATGAATTGCATTTCTAACCTGTTTGACAATGATTTCCGAATCACCGAATACCTTTAGATATCGCACCTCCAGGCCGATTGCTTTGTATAATCCTTGGATTAAAGCTTCATATTCGGCTGTATTATTAGTGCACTCAAACTCTAACCTACAAGACAGCATTGTCTTTTCTCCTTGCGGACTAACCAAAATGCAACCTGCTCCTGAGCCTTCAGTGGACTTAGAGCCATCAAAATACAGAGACCAAAATAAAGGAATATTAACAAAAGTATCTACAATTTTCTCAGCATCATTAAAACACCTGGACCTATCAGTTTGTGAAAAATTTTCTATTTGAGATGTAAAATGATTGACTGAAAAAGGAGATGGTTGGGCAACAAAGTTGCCAAAGAATGATTCTGCTGAATAGTTCCCCAAGATGTTATTATTGAATGCCACAGGTTGGTTTTCTTGCTCGAATTCAGTAACTGTGTGGGTCATATGCTTCTCACGATCGATCCTTATTTGATTTGGCTTTCCCTTGTAGGGAAGCCACATATGTGACCAATCTGTAGAAATATACCCATGCAGTTTTTCGGACCAATCTCTGCTCAATATTAAACCATAAAATTCAGGTATGTCAGCGATTAAGATGTCAATTCTTTGAACAATTCTGGGGTCGGCTGACAACCTGATGGTTACAGAATTAATTTCTCCCACAACCTGCACTTTAGTTCTATCCAACTGTACAATATGAATGGCAGACTTCTGGGGTTCAATGTTCAGCTTAGAGCAAACTGAAGCTGGCATTATATTAGATGAGGCCCCTGAATCTATTAAACAATTGTGTAGGTTTCTATTATAAATCTCATAAGTGAGCAGGAAGGGTGGAGTGTGAGAATTTGATTTATCTCCGATTAAGACTGAATCGGTAATTTCAACCATACCTGCGGGAGGCTGGCCTTGATCGTTGGCAGCTCTTGTACTGGGAAGGGGAGTAGAGGGAACAGCATTTAATTCTTTGAGAAGTAGCTTTTGCTGATGTTTCAGTTTACTAAGTTCAAACATGGTTATATTTGCCTTGGTTTTCTTCATATCATCAACAATGTTATATTCCATTGAATCGGATACCACTAGAGTCTTGGATGTTGAAGGAGAACTAGAAGTTGAAGGCTGGTTTTGAGGAACTACCACAGGTGACTTCTTTGGGGGAACTTTTTCCTTTGCTGTAGTAGCGCCTGCGCTCCTCTTCTTTGAAGTTGCCTGGGGGGTTCAGAGTGCTTTTACTTCTTGTAGTAACCGGAAAGGCTTCTTCTTCATTCTCAGTATCAGAGTTTGGGAGTATAAAATCCCACATTCCGTGGCATTCAGCTACTTCTTCTTCATCATCGGTCTGTGAAGGTGTTTCCTCTTCCTCTTCTTCTTGGTCTGAATCAGCGTTAGATATAACATTAGGTGGCTTTGATTCGGTTTTCTTAAAAGTCCTAAATGGTCTTTTGCTTGAAGTTTCGGCCACCTGCTTTTTAATCTCAACCATTTCATTAGACAATGTTTTAAGGACCTTTTGTAAACCTTCCATGTCATATGGGTCCTTTGGGGTTTTCTTCTTGGAATCTTCTTTAAACGAGACTTTTTTAGCTTTTCTATCTTCTAGAGCAGCTTTCTTTTCAAGAGCATTGATGCGCTTTTCAACGGCAAGTGCTTCTTTCATATTTTCAGCTAAGGTAGGTTTGCCAGCCCTGTCAACAAAGATAGCTATGTTGGCAGGTAGGGCAGTGATGTACCATTCGCTTCGGATTTGTTCACTTGGTTTAGAAGCGGTAGGGATTTTATTCAGTAGTTTATTAAATCTGGCATTAAACTCCTTTATTGGTTCCCTGTGCTCTATTCTCAAATTGGAGAGGTCATTTATTAAAGTTGCTAAGGACCTATCATCTCCATATTTGGTGAGAAACTGCTCTTGGCATGTATTCCAACTGGTAATCGAACCAGAGGGTAAGGAAAAATACCAGGATCCTGCTGATCCTTGTAAAGTGTAAGGGAAAAGTCTTACTACGACATCTTGCTCTGTCACTCCTTTTAGGTTAACTGCTAACATGAAGTTGTTGATGTGTTCTTCAGCTTGGGTTCCATTATCTGGATTAAATTTAGGCAGCCATTTTTCGGGAGCATCTGGTAGATCATGCAATGGTCCAGGCATGTTGACTGCACCTGGCCTAGTCCATGGATCTGCCATTATGCTGGCGACAGTGGTTGGGACTACTGTTGGGATTCCAGATGTTTGGGGAGGTTGAAGATGAAGAGTGAATAGGTTGGGATATTGAGGCTTCTGTTCCCTGGTGAACAACAATATGTAATGGAGGAGTGGGTGGTTGACTTTGCAGATGAGGAGATGAAATGGAGGATGTGGAAGAAAAATCCCCACTATCAGATCCTTCAGTATTTTTCTTTGGCTTTTTCCTTTTGGGTAAAGGAAACTCAGTGGGTTCAATACCAAGTTTTTCGCTCTGAAGTCTGGTAAGAGGATGAGTGAGGTTGAACTGCGAAGTCGCACTGCTTTCTGATATCTCAGATTTCTGTGGTGAGATCGAGAAGCTCTGAAGTTTATGGATTAGAGACTGGACTTCAGGAGATTCAAGACTTAGCTGTTCTGGGATATGATGGGATTGAGCAGTGGTGGTAGATTCCTCTTCTTCTTGGTTATGGGCTGGCGAACCAGCATGTAATTGAGAAGAACGAGGAGATTTGGAGGGAGAATTACTCTTAGAATGACTTGCCGATTTGGGTCGGCTTGCCATTCACAGTTAAGGCCCTCCTTCTAGCGCCAATTTTGTTGAGGCCTCGAAAATCGCTGCCACAACAAAGGGGAAACCACCCGGTCCGGACCTTAGTGCAGCTCCTTTTCCGTTTGGAATAGTGGTTCCGACTGGGGATAATGGGACCAGTTTCCCAAGAATTATAAGTGAACGGGATGGATGAGTGACTTATGACATAAGATGGTAATAAGCGGACAGCTAAACTATAAACAAAATGTAATAACTATAATCGGATCCCGGGACTTATCACTTGGCAAAGCGTAGCGTTTGATGATCTGTGCTTTAAGGCAGGCATATAGATGACTCTAACACTTTAAGCATAGATGTTTAAACCATTTAAACATTGCTCTGCATAATTAGTTATGCAGAGCGATTAGAGCGAATTACTACACTTAATCATTCATATCATTGATACATGCATGAGTGAAAGAGATAACAAATCACCAAAACATTCAATAGTGAAACGAAATGAAGATTCGCTGTTATATCGCATACATGCATTCAACAATAGCAAAGATAATAACACAGTAATTCATATAATAAGAAAGAACACAGATACAGATAATAGTACCATGTAAGCTGCTCGATCAATCCAGTATATTAATCACTATGTCGCAGTCCTTCCTTCAAATCAGAAAGCATTCCAAACAACAGACAGTCGTGCGCAATTGTGTAAAACAGCCTTCTAATCAAAATTCAGAACCGTTGGTCGAGTTTCACAAAAGAATATAGACTGAAGCACAATAGTGCAAACTTCAGCCTTTAAGTCTATTACAAAATTTTACGACCCTTTCCAAAACAATGAAAGGGTCTATAAATACTATACTAATCTAAATATCTAAACAACTGAAAAGCTATTAAATTGGCATCAATAAATGTTTGTTCCATCTTTCTTGGCAATCTGGCAGTTGGCGGCAATGCTTCATTCGGTGGGTTCTTTGCCTTTACTCCTTAGCTGACATATCGCCAGCATTGGCTCTACTTCTGGTGGAGTGTTGAGACGCGAAGTTAGCTGGGCATCATATGTAGCATCTTGAATGTCGGGGATCAGGCATCCGAGGGCATCTGTTAAACACTTGAGAGCAGACCTTTGAGTATGTGGCTTGATTAGAAAGAGCCAATATGCATCAGAGGTTAAAGTATTTACTCCGGTAATTAACTTCCTCTGTTCCTCCAAGTCATGATAATTTGTTTGTTCAAGCATATCTGCTGTTGTTATGCTTCCAGGTGTGCACTTGGAGATCATGTTTGCCAAATAAAGTGTATCATTGACTAGGTCGATCATATTGCTGGCAATTATTTTACACCTGGAAGCCGCCCTTTCTGCTTTCATTACCTGAGTGTTCCATTCCGTGAAGAGGATGTCTTTGTACGCTTCATGGATTCGGGACAAATTCGCCGCTTTCCCTTCGTCAGTGTCTTGCCACTCAATATAATCGGATATGGCTTCTTCGGCCTGATCTAGCTCATTCCTGGCCTTCTCTATTTGCTCACACACTGTTGTAGATATTTCGCATAATTGCTCAGCCTTAGCAAGTTGTTGACATAGAAGTCTGATCTGAGACAGTAATGCGCCATTTATTTGAGTTGCCTCTGCTCTGAAGACTTTCACATTCTGTGTGCTCTTGATACCTTCGAGCTGTGCTGATAGTTGAGCTATTCGCTCATCTTTCGATTTCATCATCAGCTCATTTGATGCTTTCAACTGTGACAATGCCTCCGACAATTCTTTTGCCTTCTGAGTTTCACTTTGGTCTATCCTTTGTCTTTCAATTTGCAGTTGCTGGGTTAACAAATTGTTTTCTTGCTGTTGAGCCAGCAACTGCTCTTCCACCTGTGCTGCTTTGTTTTTCGCTTCAATTACCTCTGCCTGTAATGCATATATTTCATGGTCCTTAGTCTTCAACAGAAGACTTACCTCCGATGCTTTGTCGATAGTTGCTGCAGAATAAGCTCCCGCGAATTGCGACAGCTTTGTTAGATCATCGGAGGGATCCAAATCCTCCTTCCAGACCATATTGCCCGTGACTGTTTGCTCAGGAAAGATAGAAGGTTGATCAAGCCTTCGTCTTTTCTTAGAGCGCTTAATAACGGCTCTATGCTTTGGGCTGTAGAAAATATCCAGGGGAGGAATTTCTTCCACCTGGAGAACAATTTGATCGGAAGGGTCCTTATTGATTACCTCGACATCCTGTGAAATGGGTGGGCCGCTGGTTCCTCCTAGAACCTGAGAAGAAGTGGTATCGGGCGCATCGCTTGTTTTAGAGGAGCCTGTGTCTTTGGAGCCTTCCTTACCACTGATAATGGAATCGAATTGGTTCCATTGTTTAATCAATTCAGGATCGATGGAGGTTTGCTTATGTTGCTCTGTATGGGCTTTGCTCCGTTCTTTTTCTTGTTCTAACTTCTGCTGTTCTTCAAGTGCTTTTCGCTGTTGCTCCTCTTGCGTTTTCCGCTGCTGCTCCTCCAATTCCTTTTTCTGCCTATCTGCTAGTTCTTTCTTCAGTTTTTCTTCTTCCTTCTTCTTCCTCTGCTCTTCTTCCTTCTTTGCCTTTTGCTGCCTTTCTATCTGCTCCTTTTTCTGCCTCTCTGCTTGCTCTTTTCTCTGCTTCTCAGCCTGCAGCTTCTTCTGCCTTTCCTCCTGTTGTTTATCCTGTTCTTTAGTTGTAACAGGAGGTGAATGTATCTGTTGCCGACCAGGCTCGCTTGAGGAAGACGCTGGGGTTGTGGATAATAACTCTAGAGGCAGAGTTTGCAACCTCTGCTCCCTAAGTTTATTAAACTCAGTCAACGCCTCATCATTGTATTTCATTATTGCAAGCTGTTTGGCTTGGCTTATTGTCTCGGTACCTACGAACAGGTCATCAAACATATCCTCTTGATGATCAACTTTTGTTAATTTTGCTTGTTCTAGGGCAGTGTAGGCAGTTTGCTTTGGATCATAGAGTCTGCTTGGGAGAGTGGCCAGGGATAAAGCTTGGAGTTTTGTCGCTTCCTTTTCTGCATGCTTGTAATTAAGGAGAGTAAAAACCCCAATTCTTAAAGGAAAAGAGGGCCAACCTCTCTTCTTCTCCTCTTTGAGAGTTTGTGTAACACTCTCGGCCATAATCTGGTAGCAGATTTCCCGGGCTAACAGCTTGTCTGGGATATATAAAGGGAGGACATGTGGCCTAGCCTTACTCCCAAAAACTCTGATATAGGTGAAATACTCCTCCCCGAACCAACTTGCTACGGCTGGTAAGTCAAAAGAAGCTTCATAGGAAATTCTGGAAATGGGTCTGTCATAAATAGAATAGTAAATGGGCACCATGAAACCATTACAAATTTGGTACAAATGGTCCTTGTAAGAGGACTTCCACAATTTCTGATGGTATAAATGAATGGGTGTTGGATCTTGGGTGGTCCATCTCCAACCGAGGACAGGAAACTCAGAATTAAGACACAGGGTATCCATAATGTAAGCAGAATAATAAAATGGCGGGATTTTCCTTTCGGTGACTATAGTTTTGGCTCTAAATTCACGAACAGCTACGACCAACTTATCAGAAAGAATAGTGGCCCAATCCATGATTATAGCATTGATAGCCGCTTCCATTAAGGGAACCATGTCAATATTGATATTAACGGAGTCATGTAATCCCCACAATCTACACATCATAATCCCCGCATAGCAATAGGGAGAAGCCAAAGAAACGTTGGAGTACTTACCCGAACTTTCATGCTTGTGCTTGGCTGGGTTCTGCCTCCAATCTCGGAGGGGTTCGGATGGTGATTCATTTTCTTTTGCGAATTTCTCCACGAAGGCTCTGTTGTAGACTAGCTCCGGTTCAGGCAGATGATACATTCGCCTCAGGTCATCAGGCTTGAATGACCCGAAAATCCTTCCGTCCCTTGTATGGAAAGTTCTATCAGTGATAGGGATTTCTTCAATTGCCCAGCGCACCACATCTGTGTAAGGGAGAACCTGCTCTCTGGCCGCTATTCTGTGTAAAAAGGAGTCGGCCAAGTCTTTGAGCGTTGCATCAGATTTCCTTAGTACATCAACACTAGCTGTTCTCACTGTCACTTTTGGTTGCTCGGCCTCCAACAGATTATATGTGCCCTGCCATGTGGTCCTAGCAAGACCAGTGCACGTAGTGTCCGAGATTAAGCCTTTCTTCGAAATTGAAGCAGCTTGACCTGCAACAGGTGTTGTAGTAGAACCAGAACTCCTCTTATTTTTCTTCCCCATCATGTTCAGGCTTTTCTCAACAAACGAACTCTACACAAGTGCAAGAGAAATCGTAACACGAGAAATAATGAAGACAAAGCATAATGGGAAAGATATATATCACTTGAAGCGTGGCGCTATTAATTTTCAAAAAGTGGCTGCGGATCCAATCACTGGTAAGAGATCGCATATGCATTAATGGTGTTTTTAAGGCCTGCTACCCATTAAATGACCTTTACACTGTTATTCAGTTGAATGACCTCCTAACGCGTGCAACAGATATGATAATGCCTTAGACGCAAGTATTCGTTAATCGAAGGGGCAAAGTTATTAAATACGCATGCATTACCTTATCCCTGCATTTAACGGCATTTTGAAATCTGCGCTTTATCAACCGGATTTAAATATAACTTTAAAGCTTAAAGCAATCGCTTTTTGAAAATGCCGATTACCGATGAACAATGTCGCATCGCATGGGGGAAAGAGTTACACTATCGTTTGAAAGTAGCCCTGGCGAACGCCGATTGCGATATCGCATCGGACTAGCATGTGAACACATTACCAGATGCATATTAAGTGATTTGCCGACTTCCGATAGCGATATCGCATCGCATCGGGGAAAGACCTGAGCGCCTTATGAAAGTGCATGGGATACCGCCGACGGCCGATAGCGATATCGCATCGGGTCGGGGTTTAAAACTTAAAGCGTTTTCCCACAAGAGGCAGTGCCGATAGCCGATCGCCGATATAGCGTCGCATCGGGGTATAAGATATGTGCTCTTTTTTGTGTATGCATTGAATACCGCCGATCGCCGATAGCGATATCGCATCGGCAAAGACCGAAGTGCCGTTTAAATGCATCTCTCTTGTCATTGCGATATGCGATCTTGCGATCGCTTTATCGCAATAACAAAAGATTGTTTTATTTTGGAAACATTGTTATTCGAAAAAGGCTCCAATTCACAAACACTTTTGATTATCATACCTTTTCCGAACAAATTCATTAATACCAATTAATTTATTAAAAGGGACCCATTTCATATGTTAATTGTTTGTAAATACAGATGATATGAAATGGGGGGTTGTTGTAGGGCACAACAATTGGCGATTCGTTGGTAGAACCAGTTATCTCTGAAATTAACATAAACATTCAAGCTTTTCATAAATAGAAACTCAATCAGAAGGAGAAATTTCTAATATAACTAGATATTCATGTGTTCTGACTAAAGTGAACTCCATTTTGTTAACTTCGTCCCATTTAGTTTCAAGAAACCAAATACATAATAAGTTTCAAAAATAAGTCTTTATTGGTTCATAGTGATAAAATAGAAAACTTTCCCACATCAGCTTTTATAATTAACCCCTTTGTCATAGGTAGAGCCTCTGTTGCCAGCAAACGTTTATAGTCTCGACAGGGATACCTTTTAACCATAGTATTGTCCACTTTTCCATTCACATAAGAGTGTGATTAACAGAATGAATCCATAAAATGTTTTCATATTTTATTTTTCATCTGTTTTTCTTTGTAATAAATAAGATAAAAAGCCACTGTCCTGGTTTGGTAGCCAGTTTATGACAATGCCATTCACTGGTAATAATTTAACTGATCAAGCTGGCTCGTGATGAGACCCCTTGTCTTGAAATTTCAAGCCATTACCCTGTTTTGGTAGGCAGTATTGGTAATGTCAGTTAACCTATTTCCCTATGAACATGGTAAGCAGGCTTATGATAAGACCTCTTATCTTTAATCTTTTATATTTTAGAATTACACTCTGAGTAATCATAACCTTTAGTGAATGGGGTGAACAATTTTCTCCTTAAGAGTAGGTGGATGACAGGTGAAGAGTTGAAGATACTGAAAATGGGTTAGCCTCTATCTTTTAACAGATAACCTTTGGAGACTAGTTTTGGAAACAGAAAATGATTCAGAACTCTTACCTCTTGAGAGGAGTCTTCAAAATTTAGATTATAGTTTCAGAACACAAGGATATCTAATTTCCTAGAAACTATTTCTTTTGATTGAGGGTTCTATTATCTAAAAACAAATATTTATATTATTTTTGTGAGACAGCTTCGTCAAACACAACAAAAGGTCAATGGAGATACTCTACAGTTTTATTTCCTACCAATCCTACAAACTACGCAAATCTACAAAAGGAGAAGGGGTTACCTTCTCAATTAAAGAATTTCTTCAGGATCAGGCCATTGACGGGGAGAGAATCTCTCAACCCTGATAAGTCTTGCAATATAAAAGTTGAATGGCCTATCTTTTCACAGATCTGAAATGGTCCAAGCCACATTTTCTGAAATTTGGTATGCTTACCTTTATCTTCATGGGCCTTGTCCCATTTGAGAACTAAGTCACCAACTTGAAGTTGTTTGGAACCGGATGATGCTGAGTCGAAGGATGCTTTGATGATTTGTTGATGTTTGGCATGAGTGATTCTGGCCTTTTCCCTTTCTTCTTCTAATTTGAGAATTTGGTCATGTCTAAGTTGGATAGAAGAAGAAGGAGTCTCTTCAATGTACTGTACTAGGGCTAAAGATGGAAGAACAAGATTTGTAGGCAACACGGCTTCTTTTCCATATACCAAATTGAAAGGAGAGGTCCCTATAGAAGCCTTTTGTGTTATTCTATCAGCCCATAATGCAAAGACCAAAGATTTATGCCAGTTTCTATGATTCTGTTCAACAGTTCGCTTAATGATTTTGATGAGATTCTTATTAGTAGATTCGGCTAAACCGTTTCCCTGGGGATAATAATTGGAAGAATATTTCAGTTTAAACCCCCTTTTAATAGCAAAATCATATATAGCGTTTCCTGAGAAATAGGAAGCATTATAAAAAACAAGAGCGTTTGGAACACCAAACCTGGTAATGATGAACTGGTCAATGAACTCGATGATTGCCTCTGCATTTGCCGCCTTCAAAGGAATAGCCTCTACCCATTTAGTAAAATAATCAGTAGCGGTAAGGATATACCTATGTTGTTTGGAAGATGGTGGAGTAATTTCCCCGATGATATCTAATCCCCATTGTTCGAATGGCTGTTCAATGTTGACAGGTTGCAGAGGGAAAGCTGATTTTCGTTGTCTTCCACCAGATGTTTGGCAATTAAGGCATTTTCTTACGTGCTCATGGCAATCTCTAAATAGAGTAGGCCAATAATATCCAGCATGAATAATCTTGTGAGCTGTTGTGTCAGCTCCAAAATGTCCCCCAGCTGGTCCATCATGTAGCTCCTGCAAAACCTTTTGGGCTTCAGGTTTCTCAAGACATCTTAACAGGATAGAATCATAATTTTGTTTAAACAACACATCATCAATGAGAGTGAAATTCTTAGCTTTTAACCTAATGGCCCTTTTATTTTTGTAAGATAAATTTGGAGGAGCATAACCGTTCTTCAAATAAAATATCAAATCAGCATATTGAGATTCAGAATCAGTGACACTTATCTGATTGATGGATTTAATCTGATCCTCATCGCTTGATTCGTGAATGTTTGATGCTCCTGCCAATATCCTGCAAAAACCTTGGCCCCTAACAATCTTTGCTGGCTTTATTTCTAAGTCATACTCTTGAAGCGCTGTAACCCAATTGGCTCTTTTTTCACCCAATTCTTTCTGAATTAATAGTTGTCTTACCGCTGGGAAAGGAACTATAACTTTCGTGTGGGTTTTCAAAAGGAAGGGTCTATAATGTTTGACTGCTTTGAACACAGCAAAGGCTTGTTTCTCCACATCAGAATAATTCAATTCGGCACCTTGAAGATTTGAACTGAAAAATGATATGGGTGCTTCTAAGTTGTTATCATTCAGTTGTGTGAGTACTGCGGCATATGAAGTGTTGGATGCAATAGTATATAGTGTAAAATGATTAGAAAAATTTGGAGTATTCAAGGCTGGGGCATTGATTATTGACTGTTTGATAACATCAAAAGCTTGCTTTTCTTCCGATCCCCATTTGAAGACTGAATTCTTCTTGATCATTGTCTGAAGTGGTAATACAATCTGCGAAAAATCTGGAACAAATCGTTTGACAAAATTAATCTGACCCAAAAATGACTGCATTGATTTTTTGTTATGTGGGAAAGGGATTTCAGAAATTTCATTAATCCGATCAGGATCAATATAAATACCATCTTTGGATACTATAAAGCCTAAGAGTTTTCCTTGGTCTAGAGCAAAGAAGGACTTTTTTGGGTTTAGAGAAATACCATATCTTTTGCATCGCTGAAAGATCTGATTTAAGTCGTGCAAATGATTATCTCTCTTCTTAGAATACACAGTAATATCGTCTAGATAGACGACTACTGATCGATTAATTAACCCTCTGAAGGCCATGTCCATAGCTCTCTGAAATGTTGCTCCGGCATTTATAAGACCAAAAGGCATTTTCTGATATGCATAGGTTCCCCATTTTGTTCTGAATGTAGTTTTAAGCTGGTCATCAGGATGTACCAGAACTTGATTGTACCCTGAAAAACCGTCTAAAAAAGACATCAATTCAGAACCTGCCACCGATTGGAGAATTTGCTCCATAGTAGGCAATGGGAAGTTGTCTTTTAAGCTCGCTTTATTGAAATTCCTGAAATCAATACAGATTCGAATGTCGCCATTTTTCTTTCTGACTGGCACCATATTAGAGACCCAGTTTGAATGTCGGACTGGAAAGATAATCTTGGCTTTCAAGAGCTTGTTAAGTTCCGACTTTATCTGGCTCTCCAAATTTGGATGTATTTTTCTTAATTTTTGCTGAATCGGTTTCTGATCAGGAAGCATAGGAATGGTATGCTGGATAATAGATGTATCATATGTCTTTAAGTCATCATATTTCCAAGCAAAAACCTGTTTGTTTTTTCTTAACAATTTAATAAATGCTTCCTTTTCATTCTGAGATAGTCCTGTTCCTAAATTGATGTTTTGAGGAGACTCTTTAGTTCCTAGATTTATCAATTCAAACCTAAGGGTAGAACTTTGAAGCTTTGTGTTAATTACAGGTTTAAACCTGTCTTTGATATCATAAAGATCTTCTAATTTTACCACTGGTTTAGGGATCGAATTTTCTTTGAGCACTTCTTTCATCTGGGAATCATGATCATCTTCCTCAATAACTTGCTTATCATAAGAATTCTCAGAAGTTAAAAATTGCAAAATATCATCATCATGATTAAATACTCTCCAATTAGTGACATTGTCAGGAATTGAGGGTCTGAAAAGTAATTCTACAGAAAATCTATCAAGGCTGTAGTCTTCAGAAGGTAGAAGCTTTGAAGCTACATTGGCTAGTAAATCTGCGGCTGAATTTTGAGATCGAGGTATAGAAGAAATGTTGAATGCCAAAAAGTGTGAGGTAAGCTCTTGAACGAGCGATTGGTAATGTTTAAGGTGAGTCGAAAGGCAATGAATTGCATTTCTAACCTGTTTTACGATGATTTCCGAATCACCGAACACTTTTAGATATCGCACTTCAAGGCCGATCGCTTTATATAAACCCTGGACCAGAGCTTCATATTCGGCTGTGTTATTAGTACACTCAAACTCTAGCCTACAAGACAGCATTGTCTTTTCTCCTTGCGGACTAACCAAAATGCAACCTGCTCCTGAGCCTTCAGTGGACTTAGAGCCATCAAAATACAGAGACCAAAATAAAGGAATATTAACAAAAGTATCTACAATTTTCTCAGCATCATTAAAACACCTGGACCTATCAGTTTGTGAAAAATTTTCTATTTGAGATGTAAAATGATTGACTGAAAAAGGAGATGGTTGGGCAACAAAGTTGCCAAAGAATGATTCTGCTGAATAGTTCCCCAAGATGTTATTATTGAATGCCACAGGTTGGTTTTCTTGCTCGAATTCAGTAACTGTGTGGGTCATATGCTTCTCGCGATCGATTCTTATTTGATTTGGCTTTCCCTTGTAAGGAAGCCACATATGTGACCAATCTGTAGAAATATACCCGTGCAGTTTTTCGGACCAATCTCTGCTCAATATCAAACCATAAAATTCAGGTATGTCAGCGATTAGGATGTCAATCCTTTGAACAATTCTAGGGTCGGCTGACAACCTGATGGTTACAGAATTAATTTCTCCCACAACCTGCACTTTAGTTCTATCCAACTGTACAATATGAATGGCAGACTTCTGGGGTTCAATGTTCAGCTTAGAGCAAACTGAAGCTGGCATTATGTTAGATGAGGCCCCTGAATCTATTAAACAGTTGTGTAGGTTTCTATTATAAATCTCATAAGTGAGCAGGAAGGGTGGAGTGTGAGAATTTGATTTATCTCCGATTAAGACTGAATCGGTAATTTCAACCATACCTGCGGGAGGCTGGCCTGAATCGTTGGCAGCTCTTGCACTGGGAAGGGGAATAGAGGGAACAGCATTTAACTCTTTGAGAAGTAGCTTTTGCTGATGCTTCAGTTTACTGAGTTCAAACATGGTTATATTTGCCTTGGTTTTCTTCATATCATCAACAATGTTATATTCCATTGAATCGGATACCACTAGAGTCTTGGATGTTGAAGGAGAACTAGAAGTTGAAGGCTGGTTTTGAGGAACTACCACAGGTGACTTTTTGGGGGGAATTTTTTCCTTTGCTGTAGCAGCACCTGCGCTCCTCTTCTTTGAAGTTGCCTGGGGAAGTTCAAAAGTAATTTTACTTCTTGTAGTAACCGGAAAGGCTTCTTCTTCATTCTCAGTATCAGAGTTTGGGAGTATAAAATCCCACATTCCGTGACATTCAGCTACTTCTTCATCATCATCGGTCTGTGAAGGTGTTTCCTCTTCCTCTTCTTCTTGGTCTGAATCAGCGTTAGATATAACATTAGGTGGCTTTGATTCGGATTTCTTAAAAGTCCTAAATGGTCTTTTATTTGAAGTTTCGGCCACCTGCTTTTTAATCTCAACCATTTCATTAGACAATGTTTTAAGGACCTTTTGTAAACCTTCCATGTCATATGGGTCCTTTGGGGTTTTCTTCTTGGAATCTTCTTTAAACGAGACTTTTTTAGCTTTTCTATCTTCTAGAGCAGCTTTCTTTTCAAGAGCATTGATGCGCTTTTCAACGGCAAGTGCTTCTTTCATATTTTCAGCTAAGGTAGGTTTGCCAGCCCTGTCAACAAAGATAGCTATGTTGGCAGGTAGGGCAGTGATGTACCATTCGCTTCGGATTTGCTCACTTGGTTTAGAAGCGGTAGGGATTTTATTCAGTAGTTTATTAAATCTGGCGTTAAACTCCTTTATTGGTTCCCTGTGCTCTATTCTCAAATTGGAGAGGTCATTTATTAAAGTTGCTAAGGACCTATCATCTCCATATTTGGTGAGAAACTGCTCTTGGCATGTATTCCAACTGGTAATCGAACCAGAGGGTAAGGAAAAATACCAGGATCCTGCTGATCCTTGTAAAGTGTAAGGGAAAAGTCTTACTACGACATCTTGCTCTGTCACTCCTTTTAGGTTAACTGCTAGCATGAAGTTGTTGATGTGTTCTTCAGCTTGGGTTCCATTATCTGGATTAAATTTAGGCAACCATTTTTCGGGAGCATCTGGTAGATCATGCAATGGTCCAGGCATGTTGACTGCACCCGGCCTAGTCCATGGGTCTGCCATTATGCTGGCGACAGTGGTTGAGACTACTGTTGGAATTCCAGATGTTTGGGGAGGTATCAAAGATGAAGAGTGAATAGGTTGGGATATCGAGGCTCCTGTTCCCTGGTGAACGACAATATGTAATGGAGGAGTGGGTGGTTGACTTTGCAGATGAGGAGATGAAATGGAGGATGTGGAAGAAAAATCCCCACTATCAGATCCTTCAGTATTTTTCTTTGGCTTTTTCCTTTTGGGTAAAGGAAACTCAGTAGGTTCAATACCAAGTTTTTCGCTCTGAAGTCTGGTAAGAGGATGAGTGAGGTTGAACTGCGAAGTCGCACTGCTTTCTGATATCTCAGATTTCTGTGGTGAGATCGAGAAGCTCTGAAGTTTATGGATTAGAGACTGAACTTCAGGAGATTCAAGACTTAGCTGTTCTGGGATATGATGGGATTGAGCAGTGGTGGTAGATTCCTCTTCTTCTTGGTTATGGGCTGGCGAACCAGCATGTAATTGAGAAGAACGAGGAGATTTGGAGGGAGAATTACTCTTAGAATGACTTGCCGATTTCGGTCGGCTTGCCATTCACAGTTAAGGCCCTCCTTCTAGCGCCAATTTTGTTGAGGCCTCGAAAATCGCTGCCACAACAAAGGGGAAACCACCCGGTCCGGACCTTAGTGCAGCTCCTTTTCCGTTTGGAATAGTGGTTCCGACTGGGGATAATGGGACCAGTTTCCCAAGAATTATAAGTAAAACGGGATGGATGAGTGATTTATGACATAAGATGGTAATAAGCGAACAACTAATCTATAAGCGAAATGTAATAACTATAATTTAATCCCGGGACTTATCACTTGGTAAAGCGTAGCGTTTGATGATCTGTGCTTTAAGGCAGGCATATAGATGACTCTAACGCTTTAAGCATAGATGTTTAAACCATTTAAACATTGCTCTGCATAATTAGTTATTCAGAGCGATTAGAGCGAATTACTACACTTAATCATTCATATCGTTGATACATGCATGAGTGAAAGAGATAACAAATCACCAAAACATTCAATAGTGAAACGAAATGAAGATTCGCTGTTATATCGCATACATACATTCAACAATAGCAAAGATAATAACACAGTAATTCATATAATAAGAAAGAACACAGATACAGATAATAGTACCATGTAAGCTGCTCGATCAATCCAGTATATTAATCACTATGTCGCAGTCCTTCCTTTAAATCAGAAAGCATTCCAAACAACAGACAGTCGTGCGCAATTGTGTAAAACAACCTTCTAATCAAAATTCAGAACCGTTGGTCGAGTTTCACAAAAGAATATAGACTGAAGCACAATAGTGCAAACTTCAGCCTTTAAGTCTATTACAAAATTTTACGACCCCCTTTCCAAAACAATGAAAGGGTCTATAAATACTATACTAATCTAAATATCTAAACAACTGAAAGGCTATTAAATTGGCATCAATAAATGTTTGTTCCATCTTTCTTGGCAATCTGGCAGTTGGCGGCAATGCTTCATTCGGTGGGTTCTTTGCCTTTACTCCTTAGCTGACATATCGCCAGCATTGGCTCTACTTCTGGTGGAGTGTTGAGACACGAAGTTAGCTGGGCATCATATGTAACATCTTGAATGTCGGGGATCAGGCATCCGAGGGCATCTGTTAAACACTTGAGAGCAGACCTTTGAGTATGTGGCTTGACAAGAAAGAGCCAATATGCATCAGAGGTTAAAGTATTTACTCCGGTAATTAACTTCCTCTGTTCTTCCAAGTCATGATAATTTGTTTGTTCAAGCATATCTGCTGTTGTTATGCTTCCAGGTTTGCACTTGGAGATCATGTTTGCCAAATAAAGTGTATCATTGACTAGGTCGATCATATTGCTGGCAATTATTTTACACCTGGAAGCCGCCCTTTCTGCTTTCATTACCTGAGTGTTCCATTCCGTGAAGAGGATGTCTTTGTACGCTTCATGGATTCGGGACAAATTCGCCGCTTTCCCTTCGTCAGTGTCTTGCCACTCAATATAATCGGATATGGCTTCTTCGGCCTAATCTAGCTCATTCCTGGCCTTCTCTATTTGCTCACACACTGTTGTAGATATTTCGCATAATTGCTCAGCCTTAGCAAGTTTTTGACATAAAAGTCTGATCTGAGACAGTAATGCGCCATTTATTTGAGTTGCCTCTGCTCTGAAGACTTTCACATTCTGTGTGCTCTTGATACCTTCGAGCTGTGTTGATAGTTGAGCTATTCGCTCATCTTTCGATTTCATCATCAGCTCATTTGATGCTTTCAACTGTGACAATGCCTCCGACAATTCTTTTGCCTTCTGAGTTTCACTTTGGTCTATCCTTTGTCTTTCAATTTGCAGTTGCTGGGTTAACAAATTGTTTTCCTGCTGTTGAGCCATCAACTGCTCTTCCACCTGTGCTGCTTTGTTTTTCGCTTCAATTACCTCTGCCTGTAATGCATATATTTCATGGTCCTTAGTCTTCAACAGAAGACTCACCTCCGATGCTTTGTCGATAGTTGCTGCGGAATACGCTCCCGCGAATTGAGACAGCTTTGTTAGATCATCGGAGGGATCCAAATCCTCCTTCCAGACCATATTGCCCGTGACTGTTTGCTCAGGCAAGATAGAAGGTTGATCAAGCCTTCGTCTTTTCTTAGAGCGCTTAATAACGGCTCTATGCTTTGGGCTGTAGAAAATATCCAGGGGAGGAATTTCTTCCACCTGGAGAACAATTTGATCAGAAGGGTCCTTATTGATTACCTCGACATCCTGTGAAATGGGTGGGCCGCTGGTTCCTCCTAGAACCTGAGAAGAAGTGGTATCGGGCGCATCGCTTGTTTTAGAGGAGCCTGTGTCTTTGGAGCCTTCCTTACCACTGATAATGGAATCGAATTGGTTCCATTGTTTAATCAATTCAGGATCGATGGAGGTTTGCTTATGTTGCTCTGTATGGGCTTTGCTCCGTTCTTTTTCTTGTTCTAACTTCTGCTGTTCTTCAAATGCTTTTCGTTGTTGCTCCTCTTGCGTTTTCCGCTGCTGCTCCTCCAATTCCTTTTTCTGCCTATCTGCTAGTTCTTTCTTCAGTTTTTCTTCTTCCTTCTTCTTCCTCTGCTCTTCTTCCTTCTTTGCCTTTTGCTGCCTTTCTATCTGCTCCTTTTTCTGCCTCTCTGCTTGCTCTTTTCTCTGCTTCTCAGCCTGCAGCTTCTTCTGCCTTTCCTCCTGTTGTTTATCCTGTTCTTTAGTTGTAACAGGAGGTGAATGTATCTGTTGCCGACCAGGCTCGCTTGAGGAAGACGCTGGGGTTGTGGATAATAACTCTAGGGGCAGAGTTTGCAACCTCTGTTCCCTAAGTTTATTAAACTCAGTCAATGCCTCATCATTGTATTTCATTATTGCAAGCTGTTTGGCTTGGCTTATTGTCTCGGTACCTGCGAACAGGTCATCAAACATATCCTCTTGATGATCAACTTTTGTTAATTTTGCTTGTTCTAGGGCAGTGTAGGCAGTTTGCTTTGGATCATAGAGTCTGCTTGGAAGAGTGGCCAGGGATAAAGCTTGGAGTTTTGTCGCTTCCTTTTCTGCATGCTTGTAATTAAGGAGAGTAAAAACCCCAATCCTTAAAGGAAAAGAGGGCCAACCTCTCTTCTTCTCCTCTTTGAGAGTTTGTGTAACACTCTCGGCCATAATCTGGTAGCAGATTTCCCGGGCTAACAGCTTGTCTGGGATATATAAAGGGAGGACATGTGGCCTAGCCTTACTCCCGAAAACTCTGATATAGGTGAAATACTCCTCCCCGAACCAACTTGCTACGGCTGGTAAGTCAAAAGAAGCTTCATAGGAAATTCTGGAAATGGGTCTGTCATAAATAGAATAGTAAATGGGCACCATGAAATCATTACAAATTTGGTACAAATGGTCCTTGTAAGAGGACTTCCACAATTTCTGATGGTATAAATGAATGGGTGTTGGATCTTGGGTGGTCCATCTCCAACCGAGGACAGGAAACTCAGAATTAAGACACAGGGTATCCATAATGTAAGCAGAATAATAAAATGGCGGGATTTTCCTTTCGGTGACTATAGTTTTGGCTCTAAATTCACGAACAGCTACGACCAACTTATCAGAAAGAATAGTGGCCCAATCCATGATTATAGCATTGATAGCCGCTTCCATTAAGGGAACCATGTCAATATTGATATTAACGGAGTCATGTAATCCCCACAATCTACACATCATAATCCCCGCATAGCAATAGGGAGAAGCCAAAGAAACGTTGGAGTACTTACCCGAACTTTCATGCTTGTGCTTGGCTGGGTTCTGCCTCCAATCTCGGAGGGGTTCGGATGGTGATTGATTTTCTTTTGCGAATTTCTCCACGAAGGCTCTGTTGTAGACTAGCTCCGGTTCAGGCAAATGATACATTCGCCTCAGGTCATCAGGATTGAATGACCCGAAAATCCTTCCGTCCCTTGTATGGAAAGTTCTATCAGTGATAGGGATTTCTTCAATTGCCCTGTGCACCACATCTGTGTAAGGGAGAACCTGCTCTCTGGCCTCTATTCTGTGTAAAAAGGAGTCGGCCAAGTCTTTGAGCGTTGCATCAGATTTCCTTAGTACATCAACACTAGCTGTTCTCACTGTCACTTTTGGTTGCTCGGCCTCCAACAGATTATATGTGCCCTGCCATGTGGTCCTAGCAAGACCAGTGCACGTAGTGTCCAAGATTAAGCCTTTCTTCGAAATTGAAGCAGCTTGACCTGCAACAGGTGTTGTAGTAGAACCAAAACTCCTCTTATTTTTCTTCCCCATCATGTTCAGGCTTTTTTCAACAAACGAACTCTACACAAGCGCAAGAGAAATCGTAACACGAGAAATAATGAAGACAAAGCATAAAGGGAAAGATATATATCACTTGAAGCGTGGCGCTATTAATTTTCAAAAAGTGGCTGCGGATCCAATCACTGGTAAGAGATCGCATATGCATTAATGGTGTTTTTAAGGCCTGCTACCCATTAAATGACCTTTACACTGTTATTCAGTTGAATGTCCTCCTAACGCGTGCAACAGATATGATAATGCCTTAGACGCAAGTATTCGTTAATCGAAGGGGCAAAGTTATTAAATACGCATGCATTACCTTATCCCTGCATTTAACGGCATTTTGAAATCTGCGCTTTATCCACCGGATTTAAATATAACTTTAAAGCTTAAAGCAATCGCTTTTTTGGAAATTCCGATTACCGATGAACAATGTCGCATCGCATGGGGGAAAGAATTACACTATCGTTTGAAAGTAGCCATGGCGAACGCCGATTGCGATATCGCATCGGACTAGCATGTGAACACATTACCAGATGCATATTAAGTGATTTGCCGACTTCCGATAGCGATATCGCATCGCATCGGGGAAAGACCTGAGCGCCTTATGAAAGTGCATGGGATACCGCCGACGGCCGATAGCGATATCGCATCGGGTCGGGGTTTATAACTTAAAGAGTTTTCCCACAAGAGGCAGTGCCGATAGCCGATCGCCGATATAGCGTCGCATCGGGGTATAAGATATGTGCTCTTTTTTGTGTATGCGTTGAATACCGCCGATCGCCGATAGCGATATCGCATCGGCAAATTCTGAAGTGTCGTTTAAATGCATCTCTCTTGTCATTGCGATACGCGATCTTGCGATCGCTTTATCGCAATAACAAAAGATTGTTTTATTTTGGAAACATTGTTATTCGAAAAAGGCTCCAATTCACAAACACTTTTGATTATCATACCTTTTCCGAACAAATTCATTAATACCAATTAATTTATTAAAAGGGACCCATTTCATATGTTAATTGTTTGTAAATACAGATGATATGAAATGGGGGGTTGTTGTAGGGCACAACAAGTCCAACAAGAAGTCTCCTCTACTTTGACAAGTTTCACTCTCTTCCCAATGAAGCCAAAAGGTATGTGATCTCTCCTCTCAAGCTTAACTAGGAAGTCTCAATTCCACCAGCATTTACCCTCAAAAATGTTTAGCTTCTAACCTCTCTAGCAACCAGCCCAATGCCTTAATTTATAGTGCAATGGAGGGAAGTTACTAGGTCCACCTTCAAAGGGATAAAGCCCTCTTTCAAAGGGATAGCTCCTCTCATCAAGGGATTAGCTCCTTCTCTTTTGGGATGCATGAACCACCTAAGAGCGAACCCTCCACATCAAAATTCCTTCTAGAATCATCTAGAATCAACCCAAGGTGAGTTTTTTAGAATAAAATTGCGCCTTTTTGACTTTCACAGGGGTCCACACCCACTCCTTTAGAGACAGAGCGGACAGGTCCACAAGTAATACGAACAGGGGGTGCGGGTCTGCAGGCAACAGTGAGAGAAAGTGCGGAACCAGAACTTTAATGATTTTTAAGGTCTTTCTCTCATTTTCAAAGCTTGACATGAAGAGCTGAGGTCTGAGACTTGCTTAGGAGGATAGTATGAATGATGATAGACCAATACTGACTACAAATAGTCATGGTGACAATATTTTGTGTAACAGGCATGGTCCAATAACCATTAAATCCAAGGCACACCAATAAAAGTACACAACACTAAGACACCCTGTAGACCATGAACTAGAGTCCACCATGCAAATATTAACACACTGAATAAGCTGCAGAGATTGGAAAGAGAAAAAAATACCCCACATTTGTTTGTCCATCGGGCATGGATAATTTTAGATGAAGTTCAAATCCTTGCGATCCGTTTCCCATTCCAACTCTGTCCCTTGCTATCACCACTTTCGACGTCCCAAAGTTTGCTTCTTCAACCACTAGCATCCTACTCCACACTTGAAGGATTGACATTGGGTGCATGCACTAAAGGTTGGCTTCGAGAGGACCAACAACTTTATGGAATTGAATTCTCACAGAGCCAGTGTCATGAGAGAGATATCCCACTTGTGCTCAAAGCTTGACAAAGAGATTGTAGTGTAACAGCCCTGAAACAAAAACATGTAATTAATTAGATTAATCATACGATTTATATTCAACACGTAATTTATCAACTAATTAACATTAAATTTCAAAAAATATGAGTAGAGACAACTTACCTAGGGAATGCTAGCTGAACACTAGTTGAATTCTTCTGCTAACTGCAACAAAGTCTTGGGGACGACTGTCCACCCAACTGTAGGCTCAGTTGCACAAAATCTTGCTACAACTGGCCACCCTCAAGCCCTCAATCAATGTACTACTGCCAGGCATCCTTTGTCTCATAACACTATTCTCCCAAGAGAATGGATGATGAAATCATGGAATGATGGAATGCCTCGCATCTTCCTCCCCATCTATTAAATAGAGCAAACATTGGAAAGGGAACCACATGCACACACTCCATGTGTCCACATGCAACTTTACTGCTTTCTTGTTTTATTCTTATTTATATTTATTTAGAGCATGTAATTAATTTATTATTATTTATTATTTATTTACTATTAATACTTTTTTATTTATTGTTTATTATTTATTTAATATTATATTATATTATTTTTTTATTTTTTATTATTTATTATTAAGGGGCATTACATTTATTTTTTTATCTATTACTTCATGTAATAGTCCTGACACCCTCTGCTGAACTAATATAACCAGCAGGCATCGAAGGTTTCACAACACCCGGGAAATTCCAAGGAATCTTTGTCCTTTTTCCCACTTTCGGAACCAGGCATAAGCCTCCTCGATCTATATCCTAGTCCAAGGCTGGCCCCAAGGCTAGCGCCTGACTCAGACCTCATCTACCCCAAGGCAGGCATCTAGTACAATGCTCAATGTCTCCGAGCATCTCGCAATGCTGGCCCACTCCCTCCACAACTCACTAAGGCGCACAACCCTAGGCATCGAAGTCCTTACACCCCCACTAGACTTCAGCATCCCAATACAATACTAGGCACCTAGCCTTCAATATCAGGCACTTGGCCTCCTCAAGATGGTCCCATAGCCCTCAAGAGCTATACAAGACAAAGGAACCACTAGCATATGTAGTATTGATTGAGTTTATCCCCAACCCATATGGTGTTACTTATTCTCCCTCGTGCGTATGGGATCGCATGAGATCATCAAATAAACCGGCCCTCTCGGCCCATTTGTGGAGTCCTGTCAATCATCACACCTCAACATGCAACCAATTCATTAGCTATACCATCATAGTATCATAGAAAATAATCCACATGCCAAGTCTTGCATGTCATCATGAGAACATTCCTCATTGTTAATCGTAACATTATGAATAATAACGAACAGCATGCTCATGCATGTCGTAAATTTGTATGCAACTATGACATGCTTCACCTCAAGAAATACCATCATAAGTTATAAGATCAACATATTTGCACCAAAGACATATCATGACTTCACATAATAAATGAACCACATGTCAATAAACCTCATATTATAGCATCATAATTCCTATGCCACGTTAATCATATCATATCCATCATGAGTATTCAACATTAAATACCTATCATCACGTAGTAAATGAATATGTCAATATACCTCGACATAACATCATAATGCCTATGCATATCATCATCATCATAAGGATACATCATCACTATAAGAACGACATGTGCATCATTATCTTCCTACCATTATATCACGAAACCTCATGTAACATTATACTCAACATCATAACAGTTAATTAAACTAAACTGAAATCATAGTGTATGATTTAGATGTATCATGAAGTTTAAACAATAAAACATGATTTGGATGCTCCATAAAAGTATCTGTCTTAGCTAAGTAAGCACTCCTAATTAGTTCACCACACATTTTAATCAAGTAAATAAGGAAAGTCATTTAAAAATAACATTTGCATCTTCCTAGGTAGCTGACCCTAGGCTATATTGGTCCCACTGGACCTTGACTTGCTCAAACTCACAGTTTTCTCGATAGAGGCTATCGTTTTCTATCTAATATTCAAGTACACTGAAGGCCACACTTTAACTCGCAATCGAACATTGGCTGAGTGCTCTTTCACTCTATGAATACTGCCTTGGGTCTAGGCCTGAGTTAGCGTTCATACCTCTATAGTGAAGGATACTTGACAAAATATCAAAAAGCAACTGTATGAGTCTATTTCATTGTACTCTTGGCTGACAATATTTCATATTTCAGTTTAGAACATTAGTTGTCCAATTCTGGTCCAGAAAACTCATGCGTTTAGTTTCAGCTGTAAGTTCTCCAATTTTCAGCATAGATTTCAGTTACAGGGCTCTCTTTCAATCATAACAACATTTTTTTCAGACAGTTTATTAGCAGTTATCAGCTTAAGTTCATAATATATACACTCTTCCTAAATAAATATTTTAGCACTAAGCTATATTCATGGCATTTGCCAATAAGTAATTTGTATGTCGTTCCTATTTTCCTACTCAAGCCCTAGGTGATTAATGTCCTTATGATCTCAATCAAACAAGTAGATTACATAATTTAATTAATGTTGAAATTAATTTTCAGGTCATAGCATCAATCAAACAATAGCTACAAATTATATAGCATAAGCATTAATTTCACATGCACAAAGGTAATTACTCCTTCAAATCAACTTTTCATTCCTTGAGTCAAAGGCTGATATTAATTTGTCATATATAGCGCTACAGTCTTGATTAGGATCTTGCTGATTAGAATGCATCCTCATACAACACCGTACTGAATGTTTTTAGTTGTTCTGGTGCCATAAACAAACCGTAAGATTGGTTTCTAAATTTCTAAGCTAAGTCTGCTCAAGGAGCTAGCTATCTTAGCTTCTAAGTCAAGCCTGCTTAAGTAACAAGCTATCTTTTCAAATTTACCACAACTTGTACAACTTACACACCCTGTCCTTGTTCAAAAATTCAGTGACTGTTCACCTAGAGTTCTCATGCTACGAACTGGGAAGGTGATAACCTCTAGCACACAACTAACCCACATTCTGGAATAATTTCCTACTTTTGCAGTCATTTGTTAGACATTGATAATATTTTTTTTTTCTTATCTTTATCCATCTATATCATGTGTGTATAAGCAATCCATAGTATTTTCTCCATGTCATAACTCAACAGGTAGGGAATTCTCTCTGGTTGGACATGACAGTGTACTTCTAGGTGAGATTATAAAGACAAAAATATGACAAACTAGACTTTATAAATACATAATCAAAGGCATTTAACAGAAATCCAAACAACACGACATATGTTGGAAGTCATCAAACCCTGTTTCTCATACTCTGATTCTCAAAAGATTTTAAGACGTGTTGTTAGTTGAGCATATATCACATTAATAGAATCTATGTTGAAAGCTTCACAAATTATTTTATTAATAAATAAGACTGAAATTACATAAAGAGAAATGAAAGAAAACTAAAAACCCACCTTTTAAGTGTTGAATTTAAGTCTCTTTGTTGAAAGCTTAGTAAATTATTTTGTCAAGAAATAAGACTGAAGTGACTCTAAGACAAATTATTAAAGACAATTAAGAAGCCACATCGTAAGTGTTACAATAAAAGAGAAATCCGCAGGACTAAAAATAAGAAGGATTGGAAATTAATCAATATCTTAACAGTGATTAACTTTATCCAAAACCATGCACTGTTAGAAGTTAGAATAGGAAAAAAAATAGGAAAATAGGATCCATCATAATCCAACATTGAATAAGAGAGAGAAAGCTGTAGCAAAGAGCATTAAAAACTGAGTACCACCCAACATTATGGAATAAATAATTGTAGCCATGTTTCGAATTAAGCTAGAAAATGAATTAATCCTTTGCCAGCAGTAACAGGATCAGGTGAGCTGACATGTTTTCAAGAATCAACCTATTGAAAACAATAAATCCTATTTATACAAAAGATAAGAAGATCCTATGCATCCCTTGCGGCAGAGGCCCACATGATTAGATATTATATTAGCCAGGGCAGATTCAGATATTAACATTAAATTTCAAAAGATACGAGTAGAGACAACTTACCTGGGGAATGTTAGTTGAATTCTTCTGCTAATTGGAACAAAGTCTTGGGGAAAACTCTCCACCCAACCATAGGCTCAGTTGCACAAAATCTTGCTACAACTGGCCACCCCCGAGCCCTCAATCAACGTACTATTGCCAGGGATCCTTTTCTCAAAATAAAATAGAAATAATCAAAGTGGCACACAAATTAAGGAATTAGAATAACCCAAAACTACTCAACAATTAAGATAAGACGAGTTTTATACAATGAACAATTCTGACCTTCAGCCATGACGACTTCCCCAGTATATAAAACAAGAGAGTCTTATAGATTTAAGGTATCTTATTAATAAACCCTTGCAAACAATGCAAATTCAAGAAAAAGGCACCAAATTGTTAGATTCGTTCAAAAACACCAAGTAACCACAATCTAAGAGGTCATCAAGACGACTTCTCAAAAACATAAAGATACATGGACCGTCAAACAAAATGAACCCCAGAAAACACAAACTTGCTTCAATTTTCAAATAAAGCATATCAGCTCAACACACCAAATTTCACGTGATCTGCCGCTAATAGTTAACGAATGCTTCAAAAATTTAACACGATGTTTCAAAACAACACAAAATTAATTAGAAAATTTGTAGTCACAACTTGCAGAGCCACATTATGTGAGTGATAAGTCACAACTAGAGTCACATCCTAATTAAATCTAATATATAAGCCTTTAATTATATTGGTTTAGTATATACTGGGACCACCTACAAATAACACTCAACTGATAGGACACTTTTTTAGATCCACAAAACACCATGAAATTTTCTGCACTCAAGATTAAAGTTCAAACACAACAGTCAGTCCTTCTTTGCTCAAACTGACTCAATCAAATACCCTCATAACAATAGAAATTTTGAATACTGTTTACAATCAGAAAAATTCATCAATTAGCTTTAATACACAGATAAGCAAGACAACATTAGCATATAAGGATCTAAGGCAATGGTTAACTTTTGCTTTCCTTTGTTCTGTGGATTATATACTCTACTCACAATCTTTGTCATTGAAAGAACTCTGTCAAAACAAGTCACGTAACTCTGTCACTAGAACAAGAATATTATTGCAGTCAATATCAGAGATCTTCAAACATACAACTTATCACAATATCCAAGTCTCGTTATATTGCCAAAGCTTTTATACATTCGGCAACTCACCCAAAGAGAAAACAGACTGAGGTTTAGTGAAGAGCTATTCTGTCAAAGCAGTGATCTTTGCATACTACAACACAGTCAACCCACCTATTTCTATGCTTTGTGCAATCACCATAGATCAAAGAAAACTCACAAACTTGTGCATTCAGTGAAATAGATAGTCACACTACTGGCAACTCGGATAAACCACTATCACTTTGGCTTTTCCTCCCTGTACTTAAGGTGAATCTAATCACCACTAGGGGTTTCCCTAAATAACACTCTTAAATGGCATTTCAGTTCGTATCTGTGCTATAGGGAAATACCCTGTTTTCGGCAGACGTAGGATAGCTCTCAATGTAATATAGGTATAATGTACTGAAATCTCCTTCTCATGGATAGACAAATCCGTAAACTAATGAGTTTGTTACTAATCATCAAACTGTTTTTTCCATGATGCAAATGGAGCTATTATCAAAACAAAGCATGTATTTTTAGACAACAATAGAACAGAGGAAGCTCTGAAATTAGCGTGTTTATTAAATACATCGACAACATTCAAATAGGGTAGCAAGAAGACAGAGTCACAAATCTGAAACAGAATTGAGATGTATTTTCTTTGAATTTGAAGAAATCACCCAGGAATTAAAAATATGGTCCTAGTTCAAATTTTGGTTATTTATTTATGTAAACACTAATGCAACCAGATACAGAATCCTTTGATAAGTGTTGATGGCAAGTATAATGTTCAGAAGTCAAATTCTGAGGCAATTTCAAAGTGGTGAAAGTGATTCAAGAATCAAAGGCAAAGCTTCCCACTTGCTATCTCAACTCTAAAATCATCATACAGCTGAAAATTTTTGTTCATACATTTTATCAAATAGTCAGTATGCATCCATCATGACGGGATAGTCACGGTGATTTCACTAATCTGAAATAATGTCCAAATATAATCCAAATGAAGATATGCCCAGGGATTTGTTATGATTTATCAATGTATCCATACCAAGACTCATGCTACAGCTAACATATTCTTCAGATTTATTAAAATACTCTAAGAAATTTAAAAACTGTTGTGACACATAGTTATAGAACTATAAACTTTTAGGCACAGAAAATAGGCATTCCAGTTTACAAATTTGAGAGCCTACAAATTTGAGCCTAGCTGTTGAGCAGATGCATAGTTTTCAAGAACACATTTCATCAAACAGTTAGCATGCAACGTCAAAATCAGTAATTCCTCCAATGTTTTAGCTTGAAAATCAAACTCTAACTTTACATACCCATGCTATGGCAATTCATGATGAATTTAGGAGTGACCTCACCTTGAATTCACCAACTATGGCATATGAACTCACAAAGTTTTTATTATAGATAATAGAATTTTTCATCCAATTTATGTGTTGCAGGGCTTCTTTTTTTTTTCTTAGTATTGCTCCCTGCAATTGGAAGTTATATTGATTGATAGAATCATCATAACTGATATGTATTAATCATGGATAGGGATCATTATGAAATTTATATGCATGTTCATGGGAAATGATAAGTTCTTGCTGCTTGCTCTATTAATGATGAAGGGAAAGCGTGGAATTTCACAGGAAGTCCTCAATTTTTTTGGAATATTTAATGGCGTCTAAGTTGGTGGTAGAGGATAATTTTGACTTTCTCCATCCATGGCACTGAAATTCTATCTTAGCACATATTTTCCTAAAGCTAGAATCACATGAGAAATCCTTTTTAACCTTCAATTTCCAATAAAACTTTAATGCTTTTAAACTGTTTAGTTTTTCGTATTATATGACTTGGATTTCTGAAACTGAGTCTAACTTAAGGGATTTTGAACCAGAACTCCTTGATGTGTCCGTCTCAATTGTTCAAAATCATTGAAATTGGTACATCTAGGAATTTTACAATAGATATCAAGTAAATATGGAATTGTACCACTACGTAATATAAAGCAAGATGGATTTCTGAGATGAATTAATAGATCAAAAGATCATAATGAGAGTCCATGAACTCATGGGTATCTTAACATAGATAAAACTGAATGAATGAGGAAACTTGCAAGCATAAAGTAGAAACCTGAGCTTTGAAAAGCCAAAAAGCACAATAGATTTTGGAATGGAAATATGCTTTCCTATTTTGGGTATTTTGAGATATCTATTTTTGTATTTGAAAAATCAGGTGACGTGGAAGATTACTTTCAACACCAAATTCGTGACACGATTCTGATAATGTTTGTCTGTGATGAACAATTGAAAGGCTACAATTCTTAATGTGAATAACCTATGCAAAATTATCTTTAACTGCTTCAATATAAATGAGTTCCATGGCCTTACAAGAAGGAAAAGTGTCTGATACCAACTTGACAACTTCTGATAAAAACAACATACATGATACAGTACAGAAAATCATACAAAATATTAAGAGTTCAAAAAGATAATTTGTTGGCGGAAGTAGTCTGGTAGAGGATATTGATGCTGACGGTGCACTCAAATATCATAGAACGAAAAGCAACCAAAATATTGCGGGTGATACCAGGGACAGAAACAACAACAACAATAAAAATGTTGTTATGCAAGCTCAAAGGCCCCTGGAATTGAGGAGACAAGCAAAAAACCCAAAGTACTTTCATAAAAGAAAACTTGTTGCTGGAAAGAGCAAATCAACATCTTCAAGATCATTCAAAATATACCAGGGATTTACTGATGAAAACCATCCAACAACTCTTAATTCCTTCCATGGGTTTACAGTGCCTGTAGATGTAGATGAATTTTCATTGATTAATTCTTCTTCTAATACTTCCAAAGAACAATGCTTCAAACTTGTTTTAGATGACAATGGGGCTTATACTATAAACCCTTGCAGTGGACCTTATGATCATAAAACTTTAAGGGAAGAAAAATTGAGAACCAACATCGAGGTACAAAGAAATGGTGAAGATTTTGGGGGCTGTCAAACACTTTCAAGAAATGGATGCAGACTTCCTTGGTCCTGGTCTGGAAGGCGAAATGGTAGAGGTAAAAAAATATTGAATAATACTTGTGTCAGATCTCAGGACCCATCCTAGAATGGTCACCAAAATTAATTAAAATGACAATTGATCTGATTTGCGGTGTATGAAGTCTAGAGAGATTTGGTTCTTGGATCCGATATAGATTTTGGAGGGTAGCCCTTAACAATAGTTTTCAGAACAAATTTAGAAAGGTGACATTAAAGCCAAAAATTTAACAATGATTTTCAAGCAGATCTAGAACAATAACAATAGATCTTATTAGTTCTTGCATTAATGTTTAATTCCCAAATGTACCAAGAGTTTGAACCCTACTCTGATACCATATGTAACATCGTCGAAACAAAAACATGTAATTAATTAGATTAATCATACGATTTATAATCAACACGTAATTTATCAACTAATTAACATTAAATTTCAAAAGATACGAGTAGAGACAACTTACCTGGGGAACACTAATTGAACACTAGTTGAATTCTTCTGCTAACTGCAACAAAGTCTTGGGGACGACTGTCCACCCAACCGTAGGCTCAGTTGCACAAAATCTTGCTCCAACTGGCCACCCTCGAGCCCTCAATCAACGTACTACTGCCAGGGATCCTTTGTCTCATAACTAATTCTCCCAAGGGAATGGATGATGGAATCATGGAATGATGGAATGCCTCTCATCTTCCTCCCCATCTATTAAATAGAGTAAACATTAGAAGGGGAACCACATGCACACACTCCATGTGTCCACATTCAACTTCACTGCTTTCTTGTTTGATTCTTTTGTTTTTACTTTTTGATAGCTTTACTGATTTTTACTGCTTTCTTATTTTATTCTTATTTATATTTATTTAGAGCATGTAATTAATTTGTTAATTTATTATTATTTATTATTTATTTACTATTACTATTTTTATCTTTTATTTATTATTTATTTATTATGATATTTATTATTTATTATTTATTATTAAGGGACATTACATGTAGAAGAACACAGAGCTGCAATAGATGGACAAGGTTTCCACAAAGCTAGTGTAGTAGGGGAAATATCCCACTTGAGACAAGGAAATGCTGCAAAGGCTACACAAGAACATGAATTCGCAATAAACGGGCCAAGAATCCACAAACAAACTGAGAATTGACATCTTAATGCAAATAGATATACAACGGTTAACATTTGTAGTTGCATAAGGCAAGATAACCATGTCATCCCCTCTTAAATACGATAGGAAGTGGAAAGGTGACAGGCTCCCCTCCTCCATTGACACATATTCCAATTAAATTAGAACAAATTTCTTATTAAAAAAAAAAAACACCACTCATTATTTTAATAGATTCAATCTCTATATTGGTTAACTTACTAATATTATATATTATATGATATTGATTGTAGTGTTGCCACCTTTGAAGGAGGTCCATTACATCAATTTCTTGGGATTTTATTCTACGCCACTAACATTCTTAGAATGATGCTTACCTTTTCCAAAGGAAATCGACAGTCTGACAATGGACAGATCCTCGCAGGGTGTAACAGATGTGATACAATCAAATTTGATTTGCGCTGATTCTGTTCTGGGTGGAGGCCGAGCGGGGAAAGGGTTGCAATGCTAATGAAAATGCAAAATTAAGACGGCGTCATTTGTGACCAAAGTATCTGCACTTTCCAAATCTTTCATATGCAAAATTTAATGGTTGGTTTTAATGGTCTTCCTTTGTGGTTTTAATTATTTGATGGCATTTTCAAGAGAGATGGCAGGTCCTTCTATGAAGCATGTTAGTATTCATTGAAGATCGTTGCTTTAAATTATTCACTAGAGGTTTTGTTAATTATTGAAGGGTGATTTTGTTTTTATGTAGGGGAAGGTGACACCCCAGGGAAAAACTTTCTAGAACAACAACAATGATGAGCGAGAAGAGAAATGGAAGGTCCAAAGGAAAGTGGTGCGACATGCAGTAGAAGAAGACAAAGGAAAAGGAATAATATGTTGTCACTATAAAATGGGCAGAAGAGGACATAGGGAAGGAGAGTACGATGAAGAGAAGGCAATGCATGTGTGGAGAGAAGTAGTGATATATATTTAAGGAGCGATAGTGAGAGTATTGACAAGAAGGAAGAAGGAGAGCATTTACAAATGGATTAAAAAAATGAGTAGGTACTGTAAATTTAAAGAGAAAGGTGTCTTTCAACCTAACTTTGAAGTTGGAAGCTCTTAGAGATTATTAAATGTAAATTTTATATATCCCAAAAAATGAATAAAGAAAGGTTGTTGTTCTCACTTGAGGAACCCATTTTCTTTAGGTTGATCATGTTTTGATTATTATGCCTTGGAATTGTTTCTAATGAGATCTTATTGAGTTGGTGACTGGGTTTGTGGTAAAATGGAATTTATTTGGTATTGAGATCACATTTACATTAAGCGGCATGAAAGCAAGTGTATTGTGCTCAAGAATTGCAACTTTAACGGTTAAGGTTGTTGGATAGAGTTGCAAGAAAAGAGATAGGAACACATCTAAATATGGTTGAGTAGATGTTATGGAGAATTGAAGGTGAAAACAAGCAAAGGGCAAGGAAATTCCACTTGGCTAGGTTTAAAGAATTGAATGACGATTTGAAATTTGGAAGTGGCTATTTGAAAACGAGGTCAACATTTGAGTTGGGCAACGTGGCAATATTACATTTTCTAATGTTTTGTGAGGGAAAATATAGAAGAAAAGTGGAGATTAGAAGCTTGAGAAAGGTAAGGACTTACGAACAACTAGTGTTGAATAGAGGAAGATTATGACAGGTTGGAAGCACTGGAGGTACCCCAAGGAGTTGGCCAAAAGAAGAAAACTATGAAGATGGTCGAGAAAACTCTTAGCTATAGTAGAAGTTTGATGATTTTAATGGAGGAAAGGATGCCACTCCTTCCAGAAGTGGCTGTTGGAAATAATACTGAGAGGGGGGGGGGTGAATCAGTATTATCAGATCAGTAAAACCTTTCCAATTTCATACTCAGATACATATACGCTACTTCAGTTAAGTGAACCAGTGTGTACACGCTATTGTGTCTAAAGCAACCAGTGTATAACCAGAAATCTTATGATTCAGTTAGCTTATCTTCAGTAAATGCATCAGGACATTATTAACCATATTAATAGTAAACAGGTGCAGTATAACAGAACAGATCATCACACAAAAGCCACACACATGAACACCATGATATAAGGTGGAAACCCAATGTGGGTGAAAACCACCTGCTGCAAGTCGTCTCTTTCTTTCTTTAATAAGAAACTTCAGTTTACAATCTTTTGTACTGGTGCAGCCTTATACCAGTACGCAGGCTACAACCTGCAGAGGGCTACAACCCTCTCTCGTTTTCCAGCTACTTCTGGAAGGGAGCTACAACCCCCTCAGCTCTTGTACTAGCCGATCCATTTACTAGTACGTAGGTGCTGACCCTACAGAAGGCTACAACCTTCTTTCCTTCAGGGACCACGTTCCATCAATTTTCAGACTGGATCCATGAGTACAAAACAAACACTGCTTCAATACAATCATCAACTTATACTTGCATCATAATCACCCAATATTGAATCACTGAAACCCTGTCATCAAGAACACAGAACACAAACCAGAGCCCAGAACTCTGCAACAACCACCAGAATCAACAGCAACCTGAAATATCAAATCTTATTATGCATACGCTACTTCGCTATACCAAAAACCTCATGTATATGCACTTTCTCCAAAGGCAACCCGCGTGCAGATCTAGAAATAATTACTTATACCTTCGCTGTCAGATCCGACCCTTGCCAAGCGTCCCGAACAGATAACCAGCAATACCAGATCTTCTCACTTCATCAGACACACATTGCTTACTCCACTTTGCCTAATGATCTTCTCCTTATATAGCCTTAGTCCCTTCACAATACCACGGTCCAAAACCATAGTAACACAATACCATCAACTTCAAAACTAGGGATCGACACGTCCGTCGAGACACCATGGTCCAAAACCATAGGCACAACTTCCAAGGACTAACCGCCACGGACCAAAGGTACGTTTTCACATGTACGCGCTTTTACTGAAGCCAACCTGCATGTATACGCTAATTTTCCTTAAGGAACCTGCGTATATCTCTTTCTTGTCCTGTTGTACTAAGATCTGTCCTCTGATTAAGTTGCCATCACTTGTACCTGCTTCTGAGTGAGTTGCCATCAAGGACAACACTTGTATCATAATGCCAACAATCTCCCCCTTTGGACTTGATGGCAACCACTACACCAAGTCACTCTCCCCCTTTGACATCAAGGGCAAAGGGCGGATCAAGATATTCTCTTCTTTGGTATACCTTCTGCTGTCCATACTCCCCCTGAGTACATGCTGAAGTTTCTGATTTGGCTCCCCTTTGTATATGCCAAGTTGTATCAATCCATCCATGCTCCCCTTGAGTAGATGCAGGTTCTAAGACCAGCAATAACTATCATTTATCATATATGATCTGTACCATACGCATAAGCCTGCAATACCATTCCTTTGATCAAACAACAAGATGTATCATTTAGTTTCATCAGCAACCATAATGCCAACAATGAATTATTTGAAGTATATGCTCCCCCTGAGCGTGAGCCAACCATGACTGAACCATTTCCTGAGTCTGTTCTGCTTCCCTTTATGCTCCCCCTCAGCCTGAGCCAACCATGACTGAACCATTTCCTGGGTCTGTTCTGCTGCCCTTTCTACATATACGCGACTTTGCAGCCTGTAACTCGCGTATATACGCGACTTTTTTTCATTATATCAGCGTATGCAAGATGGAATACTGAAATTCATGACTTTCAGATTCCCCTGTGTCTGTTATGTCAGCTGACTGAGTTATGCCACACCTTTCTATCTCTGTCTTCTTCAATTCCTGGAACTGTGATGATGTATGGTACTCTTGTTTTGAATTTTGAAATCTGCTCCTGCATTCCCTTGCTTTATGCCCATATTTGTTGCATGTATAACATCTTACATATTTCATGTTCCTTCTATCGCAATCAATTGCTTTGTGTCCATATGCATTGCAGGCAAAGCAATATCCTCTGAAATACCTGGGATGTGATGATCTTTTGTAATGGCCTTGAGCCATTCTACTTCTACATCTGGCTGCAACATGTCCAAGATTATGACATACATAACATTCAACATTATTCAGTGGAGGAAATAATCGTCTATCACGTCCATAGTTAGGAGTAAAGGATCTTCCTTGAGGAATTTCTTTCCTTGGTTGTTCCTTGTTGAGCATTTCAGATTTCTCATTAGAGTTTCTTGCCTCACCTTCTGAACTAGATTCACCTTCAACATATTCATGAAAACCAAGACCAGTTTTGATAGCAGGAGACCTTTGACTATTAAGAATATCGTCCAAGACTTTAGTACTATCTTGAAATCGTAAAAGCTTATCCTTTTCTTCTAATTTACCTTTCAAGATATTTACCTCAACTTGATGTTGTTCTTCCTTTTTCAGATATTGATTCCTTAGGTCTTCTTCAGCTTTTCTTCCTTCTTCCACTTGTCGCTTTAGTTTGATCACTTCATGTTCTTGATCTTCAAGAGCTTCTCTGTTCTGTTCTCTTGATTTTTTAAGATCTTCTTTTAGAGAGAGGATCTTTGATTCAAGTCTCTGAATAGTTATGCTCTGATCCTTTACTATATCCTGCAATTGCTCCCTTACCCTGGTTTCTGTCTCCAATTGTTCGTTTAATTTGGTAACTTCTTCAGTTTCTGCATTCTTCTTTTCATGTGCCATGAGACTTCTAATATCTTCACTATTATTGGATGAAGCATTCTTCTTTTCATGTGCCATGAGACTTCTAATATCTTCACTATCATTGAATGAATCATTACCTTTAACATGGGTATAATAGCTTCTACCATCTTCTTCAGACATCTTTCCTTTGTTATGAGGGCATCTAGCAGCATAGTGACCAACTCTTCCACATAGAAAACATTTGAAAGGTAGCTTACCTTTGAACCGTCCAGTTCCTCGTTCAAGATTCTTGACAAAATTTACCTCATCTTCTTCCTCCGACGCTTCGAATGCGGCTTCCGATGGTACCTCTATTCGCATTTCAAAAGCAGTTAAGATCCCGTGAAGCTGTGACATGGTGATTTTCTGCACGTTCTCTTTTTCTTCTATGGCAGACACTTTGGAATCAAATTTAGAAGATAGAGATCTCAAAACCTTTTCAACTAAGACAACTTCCTTAAATTCTTCACCCATATCTCTCATACAATTTACAATCTCATCCATACGCAGGAAATAATTAGCTATGCTTTCATTACTATGCATCTTAAGATTTTCATACCGGATTCTGAGAGTTTGAAGCTTTGCTCTTTTTACCTGATCATCTCCTTCGTAGCTTGTAACGATTTTGTCCCATATTTCCTTAGCTGATTTGAAATGCATGACCTTCATAAATTTTGATTGTGTCAAACTACTCAATAAGACAGTAACAACTTTGGCATTGAGCTCATATTGCTTTTTCTCTGCTGGATCTGTAGGAGTTGCTGATGGGAATTTATATCCTCCTTCTACGATTCCCAAAACTTCTGGTCCAAGTGATTGACGATATGCAGTGGTTCTTATCTTCCAGTGGGTGAAATTGTTCCCGTCAAAGACTGGTGGCCTGATGTGTGCCTCTCTTTCTGGATTAGCCATTCTGATGGATCTTTTCCTTCAAGCGATCAAGCTTCCTCTGAAGGACCTGCTCTGATACCAATTGTTGGAAATAATACTGAGAGGGGGGGGGTGAATCAATATTATCAGATCAGTAAAACCTTTCCAATTTCATACTCAGATACATATACGCTACTTCAGTTAAGTGAACCAGCGTGTACACGCTACTGTGTCTAAAGCAACCAGCGTATAACCAGAAATCTTATGATTCAGTTAGCTTATCTTCAGTAAATGCATCAGGACATTATTAACCATATTAATAGTAAACAGGTGCAGTATAACAGAACAGATCATCACACAAAAGCCACACACATGAACACCATGATATAAGGTGGAAACCCAATGTGGGTGAAAACCCAATGTGGGTGAAAACCACCTGCTGCAAGTCGTCTCTTTCTTTCTTTAATAAGAAACTTCAGTTTACAATCTTTTGTACTGGTGCAGCCTTATACCAGTACGTAGGCTACAACTTGCAGAGGGCTACAACCCTCTCTCGTTTTCCAGCTACTTCTGGAAGGGAGCTACAACCCCCTCAGCTCTTGTACTAGTCGATCCATTTATTAGTACGTAGGTGCTGACCCTATAGAAGGCTACAACCTTCTTTCCTTCAGGGACCACGTTTCATCAATTTTCAGACTGGATCCATGAGTACAAACAAACACTGCTTCAATACAATCATCAACTTATACTTGCATCATAATCACCCAATACTGAATCACTGAAACCCTATCATCAAGAACACAGAACACAAACCAGAGCCCAGAACTCTGCAACAACCACCAGAATCAACAGAAACCTGAAATATCAAATCTTATTATGCATACACTACTTCGCTATACCAAAAACCACGTGTATACGCACTTTCTCCAAAGGCAACCCGCGTGCAGATCTAGAAATAATTACTTATACCTTCGCTGTCAGATCCGACCCTTGCCAAGCGTCCCGAACAGATAACCAGCAATACCAGATCTTCTCACTTCATCAGACACACATTGCTTACTCCACTTTGCCTAATGATCTTCTCCTTATATAGCCTTAGGCCCTTCACAATACCACGGTCCAAAACCATAGTAACACAATACCATCAACTTCAAAACTAGGGATCGACACGCCCGTCGAGACACCATGGTCCAAAACCATAGGCACAACTTCCAAGGACTAACCGCCACGGACCAAAGGTACGTTTTCACATGTACGCGCTTTTACTGAAGCCAACCTGCGTGTATACGTTGATTTTCCTTAAGGAACCTGCGTATATCTATTTCTTGTCCTATTGTACTAAGATCTGTCCTCTGATTAAGTTGCCATCACTTGTACCTGCTTCTGAGTGAGTTGCCATCAAGGACAACACTTGTATCATAATGCCAACAGTGGCTCTAGCGATTATGGAGAAAATGTTGTCTAGAATGGATGCCTTAGAGCATGTAAAGAATATAGGTTGCCATGTTGAACTGGAGAATAGTGAAGATGAAAACCTCTCAATTAAGGAGAGATATGAAGGAAGATAAGATAGTGAAGATGATGTTAATATCATTGAATGTGCACCAGAACAAGATGAGCCCTTGAAATATGTTTTTAGGGAACACAAGTTTTATATGATGATGTGTTTGAGGATGATTGTGCATGTAGAGAAATGAACTACTAGCTTGAGGTTGCAAGTGAAGAGGATGCTCTAGATTGATATTGGCTAAGGTGGAAAAAAATTCTTATATGAGGCAGGTGAATTCTCCCAAGTAAAGAAGGAAATAACATGTTTTTGAATGCCTACTATAGGTAGAAGACAATCATAATATAGAAATCACCTATTATGAATTGGATGAGTCTTTGGAGGACATGTAATTGAGAGAAATTGACTGTATTGGCATTTATTATGTTGAGAAACATCATCGAGATCCATCACATAAGAGTTTTGTTATCGATGTTTGTAACAAAGTGTGGTTAATTTTTATGAGAGATACACTGTCTAGAACCAACTATTTCCCTTGAAGATGAACTACACTTTTTGGTTAAAAACATTGAAAAAAAACTCCTATGTATTAGATCAAAAAAGTGTTGAGTGTTTCCCAACATAAATCAAATCACAAATATCTTAACACCAAGTAGCTACCAATAAAAGAAGAAACAACTTTATTAGTACTACAAGTAAAAGTCAAAGTGATAATTCAATTACAAAATATAAAAACAATTTTTAACCCATTAATAAAAAATATAACAAACAAAATGGCATTATAAATGAAGAATTGAAATTAAATCAATATGCCATAATTTGAAAAAATTATTAGAAGAAAAAGCATTACTTGAAAACCAAGAAATGAAATTAATTAAAGAAATGGTGAAAGGAAAAATAGTGAAAGACTCCCTTAAAATAATGGAGGACGTTTTCACTAACGATGAGGAGAAGGTTTTTACTCACGTGGAGGAGTTTGTAATAATGTGGAAGATTGTAGGAAAAATGGAAAGGATTTAAAGGAGGTTAGTTGGAGTTTGTAATAATGTGCAAGATTGTAGGAAAAATTGAAAGGACTTAAAGGAGGTTAGTTGAGAAATATGGACAGTGGAATTGGATTTGAAAATGTTGCCATTGAAAATTGGAGTTGGATGAAAATGTTGCCGTTGAAAATTGGAGTTGGAAAAGGATTAAAAAGAGGTTAATTGAGAAATATGGACATTGAGATTGGATTTGAAAATGTTGCCATTGAGAATTGGAGTTGTGGAGTTGTGGGGGAGGATTTGTATATTGATGAGGGGTATGAGCTTGAGAAAAGATCAATGGTGATAATGAATGTGATAAAGATGAGGATGGCATTACATTTATAAAGTTATTAAAACTATAAAAAAAAAGAAATTTTAAAAAATATATATTTTATTTAATTATTTGGTTGTTTATGAATGTCCAGAAAAGTAACACAGTATTAAAATATAAACAAAATTGAAGATGAATATAATAAAGAAAACTAAAATTTAAAATTTTGCAAAAGTAAATTAAAAAAAATGTTTTAATAAAAAGTTCTTTAGACATTGTGAACATCTTGCAAAGGTAAAGATGAGAATGATTTGAAAAGAATTAAAATAATAACAATCTCACAAGAGGAGGATGAAGAGAAACTTGTTTCTAGTGCGTAAAAACATGTAGTTATAGATATGACTAATGGTATATTTTGGAAAACAAAGGAAAGTTACTAAAATAGAAGTAGAAATAGTTCATAACTTTTTTAATAGTGTAATAGAAGTATTTGAGTTAAAAAAGATAAGGAGGTTATTATAGAAAAGGAAAAAGAGACAATTTTAAAAGTTATATAATCAAATAAATACAAGCCTAGACTCATCTTAATCTTGATTTATCAAATGCTTAGAGGAATCAAATAATTTTTTTATAGTAAAAGAGGTTTGTATCTCAACAGATTTGATCTCAGATAGATCTAAAGTTAAGATGGATCTAGATTGTTATTAATATTAATCTTTTAAAATTAATATTAAATATTTTTTTACATGGCATGAAAACAAAATTAATATTTTCAAATATTATAATTTTCATGTGGAGATATTTAGTTGATTAAAAATTTTAATATTTCCCTACCATATATGGTTTTTTCCTGATTTATTTTACAAATATTTAATTAAAAGAATTATTAAAAGAATTTTTAATAAAATTTTTCGTTTTTTATATTGTAGTTTTTTTATTATCTTTGATTGATGAAGCGAATATGGAGTTTTGGCCACAGTCTATTGCATCAGAATGATGTGATGCGTTGCGTTAGAATCTCATGCAACAGCATTAGATGCACACAACTTTCCTTATCCGAAAATAGAATAACTCAAAACTGCAGCCAAACTGTTCGATAGAATAAGTCCTTTGGGTGGGGTAGTTGATTTATTGGGATGTTATGTTATTCTTTTCTGCCTATCCTAAATGTTAAATGATTGAGTTTTCCAAGTTACTTTTATATTCATTTATTTCTGTGAATTTAGATTATTTTAGAATTATTTTTTGGCAATATTTAAGTATGTTATTTTTTCCGTATTTGTTTTTTTTTCAAAAAGAAAAAGTGGAATTGTATTATATTGAGTCTGTATAACAAAGTATTTGTTTTTATGGAATAGGATAAAAAAAATGTAGCCAAATTTTAATTTGTGTTGTTTAAAATGGGTTTTTATTACATATATATAGATTTAACACTAAAAAAATTTTGGGGCACTGTGATAATGAAGAGTTTACACTTTACACTGGTGATTCCAAAAAATCTCGATTCTAAACAAATTAGACCAGAAAATATGCTAGAAAATCTTCCCAAACACACAGATTAAATCATTTTTTTCAAGTCATGGATTAAAAAATTTGGGAATTAAAATGATATCAACCAAGTAAATTGTTTCATTTCCTCCCTGCGTATCAAAATTTTGGAATATTTTAAAATTAATTTAGTTTTTAATAAGAGAAAATTAGAGATATTAACCAACTCAATTGTTTTATTTCCTCCCCATCTATCATTTTTTTTAAGAATATTCTAAAATTTAATTTAGTTTTTTAGGAAATAAAATTGGAACTTCTATAATTAAAAGAATAATAATAGTAAGAAAAAAGAAAAATAGAAAGTAGAAAATAATGAAAAAGCTAAGGACTTTTCAGGTCAATTGTTTCACTTCACTGGTGTTTATTAAATTTGAAAAATATTTCAAAATCCATTTTAGTTTTTGGAATAAGAGAATTTTTCAATAGTAGAATGATAGTAAAGAAGCTGGTTGTTTTTAGTGATATTTTTTGGAAGCTTTTCTGGTTGGTTTTTCCAGTGTAATTTCTCTAAAATCTAACAGGAATTTATTGAAATGGCAAGCTTAATCGTTGGACAATGGAAGTGCCCTAGGGATTTTTCACAATGGTGAATCCATATATATAGTTAAAAAACCAATTTAAATAACACAAATCAAGATTTCACCTCAAATGTTTCCACCAAATTTCAGTGCCAGAAAGTCCAAAAAATAGCACTAAAAACAACTCTCTAAAAAAGAGAAATAAAAAAACCAAACGAAAAAAAAAAACTTAAAATAAACTAGAAAGATAAAATAACACTAAATAAATAACGATATAAATGACAAAATAAGATGGGACAACCTGAAAAATGAGACAACAAATGAAATAAAACAATGTGAAGAATAGTAATAGTGAGAAAGAAAAACAATTTAACCTATTATAGTAATAATAATGCTCAAAATCGAGATTGGGGAGAAAAGGAGCGGAAGGGTATCGAACATGCTTGATTTGGTTTTGCGTTAGGGTTTTGTCGTTGGTCACCATGGCGGGGCGCGAAGGAGGGAGTTTAGCTCCCTCCTATAGTCAAATGGTTGCGGACAAAAGCAAAGGAACTGGATCGCATTGCTTCAAGAAACCAACGGAGGTGGCAACAGAGGCTACAAATACAGAAAAATCGGAAAATATCAGACTGCATGGATACGAAGAGAATCGTGAGGAAGTAGTAAGGAGAAGAGGACAGAGATTAGCAGTCAGAAAGTTGCTCCTATGAGTAAAATAGGGGTTTGTAAACCCAAGTCGACCACTATTCTTCGGGTTGTTTTAAGTGACCCAATGCTACAAGTGCACAGAGATCACATGGCGGAATATACGTTATCTGCAAATTTATGGGGATTTGGCCGACGGAGAAGGATTTGCAGGCATGGATAAGGAACCACTGGAAACCAAAGGGGGGAATCAACCTTCACCTTGGGTCCAAGGGCTTCTTCACGGTGGTGTTCACAAGCTTAGAGGATAAAGACTGAGTGTTCAAGGGAGGACCTTATTTTTACGCTTCTACAAGCCTTTACATGCGACCATGGGTGATGAACTTTGTCTCGGAATGAGAAATTTTCACATCGGTACTGGTATGGATAAGACTCTACTCCCTTCCTTCAGATTATTGGTTGTCGGAGTCTTTAAAGGCTATCGAAAACAAGCTAGGGCATTTTATAAAGATCTTAGATGCTACTCTAAGAGGCAAATACACTTCCTTCGCCTGGATATGTGTAGAAATTGACTTATCTGGGGCACTTCTGGATGCAATCATTTTAGAGGTGTATGACGAGGAGTGGGTGCAGGCGGTGGACTATGAACACATCCCATTTAGGTGTCGTAAGTGCCATGAACACGAGCACCTATACAGGGATTGCCCATTGAACAAGCTATGGAGAAATACGAAAGACACTACAGGAAAAGATTCCGAGGGTTTTACTAAGGTTGGGGGTAAAGGGAAAGGAGGCAAGCGGTACCAAAAGAAAATTAATGAAGATGGACAACCAAGCCACAATAGTTTCAAGATATTAGAAGAAGAAGTTGGAAACAACGGGACAAACCAGGAATCGAAGAATATTCCCACTAAGAAGGAAAGGGATGCCAATATGGAGGGTATACCAAAGAACAACAAGCAAAAGTATGATATGCCGAGCATTATGGAGCTCAGTAAGGGCCATCAGATGACCCTAAGTGAGGCTGGAATGGAAGACCATGAAGCGCAGGAGAATCTAGAGAGGGAGAATTTAGTTCTAGAAAAGTTTATGGAGTAGGGAATCACTAAAGGGGTAGACTCTTTGCCAAAAGAGGAGTTTGACAGGGTTCAACAACTCTTCCTCTGGAGATCACAAATGAAGGGTTCTGGAGTCAAAAGAAACCATGATAGCCAGGAGAATAGAGGGGTGAAAACAATGGAGGATACACCAATCCATTCTTCCAAGAACTCGGGTAGGAAAAGAGGAAGAAAAAACATAATGAGCTGCTGACCAAATGTGGGAAACTTATGATTAACTCAGGTAAGATGAGGGATCTTACCAGTTATTCCTTTACAAACCTTTCTTAATGAAGATTACAACCTAGAACATTAGGGGTCTAGCAAGTAAAAGGAAATAAAGAAATCTTAGCAGTAGAATAAAAGAAGAAAAACCAGATATGGTTTTTATTAAGGAAACAAAATGTTCGATGGACAAGATCAGAGAGATACACAACAAATGGTTAATCAAGTATGAGTATCTAGAGGTTAAAGCGGACAACTCGGCGAGTGGGATTCTTACGCTATGGGATCCTCAGAAACTTGGAATCCTGGATGCTGAAGCTTCTAGGAACTATCTATCGCTGGTGATTCAACCTTTGGGTGATAAGGAGATCTACATGATCACTCATGTCTATGGTCCTCAAAAACTAGAAGACAAACTTAAGCTTCTCACCTCTCTTGAGGAGTTGAGAGAGAGATATGCTGATATGCGCTGGATTCTAGCTGGGGATTTCAATATGATCATATCTCTTACAGAGAGAAAAAGAGGTACCAGAAAACTAGGCAAAGACTCCATTGCCTTCCAGAACTTCATGAATAACATGGGGCTAGTGGACACTGAAACAGTAAATGGCACTTTTACTTCAAACAATAAGAGGGGAGGGGCTTCTCAAGTCGCCTCTAAACTAGATAGATTCATAATCTCATAGGACCTCCTTCTCATAGGCCTTGATGTGTCAGCTTTAATCCTTCCCTTCGGAGGCTCGGACCACTGGCCTATCCAGCTTGAAGCTACTTTTATGGGTACACCGAGGAATAGACCTTTTAGGTTTGAAAATGTTTGGCTCTCTCACCCTGACTTCACCAGCAATATTGACAAATGGTGGATGGAAGATATGCTTGTTCAAGGCACTAAAATGTTCATGTTACAGCAGAGACTTAAACACATCAAATCTAGGCTTAAAGATTGGAACGAAAAAGAGTTTGGTAATATTTTTAAAGCCAAAAAAGAAGTTGAGCAGAAACTCCAGGGGATTAATCAGATCATCATCACAGAAGGTTTTACCGAGGAACGAAAAATTCAAGCTGACTCTCTTCAGAACGAATGGGAAGATTGGTGCATGAAAGAGGAGATTTTTTGGAGACAGAAATCGAGGGTGCAATGGATTAAAGAAGGAGAAAGAAACACGAAGTTTTTTCATAGATCAACCTTGGATCACAGATCACATAACAGAATTTCAAAACTTAAATATTCTCAAGGGAAAGAGCTCGTCTCTCACAAAGAAATGGAATCTATCCTAGTTCAACGCTTCCTTAGCATAGTAGAGGAGCCTCTCAATGATAGATCTCGGTTCATTAACAATTTCACAAAGTTCATTCCTAATGATCCAGGTGGATATTGGTGGCCACCCTCCAACTCCACTTGGACCCCCACCATTGTTTCTTTCGGCTTTTCAGTTTCCTTAATTGTAGCACAGTTTACTATTTTTAGTAGTTTTTCAAGTCCTGAAGTTCCGGAGCCATTTTGAGACCCTAAATGACATTTTCTTGGGAAAACTGGGAGCAACATGGGTCCATGGATCAATTTTGCTCTTCCCAAAGTTGTAGTTCTCGGATAGATCTTTCTAACGAGATATTGAGTGCATCAAACGAAGGCCATATGAAAATGTTATGACCCCGGGAAGTTGATGTACCAATTTACCCAAACGGGGCCCACAGTTTGGCGTTTCATCTTCTACGGTTAGGCTTTTGGATTTTTATGGCTTTCTATTATTTCTCAACAATAAATAGGCTTTCGAGCCTCATTGTAACATAGTTTCAGAGGCATGTAGCCACCACATCTCTTCTTAGAGATAAGCTACCATCGCCTTAGCTGGTTTATTTCTGTTTCTGTTTGTAAGCATATTTCAGTATTTTACATTAATGAAATGAAGTATTATTTCTGCTGCATCTCTGTGTTTATGGTTGTCTTTGTAATTTGTTGCATTACTGCTTAAATCCGGACCAGTGGAATCAGAGCGGTCTACTTTTCATCTGTTTTTCTTTGCATGTCCCCAACGAGGTCGGGATATAAGGAGTTAGGGCTTGAATTGGTCGAACCTTTGCAACACCAGCCTTGGAAATCCTGAAAGCTTCCCATGGTGGATGAAAAGAAAGATGAGGGGGTAGGAGATCCTATCAAAATCTTGCTTGAAGAATCCCTCGAGCAACAAAGGAACGCGATGATGGACAACTTTGCTCAGATTCTTTAGCGTCTACCCAGGGGCGATGCATCGGCTTCCAATAGCTACTCTGGAAACACCACACCATTTAAGGTACAAGTTAATTTTGAAATTCCCATATTTGAGGGCTAGATAGATGCAGATGTCATCGATTAATGGTTAAATATGCTAGAGGGTTATTTTTCTGTTCATGATTTTTCCAATCGGGAAAAGATTATTTTCGCTCTTCTCAAAGCAGCCCCCCACATCAAGGATTGGTGGGAAATCTACAGCGAACAGAAGGATGAAAGTACAGGCTCACTATTTTCAGCTGCACCCACTTGGAATTCATTCCGGGATGCCATCAAAGAGCAGTACTACCTTGTCAGAAGCTATGAGGATCAATACATAAAGTGGACCACACTGCGGCAGGGAAGGGACCAAGATGTGTCGGAGTTTACCAATATTTTCCATACCCTTCGCACAAAGTTGGGTATCAAGGATTTGGAGCAGCATTTGATACTCAAATATCGTGGTTGCCTGCACAAGTACATCCAGGAAGAAATAGAATTCTTGAACATCTCCTTGCTCGACACAACATACCAATATGTCATCAACGTCGAGCAAAATTTTAAATAGAAGAAGCGAGACTTTGGATCTGCGAATTCGAAGCAAGGGAAAGGTTCCCCCAAATCGCATAACAAAGGACAAAGCCAAGGCGGGGTGGCCCAAGACAACCCGCTAAAGCTGCAAGCAAAGAACAATGCTACAAAGCCAAAGAAGGACACAGGAAAGCAGTGTGAGTTCCATAAGAGCTCCACTCACAACACAAGTGAGTGTTGGGCCAAGCAGTCACTAGTGGCCGAGCTAAAGGTTTCAGAATCAGTTGCATGTTCTGACTCTAATTCAGAACCCGACAAGGGGAATGACAAAGGGAAGTAGATTATCAATGCAGAGCCCAATGCCACCATTGCCACCATGAAGATCCAAAAGGAGGAACTCGAAGATCCAGAGAAGGAGGAGCGTCTCTTCCACTCCCAGATGTGGGTAAAGGGCTCCCCGTAAAGTTCATTGTCAACAATGGGAGCCAAAAGAACCTCATCTCGGCAGAGGTCATGAAGCAGCTGGGCTTACCAACCACAGCACATCCACAACCATACACCATCAGGTGGCTTCACCAAGGACATGATCTTTGCGTGAGTCAGCAGTGTTGCCTTCCATACAACATCAAGCCCTTCGCGGATGAGGTATTGTGTGACATTACTTCCCCTGAAGTTTGTGATGTATTATTAGGACAACCATACTTCTGGAAGCGACATGTTGTGTATGAATCAAGGCCCCGTGCTGTCATTGTTACTTTGGGAAATAAGTTGTACAGGATACCGAAGGTAGCACCACCTATCGCCATCTCTTTGGTTACTGCAAAATAATGCCGTAAGCTCATTTCCAAAACTGGAAATTTGTTTTCTTGATGATATGCCCTCGAGGAAAGAAGAAGACGGTGGCCGCGACCTCCAAACAGGGCCCCTCCGCACAACAATTACAGATGGACAAGGTCATGGAGGAGTACGAGGACATCTTCACCTCCCCTGCAAGGGTTCCCCTGCACTATCAGGTTAAGCATTCCATCGATCTGACCCCAGGTGCGCCGCTGCCCAATGGACCAATCTATCGGTGCTCCGTTCTGGAGAACTGTTTCACAAAAATATCGTCACCATGATTATTTGCAGTCAGTATGGGTCTATCATCACTTGTACTGTCCTCCTAAGCAAGTCTCAGACCTCAGCTCTTCAAGTCAAGCTTTGAAAATGAGAGAAAGACATTAAAAATCAACAAAGCTCTCGTTCCACACTTTCTCTCACTATTGCCTGCGGTCCCGCACCCCCTGTTTACAAAAACTGCGGACCTGCCCGCTCTGTCCCTAAAGGAGTGGGTGCGGACCCCTGTGAAAGTCAAAAAGTGCAAGTTTATTCTAAAAAACTCACTTTGGGTTAATTCTAGATTATTCTAGAAGGAATTTTGACGTGGATTGGTCGCTCTTAGGTGGTTCATGCATCCCAAAAGAGATGGAGCTAATCCCTTGATGAGAGGAGCTATCCCTTTGAAGGAGGACCTAGTAACTTCCCTCCATTGCACTATAAATTAAGGCATTGGGCTGGTTGCTAGGGAGGTTGGAAGCTGAACATTTTTTAGGGTAAATGCTGGTGGAATTGAGACTTCCTAGTTAAGCTTGAGAGGAGAGATCACATACCTTTTTGGCTTCATTGGGAAGAGAGTGAAACTTGTCAAAGTAGAGGAGACTTCTTGTTGGACCTTGGGAGGAGCTTGTACAGCATCAAGGCACAGGTTGTAAAGTTCTTCTTTGATTTGAATTAATACAATCAGATTCATTTTTCTCAAAAAATTGTCTTATGTCATTTGTTTCATGAATTCCTTGATCTTCATGTTAAGTATGCTTTATGATTGGCTTTTCAGGTGCTATTTAATTTGTTTGCTTGTTTGTGTTTGCAGATTTGCAACGAGGGAGCTCATTTGGATCGAAGGAGCGAGGCTTCCACAAACTTGCATTGGACCCAAGGTAGGCCTAAAACACTTGTTTGGCTTTGTTTGTAAATGCATATTTAGAGAAAGATAGTTTTTTATTGGCTTGCTTGTCACTAGACATCGTTAGATTCTAGGAAGGTCTATCTTGTCCACAAGATCGACTCATTCCGTGTGACAAAATGGCGACTCCACTGGGGACTTTATTTTTTCCTTGTTTTTACTTTGACCTGAGAAACTGTGTTTTTGGATTTCAGAGATCTGTGGTCTGTGTTATTTGAATTTCTGATCGGAGAACCCACAGTAATGGAGTTTTTACACCAACGTTTCGAATCCCAAATGGGATCCATCATCAGGGAAAAGAGAAAGATGAAGAGAAAGATGATAAAAAGAAGAGTCAGATGGAGGGAATAAATACTTATGAGGGCAGAATGATACTGTTTTTGGCTTGTTGTGTGTGGAATTGGGTAGATTTAGTAGATCCAGGATTATTTTTTGTTTTTCATAACTTTGGGAGAGGACCGCACCCTAGGCTTTTGACACAGTGCGGACCTATCCGCACTTTTGCTTTTAGCACAGAGCGGTACCGCACCTGTGTTAACTGTGGGCCTGCGGACCCTATCAAAGTTTTGGAAAACCTAAGATTTTCTCTGTTAGTCAGCTTAGTTTTGTTTAGATGTTATTATCCCCTACCCAGACCTGCATATAACCTGTCAGAAGCTTTCCTTAGGTTAATTTCATTGGTGTTAGGGTTTTAGGTGAAATTCCTAGAGGTTTTGATTATTGGGTTTGGTTTTTAGTTTGGTCTTGTAGTAGCTCTGAGCTTAGAAGCTGTAGAAGCCTCAGATCACCTTGGTTTTTACCAGCCTTCTTATGAGTCTGACCATTTGCAAAATCTACCTTTGTTGAGGAATCCACTTTGTGTTTTCTCTTTACGAAACTTCGAAAAAGCTTGTGTTTAAAAGTTTGGATTTCATTTTTAAAAAAGAAAACGAAATTGGTTGTTTTTTGAATGATTTGTGATTCTGCATAAATTGGTCCTTAGTTTACATCTAGCTAAGTAAAACATCCTTAAAAAAGACATCTTGTAAGCTTTGACTTCAAATAGGTTTTTATAGTTTATAGATCTCAAGATTAGTCATTTCCATAGTTTTGAGTGTTTTATAAAAAATAAAAAAATCTCTTTGGGAAAATTTTGTTTTTGTAGTGGTTGAGTGTTTTGAAAGAAAAGGGAAATTTTTGTGAAAATAACTAGCTGTCTCGTTTTGAGTGCATTGGAAAGGACAAAAAGCTCTTCTTTTAATTTGTTTGTTAAGAAAGATTTGTGTTTACAAGTATTTGCATTCTCAAACTCTTTCCTAGCTAGAAGTTCATTGAAGGGAAAAGATTGTTTAATCATCTTAAGTGCATTTTTTAGTGATTTCAAGTCGAGTATTCATACCACGAGTTTCATCTCCATGCCTCTTGACTTAAATAAAAACCAATAAAAATAACGCTTAAAGTAAAATTCATCTTGTAATATTTTTATTTCTAGGGCTCTTATACACCAACATAGCTTAGGCTAGTGTCTTGGAGTAGGGAGTAATTAACTCTCCAAGACAGTAAAACAAACAAGTAGCTGTATCTTGCGGTAGGAGAGAAATCCAATTATTGCATTTATGCTCTGGGAAAGCTCCTCTTAAAGGAGAAGCACGAGATCGTGTCCGAACCAGTGTGGGAATCAATCCTTCCTCATTGGGAACGATGCCAGATATTCGCGTATTAGAAATGGTAAACCTTGGATTAACCATTGTCGAGGAACCTCGGGTCACTTGTTGGTAAACCTTGGATTATGTCAAGGAGCCTTCAAGGGGATTGAGCTTGTTACTCTGCCCTTGCGTGCGTATCGGATTGTAGACTATTCCCCCAGGTATATTTGTTTCAGTTGGTAACCTTAGTGACCATATTCTTTAGGATTCTTCCTAAGGTGACAGTGGTGGGAAGATCCCACTGTACCTAGAGCAGACATCAGCTAGACTCACTTGGATTTTCTGGGGGTTCTCTTCACTCAAGACAGTTTAGTGGAGAAACTTGTGCCAGTCTATTCATTAAGCAGGTTGCCGGGGTAACTGTTCCAACCGCCATTTCTGTATTGAACTCTACGACGTTGGGCTTCAGTACCAACTAGTGTTTTCAGTACGGAAAGTTACTGTTTGTGTGTGTTTGATCTCCTAGATTCTGTAGGCGTGTGATTCAAATTTTTTTGGTTCTTTAGAGGCTTTAGGTGGTTTTCATTGAGATTTTACTTTGTTTGTGTGTGAAGTAGTTAAAATTTTTTAATCGTGGCTGAATTACCGAGGAAGTCCCGTAGACTTCAAGGCCAACCTCCTGAGTTTTCACTGAGCCAGCCTGAAGGGTTAAGAGCCCTCGTAACTCCTAGAGACAGTAGAGTTGGGTCACCTGAAGAAGGAGAGTCTTCTTTGGTGGTACATCCTGATTTTCAAGCTTCAGTAGTAGATTATAATCCACAATCATTGTTTGTTTCCAAAGTTACTGGTTGCTTTTCATCTATTAGTGATATAGGTGAGGAACCTGAAATATCCGAACCTGAAAGTGAATTTGCTACTACTCCAACATCAGGGTTTGCTTCTCCAGCTTCTAGTGGTCCTGGTTCACCTAGGGTAGAAAGAATAATTACCCAAAATCTTCCTTCTGGACTTATAGCTATCGAAGAACTTGCTACTTCGGAAGAAGAAGTAGGCATCCCTATCCCTGAAAATCAACCTGCTATTGAACTAAGGGAGCGTGAATCAATTTTTTACAGTCCACCTAGGAGCAGTGCTTGGTATCTTTCTTTGACTAATTTCTTGGAAAACCCAAGGCTAAGTTTTTCACCACCTTGTGTTCCTTATCACCCAACACCTAGAGGTTATTATCCTCCGTTAAATATGTCAAGACAGTCGTCCATGTTTACTCAATTGCGAGAATCCTTTTTGTACGACAGTCCTTCTGTTCCCTCTGGGTATCAGTCACTTTTTGGTACTTTTTCGGGAGCATCTCGTCAACCCATTGAACAAGGGTTATTAACTGGAAGCAATGGTACTAAGCCGTTGAGTGTAGAAGATATTCTCATGATGTCAGGTACTATTCTTAATCCTCAACCTCAAGGTGGCCAGTTATCGCCTGGGGGGCAGCCTCAAAATCCTCAATTATCTCCTGGGGGGCAACCTCAAGGTACCCAATTTGCGCCTGGGGGGCAACCTTAAGGACAGTACATACCTACGGGACAGTACGTTCCTCAAGGTCAACCACAGATTCAATATGTACCTCAAGGTCAACCCTAGTATCAATATGTACCTCAAGGTCAACCCCAGTATCAGTACGTGCCTCAAGGGTATCAACCCCAAGGTCAGTACTCAAACCAAGGTTTCCAACCACCCTCCGGTCAATCATATGTTCAAGGAACGGGAAATGTACCTTTGAATTATCAACCCTACCCTCAACCTGGTTATGCTCCTCAATATCCTCAACCTGTTATGGGTCTGTACCCTGGAATGAATTTAGTGTGGTATCCATCGCAAACTCAACAGGTCTTGCAACCGAATGTATAGTTGTCATCTCAAACTGGACAACCCTTAGTTTCTGGTTCACCCCAACAACTTGTTCAGTCTACCATTCAAACTTCTGTACCTTCGGTAGTTTCTCAGCCTGGGCCTAGTACACCTCGTACTCCGCCTCAAACGACTGCTGCAACTGCCGCAACATCTATTCAATCTACCCCACCTACTTCTGGAGTATCGACGCTCCGGTTTCTACTGTTCCTATATCTACTCCTCAGACATCTTTACCTCTGTCTGGATCCACGATTCAAACTTCTATTCAGATGCCTGTAGGAAAGCTTGGTTCAAGTACGGTTGTCACAAGTCAACCACAATTTACTTATCAACCGTACCAGGGACAGTACCAATTCGGTCCTGCTATGCAGCAGCCAGTCTATCAATATCAACCATACCCTGGGTACACATATCAACAACCTCAACAACCCCAGTACGGTCCGATTAATCCTAGTTTTCTAGGAGGATACAATATCCCAAATGCAATCCCTATTCCTAGTTATCCTGGATATCTTCCTCCTGGGGTTGGTCTCATGACCCAGAGTTTTAGGGACCCTAATCGTCAGTTACTATTTATCGCAACTTTGGACTTGCCTGACTTGTCGTGCCTAACGAACGATCCCATTAATTATCTTCCGTTTTGGTCGCCAATGCCGAATAAGTTGCCTAGTGATATTCTTAAGTTTGAAGGAAAATCAGGAGAGGACCCGTCGAACCATGTGATGACTTATCACCTCTGGTGTGCGTCTAACTCCATTTTAGATGATTCAATCCATCTAAGGCTTTTCCAGCGCACTCTAATTGGTCTCGCGGCCAAGTGGTACATTGAGTTACCGCGAGGCACTTTTTATAACTTTAGTCAGTTAGCTACCTCGTTTTTAACTCATTTTCAGTTGCCAGTCAGATATGACAATGGCACGGAATTACTAACTTCATTAAAGCAGTCGACATCCACTTACATTTCAGATCACATTCATGAATGGAGACGTTGACGGCGTTTAGTGAAGGTTTTTATTCTGGATCAGATCTTAGCTGAATGGTTTGTAAAATCTTTGTTGCCAAAGATCACTGAGGATGTAGCTAAGGCCAGAGTCGTTATTGAGGAGCAAGTAATTGCTCAAGCACAGTACCTTGACTTGGTTTATACTCAGTCAGGTACGTTACACGAGAAAATCCCTGATCTTCCTAAGCAAAATCAAATCGTTGCAGCTCCTTCAGGGTCTCATGCCACTGATGGTATGATTGCTACAGTTAACACCAAAAGTAAGAAGAAGTCTTCCAAGAATTCTTCTCCTATCATAACCTTGCCAGATTCCCCGACAGGAGATTCATCCGCAGAGATTTCCACCGATATTCACGTTGTAGAGTCATCTACAGCCAAATCAAAATCCAGTGGTAAGAAGAAAGGGAAGAAGAAAAATAAAAGGGATTAAAATTCAAAAGAGAAACCTGAAAAAGTGGAATCCAATGATGAAAAACGCAAACCTCGTTATCCTTGTCTCATTTGTGACGAAGAACATTTTACAAGAGACTGCACTCATCGTGTAGATGTTGCGAAGATTGTCAAAGGTTCCCAAACGCCTGTTGTTTTGAAGGATCCTTTTCCAAGTCAAGACAATAAGATGATAGGTTCTTCCTTGAGTGCCAATGAAGAACCCATACTGATGATGTCCCATGTTAGGATTGCGACTTGATTGCATGATTATGGTAGTAAAAGTCCTGTTGATGGTAAAGAAGCAGAATCTTCTCATTCTAACCCATCAACCTCAGCTCCCGGTTCCGATCCACTACAGATCGAGAAACCTAATCCAGACTTAGTAATCAAACCGCTCACCAAGGGTATACTTCGAAAGTCAGCTTTCAATCCACATGCGAGAGCGGCTCAGAACTATAACACTGTTGAGGATTTAGCTGTTTCACCCTCAGCAATGTCAGCTTTGGCAGTGTTGCAATCATGTCCAGCACAGCGTAAATTACTTTTGTTGGCTATAGGAGCTGTTGACGTTCAGGACTCGAACCTAATAATTTTCGATCTAGAAAATAGTACATTGCGCTTACCTCATCAAATGGCTTTCCAGATCCCAGTGATAGTCAAAAATAGGCCTATTCATAGGACTGTGATTGATGAGGGAGCCTCAACGTGTATTATGTCGATACAGTGTTGGAGATCGCTTGGTTCTCCTTCACTAAATCAATCCCCGACGATTCTAAAGGCCTTTGATGGCCGTGGGTTTCATCCTTTTGGAATTCTACATGATCTACCTATAGGGGTTGAAGGAAAAACTGTTAATCTAGACATGGAGGTGGTTGATGCCCCTCTAGATTACAACCTTCTCTTGGGTCGTAGTTGGTCTTACGCTATGACAGTTGTCGTTTCATCGGTCTTTCAGGTTATAAAGTTTCCTCATAATGGAAATATCGTAACAATAGACCAGTTGGCTTACTTTTCATCCGACCCAGCCTCTTCTAAAAGCATTCAACATGTCGGTAAAACGACTATCCCGTATAAGGATGTTGGAGTAGGACTAGTTAAAGATGCCAGTTTACTGGGAACTTTTCCTTTTCCTCCGATCAATGCATTGTCTTCCTTTGCAACCATTCATATGATTTCGTCAGACACCATTGTTCATGATGATCCTTGGATCGTACCTTCTGAATCTGAGATAGACTCATTTGGTAATGTTATGCCTTTGAGTCCATATGAAATTGCATATGAGGTTGTGCAATCATTTACCGACCCATCTTCAACCAAAATTGACTTAATGAATGTGGTCCGTGAGGAATCACTTTTCACATCAAGCTCGGATTCAACAACATTTTCCGAACTTGTTCACTCTGATGAGCAAATTCGTGAAATCCTATGTGTAGATGATTTACCATGGGAAGATCTCCATCACAGATCTTCGTTCTTACCCGAGAATGATCGTTTTGAAAATGATTTTTCATCAATTTTTACGACTGAATATGTCAAGGAACCTCACAATCCAATGAAAAATCCTGATTCGGAGTTAAATTTGGGAAACATCACTTGAACTATTCCTATTGACATTTCGGTTAAGCCTGGAATTGTTGAGAACATTCATATAGGTGCCTCGTGTACAGAAGATGAAATTCAAATATATAAGGCCCTATTTCAATAATTCTGTGACGTGTTTGCCTGGTCCTATGAGGAAATGCCAGGAATTGACCTTGCAATTGTTGTTCATGAAATCAAGACTTACCCGGATGCTAAACCCGTCCAACAACGTTTGCGTCAGATTCACCCAAGAAACGCTGCTGCTATTAAAGCAGAAGTTGAAAAATTACTCAAAGCAGGTTTCATTTATCCGATCCCGTTAACAGATTGGGTATCCAATATTGTTCCGGTTAACAAAAAGCAAGGGACATTAAGAATATGTATCGATGATAGGGACATTAATCGAGCCTGTCCAAAGGACAATTACCCAACTCCCTATATCGATCAAATCATTGATGATTGTGCCGACAGCAAAATATTCTCCTTCATGGATGGTTTTCCCGGATACAATCAAATCAATATTCTACCTGCCGATCAACCAAAAATGGCTTTCATTTGTCCATGGGGGACATTTGCTTATTGCAAATTACCTTTTGGGCTCAAGAATGCCGAGGCAACTTTTCAAATGGCCATGTCTTATGCGTTTCATGACATCAAGCACATTGTGCAACCCAATCTTGATGATTTTCCTGCTCATTCATTACATCGAGCTGATCATCTCATCCATTTACGAGCAATCTTTATGAGCTGTAGGCATTACCGGATTAGGTTGAATCCACACAAGTGTGTTTTATGTATAGAAACGGGTCGATTGCTGGGGTTTTTTGTTTCGAAAGCCGGCATTTGTGTCGATCCCTCGAAGGTTGAAGCTATTGTCAAATTGCCTCCTCCTTCGAGTCTTCGCCAACTCTAAAGTTTGCAAGGGAAAGAAAACTTTTTACGATGATTCGTTCCTAACTACGCTGAGGTTACAAAGGGTTTTACCCGGTTGTTGAAACAGAATACTCAATTCTATTAGGATGAGATAGCTCAGAAATCTTTTGATGCACTAAAGCATGCGTTGACCCATGCACCGTTATTTCATCCTCCCAACTACAACCAAGAATACTTCTTGTATCCTGTCGTCTCTCATTCCACCATTGGAATGGTCTTAGTTTAGGAAGATGAATTCGGTACTGAACATGTGATATATTACCTTAGTCGAACTTTAAATCCGACTGAGCTAAAATACTCACATGTGGAGAAATTGGCACTGGCAGCTGTTCAAGCTGTCCAACGTTTTCGTCACTACATTTTACTACGTAAAACTACAGTAATTTCTGATTGCAACCCTATGATCTACATTTTGACCAAGCAATTGCTAGGGGGCAAGTACTCTAAATGGATTGTCATCCTGCAGGAGTTCGACTTGGAATTTGAAAAATCTAAGTCTAAGAAATCTTTAGTTTTTGCAGAGTTAATGTGTGACTTCCCGTGTGCTAACACGGAAACTGTGGCAGAGGAGCCCATTGCGGACGAATCCTTGTTTCTCATCAGCACTTTAGATCTGTGGTATGGGGATATCATTGTTTATCTCCAGACCCAATCCTTTCGGCCAGAAATTTCAAAGTCAGAACGTTGGAAAATACGATTCTAGTCCCAACAATTCAGGATTATTGGAGATACTCTTTATCGCTGTAGGGTGGACTCTATTTTTTGACGTTGTTTAACTCACGAGAAAGCTGAAAGGGTTCTAAATGACTGTCACTATGGAGCGTGTGGCGGTCATATGTCTAGGTATGCCACAGCCCCAAAGATATTGTGCGTTGGCTACTTCTGGCCGTCTTTGTTTAAAGATTGTATTAACGCGGTCCGAAAATGCCACAACTGCCATTTTTTTTATCGAAAGATGCGCACTCCACCTGCTCCTCTCAACCTTATAATTTTCGTTGGTCCTTTTGCCAAATGGGGTATCGATTTTATTCCATGTAACCCTCACTTGGCCGAGGGGCATGCGTATATCATCCTTACGGTAGATTATTTTACCAAGTGGGCTGAGGTGATGCCTACATTTGAGGCAGATGGAAAAACAGCTACAATTTTCGTGTTCAATCATATAATTGCTAGGTTTGGTGTTCCACAAGCGATTATCACTGATCATGGGCGTCATTTTCGAAACGTTATGATGACCGAACTTACAGGCCAGCTTGGCTTGCGTCACGATAGTTCAACTCCTTATTATCCACAAGCTAATGGTCTGGTTGAATCCATCAACAAAGTTTTAGTCATCATGATCTGACGAATCATTGGGATTCATCGGTCGAATTGGCATAACATGCTATTTTCAGCGCTTTGGGCATATCGAACCTCAGTAAAAACATCAACAGGGTTCACTCCTTTCCAACTAGTTTATGGTCTGGAAGCTGTGTTACCCATTGAATGCGAAATCCCGTCATTGCAAATGGCCATCGAGTTACTTCCAGCCACTTCCGAAGAGGAAAAATGTTTGTTATACTTGGCTCAATTAGATGAGAATCGACGTGATGCTGCATTGGTGATCGAAACTCACACAAAACGTATGAAAGCTCAGTATGATCGAAATGTGACCCCTCAAAATTTTTCGAAAGGAGACCTAGTCTTATTGTACGATCAAGCTAATGATAAATTAGGTGCTGGAAAATTCGTTCCTATGTGGCATGGTCCCTATGTTGTCAAGCGAAAGCTAGCAAAAGGGGCCTATGAATTGGTAGACTTTGACGGGGACTCTTTAGGTAAACCCAGAAATGGTCTTTACCTGAAAAGGTATTATGCTTAAAGAATGGGTATGGAGATTTTTAGTTAGGATAGTTTTCTTTCTAGCTGGTGTGTTTTAGTTTAAAAAGTGTGCTTAGCTTAGAGAGTGTTTTTCGTCATTATTCCTGCTTATCTTGGTTTTACTCTTGATATTGCAAATGTTGATTCCTCTCCAAACATACATTGGTTTCACTGATGGTGCTTGTCGTAATACATGGGACATTTCTTCCGCAGCTTGGGTTATCTATTCGCCCTCTGAAAAGTTGGTATCTATGCATGGGGTAAGCCTCGGTCAAACAACGAACAACATTTCCGAGTATAGTGCAGTGATTGAGTTATTATCTGAATCTATTTCATTTGGGATTCGGAGTTTGATAGTGAGGTTAGATTCTGAACTCATTGTATTACAACTTAATAGAGTGTATGCCATTAGAAATCCAGTGTTATTGAGATTATTTTTGAGAGTGCGTCTCTTGGAACGTGAATTTGATTATATTGAATATCAGCATATTCCAAGATCTTTAAATACATTAGCAGATGCAATTGCTTCTTGGATGTTAAATAGAAATTTGCAATAATCATACATGTAAATTTAAAAGCATTCCATAACGTGATTTACAAGATAAGCCGGTAATAGTGATATATATATATATATATATATATAGGAGTGTGTCAAAAAATACATCGTCCTCGATCATAGGTTGAAAAGCACCTTATGATCGGCAAAAATGATAAGTACAAAAAGCAAAAATGTCATATGTGCCTACAATAGGCGATCATCCTATCACTGGTGATGATCTCAATAAGAAACCACTGCACGGGCCACTTTGCGAAGGAACCTCCTAAAAGTTCCTGGGACCCCAATCACATAGCGCTGAAGTCGACGAGGAATGTCATCTATGCTGGTCTCCGGAATGTCTCCTGTCAAGCGCTCTAGATGACTCCCCAACTCGGCCAAGGTCTCTACTGATTCGTCCTGTGGGGCTGGCGCGACTACAGCTGGTTGTTTCCTCTCATAAGGCCGGAGAGCGGCTGGTCGCTGTGGACCCACATCTGCATTTGAAAATTTTACTATAAGTTTTGGGACGATATAAAAAATAAAATTAAATAGGAAAATGTTGAAAATGATTTTACCTGAGTCATCCCATTGCTCTCCTAGTGGAAGAGCCATGTCTGGGTCACCACGAAAATCTACCCGAACGTAAGGGAAATCCTGAATAGAAAAAACCTGGTTTTCCAACCATTGGAAATACTCAGGTTTGAATTGAACAACCTCTGTCCCCTCGTCCGGATGACGAGCCATAACTGCAACCCATCACATCAGTTTGGGCTCTCGAGGAAGCCCTGCTCCAACAATAAGGTGTTGCAGGACCAGCATTGGGACCCTCTCTAGACCAAAGCTCGCAACCAAAACCCCATAACCAAAGGTCTTAAGTTGTCCGTTCTTGGCTCTGGTCAGTTGGCCTTTTACATTGGCCAACACAGCATCGCACCAGTTGAAGATGGTGCCTCGAAAGCAGTCAACTGCCATCCGCATCTGGGATCCGGTGGAAATATGTAATGCGGCACTCCCACAAAGTCTGGTGACAGTAAACGCGATCACCATGAGCTCAGGACGAGATATGGTTTTAATGTCTATCCCTTTGTCTCTAGCTTGGCTGTTGCAGAACTCTAGCCGGAGGCTATCGACAGACTGGCCACCTGGCCTAGTCCCGAATAGAGTCAAGTCTTCGCCTCTCTTAGGCAAACCGGTCAAAAAGTATATGTCTGCCGGCTCGATTTCGAGCTGGTGGCCACCAATGAAGAAGCACTGGTCCTGTATGCTCCACCTGTCTACCAGCCACTGTAAGAAATCCACCTGGGCCCTCATGCCAGGTATGGCCCAGAATTTGTACAAGCCGCATGCCTTCAATGCATCAATCGAAGGTTGGTGATTCAACGCGGCAAGATCCACGTCCTCATGCTCCCGTTCACGCCAATCTAGCATGATGTACACTCTACATCCAACAAAAAGGCAAATTAGAATGCAAGAAATTAAATCGTTTGGGTCAAATTTGAGAATTTTTGGGTTAAAAACCCTTGCTGCAGGGACCGCACCCTCTGTGTTAGAGACAGTGCGTGGGTCCACACCTTGCCTTCATGGAAGGTGCGGACCCCTGACTTTTTCCCCATTGAGAAAAAGTCGGGGTCTGCGGGCTGCCAGTGTTACGCCTACGGGCCCCCGCGTGCGGGTTTTTAGCCTAAAAACCCTCCAAAAAATGAAATAAAACCCTAAAACAAAAATTGAAACGGTTGAAATTGAAGAGTAGGATGATGTGGATTACCTGGAGAAGACGGCGTTCGATTCCAACGGTTGGATTTTCCGCAATCTTCACGGGAAGTTTCTAAACAAAAGCACTATTTTCTCACCCAAATCTCAAACAGTAAAAATGAATTGACGAAAGCCCTTTTTATAAGTTTTTTGAGTAAATGAATTGCAAATTTGTTTATGTTTCACTTTAGAAAGGTAATTTTTGCAGCATTTTTATCCATTTCAAATAGGTACGAGTAATGTTTGCATTTTTGTTCAGGATAACGGATTATTCAGGCAAAATCTACCATTTTTAACGAAAAAACATTTAGAGTCACCTTTAAGCTCTTTTCTGACTCCTAAAACATGAAAAGATCGCTGAGTTTTTCTTTTTAAACTCGTTAAAATGGAACTAAAAAGATGGTCCACTTACAGCTCTTTTCTGACCGTAAAAACATGAAAAGATTGCCGGATTTTTGTCGTTTCAAATTCGATATTGGTTATAAAACGACGTGTCGTTGATCGCTTTTTTACTTTTTCGGATCAGGGGCACTAATTACGAAAAGTACTCCTTGGTCGTAAAGATCAAGCGGTTCTCTCAAGTATTATTTTATACTTTTTCGGGCTTGGGAGACACAAATTTACGAAAAAGGTCAACCCTGGAGTCTTCTTAAGTTTTTCAGACTCTCTAAAATTGAAAAATGCTGAGTTTCTCCTAAGGACTCGTTAAAATTTCACAGTAAAGGAATTGTTCAATTACAAAAAGGAACAAACCACTCCTTCTTAAGGTTCGAATTTAAACTAAGTTGGACTCATCCGAAGGATGAGCTTATAATCAAGCAAATGTTATCCTCCTTAAGCTTGTCAAAAATAAAGAGGTACTTGCCAGAAATGGTGGGGGAAAAGAGAGAAAAATGAGCCTGTTTGTCATACTTTGTAACCACCCTTGAACATGACACTTTTATTCACCTGGGTTGGGAATCCTTTGCCTAACAGTTGATCAAACCACATTTGTAAGTCTTCAGTTGGTTTCTGGGTATTAACTTTGGGTCAATTGTCACCAAACCATCTGTTGTGTCGTTATGTGTTCAAGAGGTCAGTGCAAATAAGCCATTCATCTACAAAATATCTGTCATCCATCTTGACCATCCCTAAGTCAGTCCTTGCAACTAAATTTCTTCAACTTGATCTATGATTTCGTGTTGTGGGCTTGCCTGCAACGGATCGCTTTCTATCGACTTCAGCTCATTATCTAGAAAGATGATCTAGAGATCATCAGTACCTTGAGATCTGCATGCCTCAATGGCAGGTTTCTTGCCTTTGACGACAGGTTGCATCATTGACCTTCGATCAAAGGATTCCGTGACATGTTCGACATCAACACATCTCTTCACATCTCATGGATTGTACTGGGTACTTTGAGAGCCATTGACATCACTGGTGGTTTCTCTCACACTTGTTAACAGTTTACATCATTGACTGGTAATCAAGTGGTTTCTACCATGTTCGACTTCAACACATTCATTCGCATGGATAGAATCGTACTATTTCAGGAAGTAGAAATGAAGACCCTGGATCTAGTTTCCACAATCCAGGCTGCGAGGAATTTTGTATTCATTATATAGTGGACTAATCATAAACAGATGGCTGCGTCCATACTGTGTCCACATGAGTCTATACTTGTGATGTATTACAAGATCATTCATGTATTAGAGTAGTAGATAGTTTTCTAAGTCAGTTTTGATCTGAGTATGGGAATGCCTACCTCAGCGATGATATGATCTCATATATATATCTTGCATTGAATGTTTTTATAGGTTCCAACCGGGCTCTCCACAAGATGATCGTCGAAATGATAAAGTACTTCACTCTTCCTAAATGATAAATGAAATCCTCATCTACTACAGACTTCGCACTTTAGGGGGAAATCTGTTACACAAAAATATCGTCGCCGTGATTATTTGCAATCAGTATGGGTCTATCATCACTTGTACTGACCTCCTAAGCAAGTTTCAGACCTCAGCTCTTCAAGTCAAGCTTTGAAAATGAGAGAAAGACATTAAAAATCAACAAAGCTCTGGTTCCGCACTTTCTCTCACTATTGCCTAGGGTTCCACACCCCCTGTTTACAAAAACTGCGGACCTGCCCGCTCTGTTCCCAAAGGAGTGAGTGCAGACCCCTGTGAAAGTAAAAAAGGTGCAAGTTTATTCTAAAAAACTCACTTTGGGTTAATTCTAGATGATTCTAGAAGGAATTTTTACGTGGATTGGTCGCTCTTAGATGGTTCATGCATCCCAAAAGAGAAGGAGCTAATCCCTTGATGAGAGGAGTTATCCCTTTGAAGGAGGACCTAGTAACTTCCCTCCATTGCACTATAAATTAAGGCATTGGGCTGGTTGCTAGGGAGGTTGGAAGCTGAACATTTTTGAGGGTAAATGCTGGTGGAATTGAGACTTCCTAGTTAAGCTTGAGAGGAGAGATCACATACCTTTTCGGCTTCATTGGGAAGAGAGTGAAACTTGTCAAAGTAGAGGAGACTTCTTGTTGGACCCTGGGAGGAGCTTGTACAGCATCAAGGCACAGGTTGTAAAGTTCTTCTTTGATTTGAATTAACACAATCAGATTCATTTTTCTCAACAAATTGTCTTATGTCATTTGTTTCATGAATTCCTTGATCTTCATGTTAAGTATGCTTTATGATATTGGCTTTTCCAGTGCTATTTAATTTGTTTGCTTGTTTGCATTTGCAGATTTGCAACGAGGGATCTCATTTGGATCGAAGGAGCGAGGCTTCCACAAAATTGCATTGGACCCAAGGTAGGCCTAAAACACTTGTTTGCCTTTGTTTGTAAATGCATATTTAGAGAAAGATAGTTTTTGATTGGCTTGCATGTCACTAGACATCGTTAGATTCTAGGAAGGTCTATCTTGTCCGCAAGATCGACTCATTCCGTGTGACAAGAACAATGAAATCAAGAGGCAAATATAGGATTTTATGCAGAAAGGTGACATCCATTCGAGTTCATCACCCTGTGGGAGCCCGATCGTGTTGGTACAGAAGAAGGATGGGACTTGGAGACTCTGTATTGACTATCGGGCACTAAACAAGATCATTGTCCATAATAGGTACCCAATCCCACGGATTTATGACCCCCTGGACCAACTGAAGGGGGGAAAATATTTCAGCAAGAACGATTTGAAGTCAGGATATCACCAAGTACCAATCGAACCCTCTGATGTGTGGAAGATTGCCTTCGAAACCAAGGAGGGCCTTTTCGAATGGTTGGTTATGCCTTTCGGATTGACAAATGCTCCTGCAACCTTCATGAGGCTAATGGATGACATATTGCTGCCATTCACCAACTCATTTTTAGAGGTATACTTGGATGACACCCTGATCTTCAGCCAGAGTTGGGAAGAGCACCTCCAACACATCCGACAGGTTCTCCAAACACTGCGCCAACACAAGCTATGTGCCAATTTAGAGAAATACACTTTTGGCATGACCCAGGTTCAGTATCTGGGATACATTGTTTATGAATAGGGGGTGCATGTGGATCCAACCATGATCTAAGTCATTCAGGATTGGCCATCTCCAACCACTCTGATAGAGCTTCGCAGCTTTCTAGGTCTTGCCAACTTTTGCCGCAGATTCATGTTGGGATTTTCTCATATCACTTGGCCCTTGAGTCAAGTCACCAAGGGAGGAGTGAAAGCAAAATTCTTTTGATCTGAATCACAATAGAAGGCATTCAAAGAGTTGAAAGATTGCCTTTGCTCGGCACCAGTGCTCGCATTACCAGACTTGCAACAACCATTTGAGGTCGAGACATATGCCTCTGACTATGCTATTCGGGCAATCCTTACTCCACACGGGCATCCAGTGGCATATCACAGTGAGACACTTTCACACATGGTCTAGAAGTATCCCACTTATGACAAAGAGATATATTCCATTGTGCAGGCTTGCTGACAATGGAAGCATTACATTTTGGTGAAGGAAACAGTCATCCACCCAGACCACTGACCTCTGCGCTTCATATAGACCCAAGGGAAATTGCAGAATTATTGCCATCAGAAGTGGTCCACATACCTGCAATAGTTCCATTTGAATATCAAGTATAATAAGGGCAGCACCAATAATGTTGTAGATTGCCTCAGTCGACCACCGATCATGGTGTTAACCAGCGTGCTCAACTCTTGTGGGCACGAGACTTTGAATTGGCCACCTCTCTACAAAAGTGACCAAAAATTCAGCCACACATACCAAACAGCCTTGGAGGGTCAGCATGTTCCAGATTTTCACCTCCAGGATGTCGTGTTATGCCACCTGGGTCACCTTTGTGTTCCTTCAAGTGAGCGTGCCAAGATGATTTTGGAAGCACACTACAGTCAGGCTGCTGGGCATTTTGGGGTCGAGAAAACTGTGGCAATACTGCAGAAGTTTTTCTATTGGCCGATTCTTCAACAAGATGTAAGGAAGTACCTCAGCTCATGCACTTCCTGCGCCATTGCCAAACCAACCATCAAGAAGCAAGGCCTCTATACCCCACTGCCTACCCCTAGTCGACCTTGGGAATCCATCTCCATGGATTACATGTTAGGCCTTCCTTCCACTAAGCATGGAAATGACTATATTTTTGTGGTCGTCAACAGGTTCTCAAAGATGGCCATTATGGCGCCCTGCAATAAGAATATCACAGCAGAAGCCACTGCTAAACTCTTCTTTGAATGAGTGTGGGTACACTTTGGGATCCCACAGTTTATCATCTCAGATCGGGACAGCAGGTTCCTTAGTACATTTTGGTCCAATCTCTAGTCGATGCTGGACAAAAAACTCACTAAGTCCACAACCTTCCATCCTGAAACTAATGGCCAGACAGAGGTTGTCAATAGGATGATCGTACACATTTTGTGCATGTACAACTCAAAGAATCCACGCACATGGGATGAGAGCCTCCCCTATGTTCAACACAGCTACAACCAGGCTCTCCACAGCTTGACTAGCCATAGCTCTTTGTAGGTGGGCTTGGGATTCCAACCACTATGTCCCATTGATGTGGCCATGCCATTTGCAGCTACTCACACAGATTCAGCTCATGTCTAGTCTGAAATAGATAATGGAAACAACTCCATTGAGCACATCCAACATATTCAACAACAGGTCCATGACATTTTGGAGAAATCAAATGCCAAGTACAAGTAGCGACATGATCAACATCGGGTGCCGCACAAGTTTCAGGTGGGCGATAAAGTCTGGTTGCATTTGCAAAAGGAATCCCTTACCGAAGCCTATTGAAAACTCAGACCACTCCGATATGTTCCTTACACCATTACCAAGGCTGTGGGAGACAATGCATTTGAGCTCAACATTCCCTCATTCCTTGGCCTACACCCAGTGTTCAATGTGGACCGCCTTTGGCCATAATTTCCACCATTACTAGACACATCCGACATTACAAAACAGTTCACACCCACAGAGTTAAATCCAGATTGCATGGAACAAGTTGCAACGGATCGGATCATGGACACACAGATCAAGCATACTCGCCAGCAGAATATTCAACTGTATCGAGTTGTCAAAGCAGGCCAACTCCTTCACCAGGGATCAAGTTCAACAGAAGTTTCCTCATCTCATGGAGGAACTCAACGAAATGGGGACCATTGCTTCCTAAAGGGGGATGAATAATCTAGGTGGATATTGGTGGCCACCTGCCAAGTCCACTTGGACCCCCACCATTGTTTCTTTCAGCTTTTTAGTTTGCTTAATTGTAGCACAGTTTACTATTTTTAGCAATTTTTCGGTCCTAAACTTCCGGAGCCGTTTTGAGGCCCTAAACGATGCTTTTTGGGAAAAATGGGAGCAACATTGGTCGGGTCGAAAAATGGGAGCAACATCAGTCGGGTGGACCCGACCGATGTTGCTCTTCCCAAATTTGTAGTTCCCGGATATATCTTTCTATTGAGATATTGTGCACGTTAAACGAAGATCATATGCCAAAGTTATGACCCCGGGAAGTTGATGTACCAATTTACCCAAACGGGGCCCACATTTTGGCGTTTCATCTTCTAGGGTTAGGTTTTTGGATGTTTAGGGTTTTCCATTATTTCTCAACAATAAATAGGTCTTTGAGCCTCATTGTAACACAATTTCAGAGGCATGTAGCCAAGACATCTCTTCTCAGAGATAAGCTACCATCGCCCCAGCTGGTTTATTTCCGTTTCTGTTTGTAAGCATATTTCAGTATTTTACATTAATGAAATGAAGTATTATTTCCGCTACATCTCTGTGTTTATGGTTATCTCTGTAATTTATTGAGTTCCTGTTTAAATCTGGATCACCTAAGCTTGTAACCAAGGAAGATAACCACAATCTTAATAGGCCAGTGTCTGAAGAGGAGGTCAGTGAAGTTATCAATTAGATGCAAAATGGGAAAGCTCCTGGCCTTGATGGTTTCAATGTGGACTTCTTCAAAGCTTGCTGGAAAATAGTGAAACAAGATATTCTTGATGTTGTGGAGGACTCTAGAAGATCCAAAATTTTCTTGAAGGCTCTTAATGCCTCTTTCATAGCTTTGATTCCAAAGTAGGAAAAAGCTATGACATCGGACAGATTCAGACCCATAGCCTTATGTAATGTGGTGTACAAAATTATTTCCAAAGTGATCGCTAACAAACTCAAGCCCCTTCTTCCTGCTATCGTCTCAGAGGAGAAAATTGGATTTGTGGAAGGAAGAGAGATTCTTGACAACATCATACAATCTCATGAAGTGGTACACTCTCTCAAGAGTAATAAGTAAGTTGGTATGATCATGCAGTTTGACCTAGTGAAAGCTTATGATAAGATAAGCTAGTCTTACATCAGGGCAGTGCTAAGAGCTTATGGCTTTGACCACAACTAGATAAGATGGGTTATGGCCCTTGTGTCCATGACTAGCTTCTCCATTCTGCTTAACGACTCTCCCTCTAGAACCTTTATGCCTTCTAGGGGTCTCAGACAAGGGGATCTGCTCTCCCCCTTCCTCTTTGTTCTCATGATAGAAAGGCTAGGTAGAGCGATCAAAATATCAAATGATGAAGGAAGAATCCAGGGTCTGAAAATTATCCCGGATGGTGATGCTTCTACTTATCAAAAATTTGTGGATGACACAATGCTGCAGGGCATTCCCACGGTCAAGGAAGCCAGAGCTTTTAAACAAATCTTGAACGACTTTGCTTTGGCCACTAGTACATAGGTAAGCCTTGACAAATCAAAGGTTTTCTTTGTTAACACTGACATTTCTATTTAGAGGAACTTCACAAGAATTCTCGGGTTTCAAGGGATCAGTTACCTTCCAAGTACCTTGGAATGCCTCTTACGTACAAACCTCTAAGCAAGGGAGTGTGGGAGATGGTAACTAATAAACTTCAGGAAAAAGTCAGGAAATGGACCCGCACGTGTTTGAATTTAGCAGGGCATCTTGTGGTTACAAAGGTTGTCCTGTAGGCTATTCCCATTTTCATGTTTTCAGCTCTTCCTGCTCCTAAAGGAGTTATGCAACAAATCAGGAGTATTCAACGATATTTTCTTTGGGGCAAAGGGGAAGAGAAAAAGAAGCAGGATTTGGTAGCTTGGGACAAGGTCTACAAACCTAAGGCCCATGGTGGTTTGGGGCTTCATGACCATGAAACCCTCAACAGGGTTTTGGGAGCCAAACTTTGGTGGAGGTGGCATAAGGAATCATCCAGCCCTTGGGCCAAGCTTTGGAAACAGAAATATGCAAATAATTGGCAGGAGAGGGATCATATCCGAATGTCTAAGCTCATCAAGGGCTCTCACATTTGGAACCTTTCTTGGGAGAATAGAGCATATTTTCTGAAAGATCTGAGCGGGAAACCTTGCACGGTTTTGGGAGGATAACTGGCAGCAGGAACCAAATTTGTTTAGAGAAGAATTAACTGCTCTCAAGAATGACACTGACAACAAAGGTTTACTTATGGTAAGCAACTTCTGGGATCAGGTAAGGGACAATGGTAAATGGAGAATGTGGAAGGATGTTGGTTATAGTGAAGAGAGTCCTTTGAAGGCCCAGGCCGATTCTCTTGCTCTTGACTTGGAACAGAGGAAGATTTTGGTGTCATCCTTGTCTGACCAACTGGGATGGGGAAGAAACACCGAAGGTACCTTTAACCTCAAAGAATCTAAACGAATGGCCCTGGGATTTGATTATCAAAACCCTGATCAGGTTTGGAAGGACCTTTGGCAGAACTCGCAATGGATGAAAATCAAGTTGTTTATGTGGTTGGTTCAACAAAAGAAAATTCTCACATGGGAGAATCTTCTGAAAAGGGGATTTGTTGGCCCATCGAAATGCCATCTATGAGGCTTATAGGACGAGATGATGGAACACTTACTCAACCTCTGCTCATTCACCTCTACTTTGTGGGATTGGGTGGCCTCAATCTTCAGGCAAACTGACAGGGACAGACTCAACATCACCAACACTTTGAAGAATTGGAGAAAAGACTTCTCAGGAAATGAAATCATCAACAAAGCTTGGACTCTGGTTCCAGGCTTTATTATCTTGGATTTCTGGAAAGAATGTAATGGCAGGATTTTCAAGAACAAAACAGGCTTGACCCAGAACATCATTGCCCAAATATTACGACAACTCAAAGAGATAGTTGGAGCCCTTATGTGGAGACTTCCTGAGAACCATCCTTCGCCCCAGGATGTATGATTCTGCTACAGTTGGGTCTCCATTCTCTGGTTCCCCAGGGCACTGACAAAGGTGTGAGAAAAATAACTGCTAGTAAAGATATCTGGCAACTTCCTCCTCATGGTTTTTTGAAAATCAATATAGACGGAGCCTCTAAGGGCAACCGAGGGATGGCTGGATTTGGCAGTGTCATAAGAGATGGGCAGGGGCACATAAAGGATATCTTTCACAGTCATTTGGGGACTTCCACTAATAACATGGCAGAGCTCATGGCCTTAGAGTAGTGTCTAGAAATCCTGATCAAGTCAAATTTACACAACGCCATCGTTGAAGATGACTCTGGATTGGCCATTAATGCGACCAAGAAAATGAGTAATGGAACAACACCTAGAAAAGTGTCGAAACATTGGAGGCTATCACAGGTTTTTCAGCGTATTCATTTCCACTTGCAAACCCTGAGAACTGTTAGCTTCGTTAATGTACAAAGGAAAGCCAATATGTTAGTTGATCATCTGGTGAATGAAGGAGTGCCATGTAAGGAAAGCTATATTAGGTATGACTGGGATTCTACACCCTCAGGTAAACTGTGTGATGACTATTAACGACAGGCGGCCAAAGATATGGATTACTTCTAGACCATGAGTAATGAGTAGGAGGAAGACTAGTGGAAGGAGGAGAGAGCAGAGGTAGGAGAGTGCCGCAGTAAATCCTAACCATCGCCCCCACAATCAATGCTTAAGTTAGAGCTAGCTATAGGGGAGGAGTATTTGGTAAACAACGGGCTAGTTGAAGGGTTGCAGACCATAGGTTTTGATGGCCTTCGTTATCGAATGGCTGTCGAGTTTGAAAATGATCAGAGGTTAAGTCTACAAGCAGACCCGAAGATTTATAGATCAATGGTTTATAATCTTTATCGACTCCACAAAGCGGGTAAATGTCGTGCTAGTTTCCGATCCGATATCATTGAGGATCGTCGGATCAAAAGGGGCTTGATCGAATGAATATCGGGTTTTAAAAGTGATCGGAGGTTAAGTCTTAGAGCGGACCCAAATTTTATAAACCAATGGCTTATAATCCTTATCGGATCCGTGAAAGTCGGTAGAGTCACATAGGTTCCCGGTGCGATACCATTGAGGACCGTCGAATCATTTCAGTTCTTGATCAAAGGGATATCAAGTTTCAAAATGGGCGGAGGTTAAGTCCAAGAACAGACCCGAAGTTTTTTACACCATTAGATTATTTTCTCTACCGGCTCTGTAAAGTGGGTAAGGATCGCATAAGTTTCTGATGTGATTTCTTTAAGGACCGTCACATCATTGGGGTTCTTATCGAATGGCTATCGGGTTGTAAAATGGTTAGAGGTTTTATGTGTAAGATTTTGAGTTTCGCTGACCCTGTTGACTGTTAATCATCAACAGGTCTGTCTTTTGTTGGTCTTTACACTTGTAAAGACATGTACCATACGTATTCTTTTTATCGGTTATTTAAAGGCTCCACTCTTATTTGACCAACAAAAACAATAATGCTCAAAATCATTACGAATATATTTAATACGATTAATAAACCATATATATTTATAAAAAGTATATTAAATATTATATAAATTAAGATATAGACCATTACATCTATACAAAAATATAAAATAAATTAAAATATGTATAATATATATCCAAACCTATACAACATTTAGAATACAGTGACGGTGTTGAGTCCATATTGTTTTCTCTCCTTATGTTTACATATTCTGTAATATTATGAGCAAAATCACATAAATTGAGTATATATTGTTTGTAATCCTCATACTTAATCACATAATGATTTTTGCAGATTGAATTTGGAGAATAATAATTATGCCTTCGAACAACCTTTGAATAAATAAAGGTGATTATCCCACCATATATTTTAAAAAGGTGATAAAATAATATTGGGTTATTTTCATGAATGTGAGTGGCCTGGGCTGACAGTGGCACTAATGGGCATCGCCAATTTAAACAGCGAGGGGTGTTTGAAATTTGAAGAGCATAATAGCTGGAGAGCCCGTTGCGCTCGTGATTGTGTTGGTGGTGAAAACCAACTGCAAGAGTCTGAGATCCCCTGTGTATTACAGTCACTCGGAAATATTTCTTCCTACATGGCTTGCCTGTCCTCCGAATCGAACGGTACCGTTCGGCCACTAGCGACAGTAAAGTATACGAAGCTTTTCATCAATGGAGAGTTTGTAGATTCAATTTCAGGTATTTAATTTCTTGATCCATTGTACAATATTTAAAAATCAAATTATGATTTTGTGCTTACAGCATATTTTTTGATTGGTGTGTTGTTGCAGGGAAAACATTTGAGACTTTGGATCCTCGAACAGAGGACGTGATAGCGAGCGTTTCAGAAGCTAGACAAGAAGATGTGGATCTGGCTGTGAAAGCTGCTCGTACAGCATTTGATAAAGGCCCATGGCCTCGCATGTCTGGCTATGTAATAATTTTTCTTCTGCCTATTGTTTTATGGTTTTCTCTGTCTGTAGATTATAGAGATTTGAGTATATCACTCGTTGAATTGGTTTGGAAAAATATAAAATATTTTGTTATAGGGTATTTTTTAAACAAAGTTTCCAGTGGAAATTATATGAAGGAATTTTTTGGTCGACGCATTTTAAATCAACAAGTGTGGTTCATCTGGTCCTGATGATGAACCACAGTGGTTGGTTAGAAAAGCTTTGGTCAAAAATTTTCTCGTGTGATTTCTACCCAAAGACTTTGTTTAATTCATTATGGATCACAGAAACTTGAATACAGAAAATAGAATATTTTGTTAAAGTATTTTATAGTAAATATTATTGGTTAAAAATTTTGTGGACAAAAATCTAATCATATTAACTAGTAATATGACTATAGTTAGACATATACAACTACATAAATACTCATTAAAAAACGGTTATTCAAACTACATGTTAAGCTTGCCCGTCATTTTAAAAACATTAAACAATCCACAAATTCAGACATTCTTGACATAAAGCATATCAAATATATAGATATAGATGTAAAACTTTACAGTTATCAACCGTATAGATCTTACTGAACTAAAAACTATTTTATTCTATAATATATATACTCTACCGGAAATTGTATTAATGGATTATCATGCTGTGGGTTCAGGAAAGAGGGAACATCCTTTACAAGTTCGCGGATCTGGTGTCGCAACACAGCGATGAGCTCGCAGCTCTGGAAACTTTTGACAGTGGGAAGCCATTGGATGTGGTTCGGATGCTGGACTTATCAGCATGTATTCAAATACTACGGTATTATGCTGGTGAGATATCCTGAATAAAATTTAAGCAGTTTTTTTGAATTAAGTTTGGGTTAGTGTTAGTTTTAATGTTGGATGGACAAAAAGATTTATTAAATTTTTTTTATTAAAATTCAGGAAAACTCTTCAAAGCTGGATTAAACTTAGATGCCTAAGAAAAATTCCCAAAAATAACTTCCATGCTCACTTCCCTACTTTTTTTTTTTAGTTTGTAGTCAGATTTATATTTAAGATTTTTTAGTTTGTAGTCATGCTATTTAAAATGTTATTCTGTTTCAGGTTAATGAATTGGTCTCAATTTAGTTCCAGGTGTGGATATATTTTGCTTATTCATACTTTCCCATATCTTAAACCAAAAATCTTCACCTCTCCTTAAAACATTAATTAACCTATTGTAAACTCATGAAATTGATTTTGCTATCATAATATCTCATGACCCCTTTAGTTTTTTTTTGACATTTGAATAATGTTGTAATCCAAAAGATGCATTTATTTTCAAAGATTTTGATAATTAATGTATGAAAATCTACATTTGATAGTTTTGTATCCATGAATATGTGTGCATGTAGTCTTTACAGATTTCAAAAAATTTTGCTCCAATGAATATGTGCAGGATCAGCTGACAAGATCCATGGACTAACGTTGAAGATGAATGGACCTTATCAGGCCCATACTTTGCATGAACCCATTGGAGTTGTTGGTCAGATAATACCCTGGAACTTTCCATTGATGATGTTTTTCACTAAGGTCGCTCCTGCATTGGCCTGCGGATGTACAGTGGTTATCAAATCTGCAGAGCAGACTCCCTTAACTGCACTTTATTGTGCACAATTAGCCAGCGAGGTATTTATATTATCATTTTAATAGGGTCAAGATATTGCAGATCCAATCCAATAATTTTTTAATCGGAGGTGGTCTCTCCATAATTTGTAATTGCAGGCAGGAATACCCCCTGGGGCTCTTAATGTGCTCTCTGGCTTTGGTGAAACTGCTGGTGCTGCCATGAGCAGCCACATGGATATTGATAAGGTAAGCTGATACATTGATGGCAAATGCTATAATATTTTTCATTTAGGGATCATTAGTTCATTGAATTGAATATGGTGAAAGAGTATGAAGGGTTTGTAACTCCGTGTTGGATTGTACTCAGATATCATTTACAGGGTCAACTCAAGTTGGGCGACTTATTATGGAGGCTGCTGCAAAGAGCAACTTGAAGCCTGTGACATTAGAATTGGGTGGAAAATCCCCTCTCATTGTTATGGAGGACGCTGATATTGATGAAGCTGTGGATATTGCCCATCTAGCAGTATTTACCAACATGGTGACTATACAAACCAGATGCCTTATAAAAAATATTAGATTGAGCAAATGGTATTGCATTGCATCAAGTATGTTGTTTTGATATTTCTGTGATCAAATTTTTGCAGGGACAAGTCTGCTTGGCAGGTTCAAGGGTGTTTGTTCAAGAAAGCATTTATGATGAATTTGTGAAGAAAGCAGTGGAAAGAGCAAAGAAGCAAGTGGTCGGAGACCCTTTTAAGTCAGGGGTCCATCAAGGCCCTCAGGTAAGCAATGCATGCACCTTTCTCATAGATTGCACTGTCTCAGATAGCATTGACAATTTTATGAAAATGTATTCAGTAGCTTTTCTTAAAACAACCATAGCGAAGAGCTCCATCAATCAAGATTTTCTGCAAACAATTTTTAAAGAGGTCAGTTTTAATTACTGTTTCAAAAAATTTGGGTGGAATACTGAAGTAATAGGTTTGATACTCAGTAATTTTAATATCATTTTTAAATATTTATAATGTTACAAAAAGGGACTTGTGATTTAAAAGATGAGAGTGCTTCAGGACAGTAAGAATCCAACAATCACCAAAGTTGGACAGTTCAGAAAATTTAATCGGATCTTACTAAAAATTTAATCATCTAGTTAACGGTTCTGTTATTAAATTCAAAAAATGAAAAAGAAAAAGGTCATTGACCTGATTTATTATATATAGCCTGATTTAATATACTCAGAACAAATGAAATTAACATTTTGATGGGAGAGAAAGGGACAGAGATTGTGCTTCATTTTCCACCAACTCTTTCTCTATACTTTTATATAATAAAAGAATATCTCTGTTTCCTCATTGAATTGATAGAACAGATTTCAGAAAACCAATCAAAAGATCACATGGTTCGCTTTGCAATTGATTAATATTAATTTCCATTTTGCACTTGTAAGATGCTTATGGAATATGTTATAAAGAAGTCTTATGAGGACCACTGGAAAAAATAATCTAAAATGCTTTTGAATATAGATGCCTCCACCATCACTAATAAAGTTGTTTTAAAATAGTAATTTTGTACAGGGTATTTCTTGAAAAAGTAATTTAAAATGCATTTAAACATAAATGCCTCCACCATCACCGAGAAATTGTTTTAATATTATAATTTTGTATAAAGCGTATTTCTTTGGTGTCAGAAAAGGGTAATTCTTTTTTATAGAATTTTATTATATAAAATTTATTTTAATTATTATTATATGAGTAATGGTTTATAGTTTGTATTTCAGATTGATAAGAGGCAATTTGAAAAAGTATTGAAATATATTCAATATGGAAAAGAGGAAAGAGCCAATTTAGTAACAGGTGGTAATTGCTGGGGTGATCAAGGATTTTATGTAGAACCTACAATATTCTGCGATGTTCAGGTAGTATGAATTTAATTTATATTCGGTTAATATTAATAAAAAGAATTATTTTACAAATACATTACTTAATTATCATTTTTTAATATTATACAGGATGATATGAAAATTGCGAAAGAAGAAATTTTTGGACCTGTTATGTCTATTTTGAAATTCAAGTAAGAATTTATAATATTATTGCATTTTATATTTTTTTTTAAGTAGTTAATACATTCATATATTATAAAATAATTTTTAGTTTTAAAAATAAAATCATTTTTAGTTTTAAAATGTTTATTTTAATATTTGTTTGAATTATAATATTTAAAATATTTTGAAATGAAAGAGGTTATTGATTTGTGTAATGCAGGACTATAGAAGAAGTAATAGAAAGAGGAAATAAAACAATTTATGGTTTGGGAGCTGGAATTGTTACTAAAAACATAGATGTGGCTAATAGATTTGTTAGGTCTCTTCGTGCAGGAACCGTATGGATAAATTGTTACCTTGCAGGGAGTCTCGATTGTCCATTAGGAGGATACAAGATGAGCGGAATTGGAAGAGAATATGGATCTTATGGTCTTGAAAATTATTTACAAGTCAAATGTGTCATTACTCCTCTTCACAATTCTCCTTGGTTATAAGGAATTTAATCATTTCTTATGTTATACTATTATGTGGAGTATACATATTATACTCCTCTTCACAATTCTCCTTGGTTATAAGGAATTCAATCATTTCTTATGTTATACTATTATGTGGAGTATACATATTATAATTATGAATTTTTGTAATTTTAAATATATTTATAATTTAGCATATTTCTATGTTATAATTTTGTTTAAATGAGTTAAAAGGAGAGAATATGTATACTTTTAAAAAGTAGTAGATCCCTTATCTGGCAAGTAAGATATGTCTAACTTTAAAAATAAAATATTATTATTTCTTAGAAATATATATATATATATATATATATATATATATATATGATTTTATAATTTTTATTTATATTATTTATATTTTAAAATTATCTCTATATTTAATTTTATTTACATGTTTTCAAAAATTACATAAATATACTTATAATATATATGATATTATGCATTCAATAATTATTAGAATAGAATGATTATTAATTTTTAAATAAAATATTTTTATAAGTTTAATTCCATTTATTAGTTGTTATACTTTTAAAAAATAAAAATAGATATTATTTAATTAAATTTAAATAAATAATATATATGTGTTTATTAATAAAATAAAAAATACATATTATTTTAAATATTAATATTTTTTTTTTTTTCTAAGCAACATTACCTACTATGTATTAATATTTACAGCGGAAAATTACATATGATATGTCTTGCTGCTCATGTGGCTCCATGGCAGCTATAGCATAATCCCCCAACCCATTACATTTCTGAGAAACCCACCTGAAGGTACCTAGATAGCTCCCTAAAACCACCAACAAAAAGACAAAAGGCATCTCTGAAAAGCCCACGCAGGGGCAGAGCTTGTCACATAGAACCAAGGCTTGTGGAGGTAGCCCAAGCCAAACAACACTCCATTCCGTTACGGAAGAGTAACCAAGAAACAGCAGAAGATACATATGACCGAGAACCAACATTTAACAGAAAGAAACAAACTAGAACGACTAAAGATAGCAGGAGAGAGAACCGACCACGATCCCACACGCGTCCAGACTTCATGCATGAGAGCCACCTGGGCTTAGTCCTCCTTCTCGTCATCCCCTGGCTCGTCCTCTGGCTTAGCTTCCCGAATCCAAGCCCAACCATGTCCTTCTGGTAGGCCGTCCATGAAAGCCGGTAGTGCAGGTTCGCTCTCCCGCAATTCCGCCTCCCTTGAGCTTGAGGCCTCCTCCAAAGGCCTTTTACCTTTGTCCACGAGCCTACATTCTTCCTCCATAGCCTGAGGCAGATTTCCCTCTCGCACTGGGTGAATTCTCTCTTCATTGTCCGAGGGATGCTCCATTGCAGGTGGCCGAGGCAGGCCGTCTTCATTTTCGTCCGGTATTCTGGTAAACAACACAGAAATATGAGCATTGATGCCCAAATTTTCCCTGGGATTGCGCAGTGAGAAGATGACAGAGCCGAATGCAGGTAGAGTTTGCTCGCCATTGCTGGACCCTCCAGCTTCCACAAATTGACTCGCCTGCACCTGAGGTGCTCCTCCTCGTCGGTAACAGTAAACACAACAGCAATGGTGGTGTAGGTCAGCTGCAGGCCCGCGAGCGGATCTGGCTCTCCCTGAGCCTCGGCCCCGACGGCATGGCATTCGTTCACGCAACATTCTTCCAAATTCCTCTTCCTCAGACGAGGCTTCCTCCCAATTCGGCTTACTATGACAGACAAATGACTGTAGGCATGAACCAGGGAGGACCAGCAGTCGACCAGCCTCCCCCAATTCCACAGTGACTCCAGAAATCTCAGGACGCAGAGCGAGAACACCATCGCTGTGGGCTTCATCTGCTTCCGAATCGACATACTTAACAACCCCTTCATTCCTTCGGAATGTCCCCGCATTGAATGCGGCCATCCTCCTCCGCTGTGGTTCCTGCGCCTTCTTTAAGGCTCGAGTGCTGCATTGCTGGTCGATGAGAGGTGGCGGCGAGGAGCCTTAATGCCCTCCGTCCGTCGCTTGTCCTGTCGACCGTGGCAAGTGGCCTTACCAGGTCATGCGAGGTGGCACCCGCATCCGGGATAAATATTAATATTTTATATATTATAATTTATTATTTAAATTTACAACTTAGTGTTATCTTTATGGGTACATATGATTATGATGTGCTGCCTTTGGCTTTTTTTTATAACAAAAATTTTAAAATTGGAGTCAATTTTATAATTTTTATAACAAAAATTTTAAAATTGGAGTCAATTTTATAATTTTTATAACAAAAATTTTAAAATTCTGGTAAATTTTATAATTTTGATAAATATAACAATTTGAAATATCTATACAACAAATTTTAACATCAAGAGTTAACCTTTGTAGGACCTTATCATGATGAAGATATTATTTTAAATATCTAGAAATTGATGTATCGTGTGCAGCCAACCAAAAATCACTAAAAAACAAATATATGTATATTTTGTAATTATAGACTTAGTCATAAATAAATAAATAAATTTAAAAAAACATGTTTATTTTTAATATGCATATTTAAATTAATAAATATTCAAATTTTAATAAAAAATTAATAAATATAATATATTTAGAAAATAATAAATAATAACATGATTGGCAAAAAAATATATATTTGTTTCCATAATTATTAAAAAACACAAAATTTAATTAAATTAATACCATCCAAATAGCTGAACATTTTACAATAAACTTAAATATTAAGCAATCAGGGTTATATATCATTAATAGCATTCTGTAATCAATCTGGATATTGAAACTATGTCAAAAATATTGCAACACCCTCTTGAGATTAAATTAATCGTTTTATTTTAATATTTTCATGAACTACATGATATTCACATTGATGGGAAATCGGTTAAAATAAACATGGGGGTGTTTTTTCTCCACTTTTTATACCATTGAACATCTTGTAGTAGAATGTTAGCATGATTGTTTGGAGGGTTTTCTAATATTATAACCATTTGGCATATTTCAAGTTTCTGTCTGGCATGCTTGTTTTGAGAATTCTCAGCCATAACCTCAGCCATTTTTTTTTAAATCAGAATCCTTTCTATTCGCCCAAAAAATATTCGTTATTATTTTTTCTCTAAGTATTTAATTCTTTAAAAGTTTTGTGCGCACATACAAGCTAGAATGCAACAACTAAATATTGCACGCTGCCACAGGCGAGTCTGACAAGTCTGACAGTGAATAAGAATATTAGAAATCACTTTAGTGTGTTCTTCTATTAGTTGTCGCGAGTATAATTTAAGCATTTTCCAGAGTTGAATGATAGTGAAAAATAATACTAGAAATCATTTTATGGTGGGAGTTGTTTATAATGCGATTTTTTGGAGATTTCGGTGACGGAATCGGGCGGAAGAAATTGAGGTTAAATTTTGATTTGTTGCAGTTAAAATGGTTTTTTAACTGCATATTTGGATTCAGCACCCTCAAAAACCCTTGGGACGCTTTCATTGTGCAGAAACTAGCTGCCGGACCGGAAAAACCCGCCGGAAAGACTTTCAAAAAGTCGCATTATAGACAACTGCTTTATTCTGTAGTTATATTAGTTATCTCGTATAATTTAAGCATTTTCCAGAGTTGAATGATAGCCCGCAGAGTTACAACAGTTTGACTACCTTTATTTTAACTCGAGTTGAAAAATCGAAGTTCGTGGAGAAGATGAATTTCTTATATTAGTTGTCTCCAGTGTAATTTAAGCATTTTTCAAAGTTGAATGATAGCCTGCAGAGTTACAATAGTTTGACTACTTTTATTTTAATTGGAGTTGAAAAATCGAAGTTTATGGAAAAGATGAATTTCTTGCAGTTTTTTATATATTAAGTGTAAAAATCCATCGAAATTAGAATGTGCCTATAAGTTCTGAATCTAAAGGTAAGAAGTTTTTAATTTAAACCTTCCTTAGCGAAAAAGAACTATTGAATTTAGAAAAAAGAACTATTGAATTTAGTAGGTTGAAATCTTTCTCTTCTAAGCTCCAATTCAAAGATACTTAATCCAGCAAATAGAGGAGTTTTCTAAATTCAAAGTTCAACTTTAAAACTCGGAACTAAGTTTATAGTAAAGACAATAAAGTTATTTTCTTAAAATTCAGATGTCTAATAAAATCTACTCTGAAGTTTTTGAAATAATTAATAATATGTTTTTCCAGTATTTTTTTTAAAAGATAGTGTACATCTGTTGTCATGTATAAAATTTTATTCAATTTTCTTTTTTAAATATGTAAAATAAAATTGAAATAATATAGAACTATTTTTTTAAATAGCTAATTTATTAGCATTCCCCAATATAAAACTTAATTTCTTGTTTTTAGTATAACAAGTGAAAAATACATTGAAAATACATTTATGTCCTAGCATAGCACAAAGCTTAAGCTTCCATAAAAATAAATGTTTCAAATAAAAAGATCAAAATACTATACACAACGAGGAATATTAAAAAACGTTGTCTAGGGAAGCTTAAACAAAAATAGGGTAATTACAAAAGGAAAATTAGCATGTGAGAAAGATAATGGTTGTAAAATTGCATCGATATATTATTTATGCATAAAAATCAAAGATATATTTGTATATTTATTTTTTTTATTTATTAAAATGAAAATTGTTGATGTTGATGAGACTTTATGCAGATTGTCACATCTCCATTATATGTAAAAAGATAAAAATTATTAAACATCCGATATAATTACTCATCGCACAATTCAGATATTACACATGATACACATTTACATAATATGCTGAGGTATATTAAAGTAAGGTCTATATACATTAATTTAAACCCATCTTCGAGGGGTTGTCCTTGTAATAAAAATCTTTGCAGTTGTATTAATGTTTATGTATATGACCATCTATCCTGCTGGCTTGGCGGGTTCAGCCTTCGGGATTCCCTCCATATGCTATACAGGTGTCTACCCTCCTCGACTATGGCGCTCCATCGACGGTCGTCCTCCACCTAACCACAATCAACGGCGCTTGATGGAACTCATAACTCTGCCTAGACTCCGGTAGGGTCTCTACTTTTTGTCATTCGAAATTCTCTTTGGATCTTTTGGTCCTCTGGTAATGGCATCGCTTCAATGTCATGCTCTGAGGTGGTTAGAGGTGGCCTAGCAAGTGAAAGTTCCACCTATTCTTATGATTACTGGGTTATTTTTAAACAAAGTTTCATTTGCAAATTCTTCAATTAATACTTCTAATGTATTCTGGTCTTCTGTTGTAGGTGTTCTCTGGTGTTTGCAGTTTCCCAACTAGCTCCTAACGGCATTCCACCTGGAGCTCTACCAAGGCAGGCATTCTAATCCCTTCGATCTTCCGAGTATGTTACTGATTGAAAATCTTGGCGATTCCAGAATACTCGCATAGAGATGGGAGTCTGTGTCGAGGGTTTGATCTCTTTTGGTTTAAATTTGGATTTTCCAGTTACTACTATGTCAAGGCTCTAGCCTCGAGGGTTCGGAATTTAAAGCTATTGCTCTGTAATTTTGTGTATGTATAAGTCAGGTCCGCCCTCATGGCATTTTGACAATTTATGCCTGGACATATTTAAACTGTTGAGGGTTCTACAATTTTATCTGTCTTATGTATACTGGTCAAGTCTTTTTATATATTTTCTTGCTGGTATAGCTGAATGCGTTATTCTTTTGGTAAAACCCTCGTGGGTTCGAGTTGTGCATGAGAATCCTTATTTTTTCTGGGGTTTTCACACCAAAAGTGATTTAATAAACTATGCCATGGAATGTAAATAATATGACTATTGTGCATGAGAATCCTTCTTTTTTCTAGGGTTTTCACACCAGAAGTGATTTAATAAACTATGCCATGGAATGTAAATAATATGACTGTTGTTTCTTTTACTCGCCTTAGTTTAATGTGAATTTCTACATAATTTTTCTTTGATTTGGCCCATGGAGGCTTGGCAATTTCATGATATTTTCCAGCGGGGTTCCATCGACCGGCGGTATAGAACTATGTCACACGGTTCAGGTTCAAATTCGAGTTCGACAACGATTAAGTTCGATTCGAATTCGAATTTTCCAATGAGATTCGACATTAAGTTCGACTATATATATGTTTCGATATATATATATATATATATATATATATATATATATATATATATAACATAAAATAATAAAAAAACAAAATTAATCAATAAAGCTATATGAATAGCAGTGAGCACCCACGAGCCACAAATCACGACCACTATTCACTTAATGCTCCAGGCGATCGGGACAAGCGACATCTAGAAATTGAATTCAGGAAATTGCAGGCAATACAACACACAACGACAACACTGAGCACAATAAAGTGAGTACACTCAAACTAAAGTTGCCTTGTGAAAATATATCTGAACAACCATGGTAAATAAAGCCAAACCAGTGGCCACCATGGGAAACTAAGTTGCAGTAAGCGAAACAAGAGAAAAACATGTGCTGCCCATGGTTGAAGTTGGCTTATGAAAATATATCGACAACCATGGTAAATAAAGCCAAACCAGTGGCCACCATGGGAAACTAAGTGGCGGTAAGCGAAACAAGAGAAAACCATGTGCTACCCATGGTTTTTCTCATAAACCTTAAAACAACTGACAAAAGAAACTCAAACTTAACCTCGAACGATAAAAAAAATTTTAAAAATTTTAAAATTCGGCTTCAGGTTCATCTTTAGGTTCATCTTCAGGTTCGAATTCGTTGAGGTTTGAATTCATTGAGGTTCGAATTTGAGGTTTGGCCATCAAGTTCACCAAACCTGAACGAATTTGATTTTTTGTTTAGGTTCGCCTAATTTTGAACCTCAAAGTTCAAATTCGGCGAACCGTGTGACATAGGTATAGAATGTTAAAGTTTTGGTAGGGTTCTGTAGTTGCTATGGCAATCTTAAGGAGTTCCAGTAATTTTTATCAGTGGATTGCCTTTCAGTGATGCATGTACAGTTGTTCAGGAAAGACTCTGTCCCTAATTCGATGTCCGACCCTTTTGTTTGCTTTGAAATTATAGTTGCAGGTTTGATATTAGTGATGGTTATGAGGCACTTTCTGAGGGATTTAAATCCTCATGCCGTGGACAAGATAATCAAACCCTTATCATGACATTATTATGGCATTAGTTCTTAAGCTCAAGAAAACTTGTTTTACTTTCCCTTTTCCGTACTTCTCGTGTTTACTTCATAGCGATGGTTTCTAGGTAACCATTCCCTAATATCGAAAATGTAATCCTGAGGTATCCAGGTTTTTCTAGAACTATATTGATACTATAATTTTCCTTCTTTTTTATTTGTATTATTCTGCTTCTCTATGACTGCTACTGTTTCTGATAGTATATTGAAAATGTAACCCTAAGGTATCCAAGTTTTTCCAGAACTATATTGATACTATAGTTTTCCTTCTTTTTTATTTGTATTATTCTGCTTCTCTACCACTGCTACTGTTTCTGATAGTTCTCGATTTTTTTGGAAAGAATCTGAATCATAAAGTAATTCTTTCATTTATATAAGATGTATTTGGTTCCTTTTCTTATAGTAAGTAATTATACTGTTTTTTAGTTCCTTTGATTACAGTCTCCGCTCTATTTATAGTAATTATCTATACTGTCTTCCTTTAAGCTAGAGTTATACTGATTTTGATATCACAGGGGTTGTTTAGAGTTTTCATTTATAAGCATTCATTGCTTCCCTGACTAATAACCAAGACTAAAATTACTAAATCATTAATTTCTAATTCTGTTATCATGCTAAAACTGAACCAACAATAAGCTAGGTATCTGTACTATGCAGTCGTTAAGACTACTAATTTTATACAGTCACAGATATGCTTTCTTGTTTTAACCTCCCAACCATGAGGCTTGCCTTCAGGTCCAAGCCTCCCTCGAGCTTCTACTCCTAGCACTGATGCTTTCTTGCAACTTAAACTGTTACAACATCCACAGTTATCTGGTCATCACCAGACATAGCTCCTTCCTCGTCTCTTTTTCTGCAAGGTCCACTTCCCTCTTTCCCTACTCGTTCTCTCAGGTATCTCCTACCCTCTTGATTACTTCTTGGGAATTCATAGACAGAGAAGTGGTTAGGGTTAGGTAACCACCTTTCCCTCGTTTCTTGATATGAAAGAGTTTCAAAATTCGTTAACATTCAATAGTTGAAAATAATTAATATTATTTTGCATTAATGGAGAAATGGTTACACAAGTTGTAACATATCTCCTTAGTTTAGGATTTGTTCCTAGAGTTTAGGAGTTTGGTTGCAACTTCCTGAGTTCTAGTAATGTACTTAATGATGTAATTGCTCATTTGATGTAAGTAGAGTGTACGGAGAGAGTTCTCTTTGTTTGAGTGCAGTTTCCAGGTGCAGTACTCACCTGTGAGCTGTAACTCCTTTTTGAATTCAAGTCTGATTTTTATCTTGGTATCAGAGCACAGAGTAGGGATAGCCTTAATTTTTTTTTTAGGATGCATCATTAATTACAGAACTGTAGTGGCGGTGGAGTGTACAGAAGCATTCGTAGAATTAGGTAGATTGTAGTAACACCTAAAGCACAGGTCTCAGATGACTGATCATCTCTGAGCGGAAGAAAGGGTTGGCGCGGTTTTGTTGCGAACAGTCGCGCCATTTTTTGAGTGGAACGAAGGGTTGGCACGTTTTATTAGGGAACAGTCGCACCATTTGGCGCGGTTTTTCCAAAGATAGTAGCGCCGGCATGCCAGAAAGTGCTATTGGCACGGAAAATCAATCGTTAATCGCGCCAATTTCGTAAGACGCATCGATTTTGTTTTCGGCACGGGTATTTCGCTGTCGAGAAGCGACAGCCTCTTTCTCTTTGGAAAATCTACAATTTTTTGCAGATCGGCCTTGCCTGGTGGTGGCACTTTGAAATTTCAGATCTGTTCAGTGGCAGCAGATTGGATTTGCCCGGTGGTGGCGCATTGGAGTTCCTGATCTACTCGGTGGCAGCAGATCAGATTTGCCCGGTGGTGGCGCATTGGAGTTCTGGATCTGTTTGGTGGCAGCAGATCTGACTTGCCCAGTGGTGGCGCATTGGAGTTCCTGATCTACTCGGTGGCAGTAGATCGGATTTGCCTGGTGGTGGCGCATTGGAGTTCCAGATCTGTTCGGTGGCAACAGATCGGATTTGCCCGATGGTGGCGCATTGGAGTTCCTGATCTACTTGGTGGCAGCAGATCGGATTTGCCTGGCGGTGGCACATTGGAGTTTCGGATCTGTCCAGTGGCAACAGATCAGATTTTCCCGGTGGTGGCGCATTGGAGTTCCTGATCTACTCAGTGGCAGCAGATTGGATTTGCCCAGTGGTGGCTCATTGAAGATACAATTTTTTTTTCTTAGCAAAACAGAGGTTCGGATCTAGTATGTGGTGATTTTTTTTTGTGTGTCCTGAAAGTGTACAGTTGGATAGACTTATTCATCAGAGGATCAGAAATTTTATCAATCCAATATGAATAACATTATATAATCGTATCTCCACGAGTCTGGAAAACTCGATGGTTCGAATTTCACCAACTGGAAATTCAAGATGCAGACTTTACTTGAAAGTGCAAATGCGTGGTCGATCGTTACAAGAAATGAGCTGAGATCAGGATCAACCACACAAGAACAAGATTGGGATAAAAGGGAGACAAAAGCAAAGGTCATATTGAAGATGTCTGTCAAGGACAATGTTATCCCACATATTAGAGACTGTAAATCGGCCACTGACATTTGGACGACGATAAAAAACCTATACCAGACGCAGAATACAAACCGTGTCTTTTCACTCAAAGGCAAGCTGTTTGCATTGAAGATGGAAGAGAATGAGTCTGCTGCTAGATTCATTGCTAGAGTCAAAGACCAAAAGGACAGATTGGGAGATATCAGAGAGAAAGTTTCCAATTCAGATCCGGTCATGATCACGTTGAATGGAATGACTGACGAATACCAGATGTTTATCACAGGGCTGTCAGCAAGGGAGAAAGCCCCTTCATTTGAAGAGCTGACAGGGATTCTGATACAGGAAGAAGAGCGACGAAAAAATTTGAAATCACAGAGCAATGACCTTGCTCTGATGGCAAAAATGAGACAGTATAGAGGGAAGCAGCATCAACAACCGCAGCAGCAACAGAAAGGAGCCAACACGTTTCAGAAGAGACCGTTTAAAGGTATGTCTGCTAATAATTTTCCCAACAAGAAATGTTTTTACTGTGGAAAAACTGGTCATCAGATTAAATATTGTTATAAGAGGCAAGCAGACGAAGGAAGAAACAAATAGAGAAAACATAAGGGTTACTTTGTTAAGGAAGAAGAGGAACAGAGCCACGAACTTCGACTGTTTATAGTCGATTGTGCTCTTTCAGCTTCAAAGGGAGATGAGGACGACATATGGTATGTTGACTCGGGCGCATCCTCACATATGACTGGTAAGAAGGATTGGTTTGAATTCCTTGAAGAAACTTCATGTGGGTAGAAAATCTATTTAGGAGATGATAGTGGACATGAGATCAAAGGATATGGTGACATTCCTATAAAATTACCTAGTGGAGACATTAGACACCTCAAAAATGTATTGTATGTTCCAGGAATTAAGAAAAATTTGGTCTCTGTCTCAATGATTACTGATCAGGACATGCAAGTTCAATTCTTTAAGACTAACTGTGTCATTAAGGATATCCAGATGGAAACAGTTGCAATAGGAGTGCGCGTTGGGAGTCTGTACAGACTAGATGTGAAGAGTATGCCACAGCAAGCAATGGTTGCAGCTGGATCGACAGCCGAAAATCTCTGGCATCAGAGATTCGGCCATCTTAATCTGCAAGACCTCATCCTACTTCAGAGAAAAGGTATGGTCGATGGACTCCCTGTTTTCCATAATGTTAAGCTGGATTGTGATGGATGTGCATTAGGGAAAATGCATAGAGAAGAGTTCCCTTTGCATGTTAATAGAAAGGAAAGAGACATTTTAGAACTAGTGCATACAGACATCTGTGGACCTATGCAAACCAGGTCATTAGGAGGAGCATATTACTTTCTCTTATTTACAAATGATTGCACTAGATTTTCATGGATATACTTTCTGAGTAAAAAGAGTCAAGCCTTTCAGTATTTTAAAGAGTTTAAATCCATGGTAGAAAACCAGACAGGAAAAAGGATAAAAATTCTCCGCTCAGATCAAGGGGGAGAATACAGGTTGGGAGAGTTCATGGATTTCTGCAAGCATCATGGGATTGTGCAATAGTTTACAGTGCCCCACACTCCACAACAGAATGGAGTGGCAGAACGGAAGAACAGAACTCTTGTGGAGTGCGCAAGGAGCATGCTTCAAGGTAAGGGTCTATCAAATGGTCTTTGGGCAGAAGCTATTAACACTGCTGTGTATTTAAAGAATAGGAGTCCTACTAGATGTCTAGGCTTCAAAACCCCTTTTGAAGCATTGTTTGGATTCAAACCAGCAGTGAGTCACTTAAGAATATTTGGGTCAAAAGCTTATGCTCATATACCTAAGGCAGATAGGAAAAAGTTAGATCCTAAAGCCCTGAAATGTATATTTGTTGGATATGGCACTGAGTTCAAGGCATAAAAGTTATTTAATCCTGTGACTCACAAGGTTTTTGCAAGCATAGATGTCATATTTCATGAACAGGTTGAAGAAGGAAAGAATGACTCTAACAGTGATTGGCACATTCCATTGCTAATGGAAGAAAACAGTGAGGAAGATGAAGAGCAGGAGGAGAAACAAGAAGAAGAAGTAACAGACAATGTAATCAATGAAGATGCAAGCCCAGAAAAGGCTGAAATAGACAGAATTGAGGTAAGTCCCCTACCAAGGAGATCAGGTAGGAAGACTCGATTATCATCTAAATTGAAAGACTATGCATTAATGTCAAAGACTGTAAACATTGTAGAACCTGCAAATTATGAAGAAGCAAGTAAATCTGATGCATGGAGGGCTGCAATGTATGAGGAAATAGAATCAATAAATAGAAACCATACTTGGGATTTGGTTGAATTGCCTGAAGGTAAAACCCCCATAGGATGCAAATGGCTGTATAAACCAAAAATAAATGAAGATGGGAGTATAGAGAAACTTAAAGCTAGATTGGTAGCAAAGGGTTACTCATAGAAAGAGGGAATAGATTTCGATGACACCTTTGCTCCTGTAGCCAAATTAAACACCATCAGAATGCTAATTTCCTCAGCAACAAAACACAAATGGCAGCTACACCAGCTAGATGTTAAGCCTGCATTTCTGAATGGAGACTTGAAGGAAGAAATTTATTTAGTACAACCTGAAGGTTTTGTGAAAAAGGGGCAGGAACATCTTGTGTGTAAATTGAAAAAGGCACTTTATGGTTTAAAACAGGCACCCAGGTCGTGGTATGAGAAAATTGACTCATTTTTTGTTCAGCATGGCTTTCATAGGAGCTTGAATGATCCAAATCTGTATACCAAGTTTAATAAACAGAGGCAAATTATTTTGATTTCTTTGTATGTAGATGATATGATCATAACAGGGAATGCTAACAATCTGATCAAAGAAATCAAACAGCAGATGTCACAAGTGTTTGAGATGAAAGATCTCGGAAACCTTCATTATTGCTTGGGATTGGAGGTATGGAAAGACTCTGGACAAACTTTTCTTACTCAAGGGAAGTATGCTAGAAGCTTGCTGGAAAGGTTCAGAATGGAGCAGTGCAGATCAACAGCAACACCATTAAAGCATAACTTAAATTTGAGCAGTGACGACGGTACTAAAGAGGTGGATACTACCATGTACAGACAGCTAGTTGGCAGTTTGATATATCTGACTACAACTAGACCAGATTTGGCATATTCTATTAGTGCGTTGAGCCAGTTCATGTCAAAACCACTCGAAAGTCACTGGGTCGTAGCAAAAAGTGTGTTGAGGTATCTTAGTGGTACTAGTAATTATGGCATTTTGTACACTGACACTTCTGATGTTATTCTAGCAGGTTTTTCAGATTCTGATTGGGCAGGTAACTTGGATGATCGAAGATCTATCACAGGTTACGCATTCAGCATTGGATCCGGGGTCATAGCATGAAACAGCAAAAAGCAACACACTGTAGCTCTATCTTCATGTGAAGCTGAGTACCAAGCATTGTGTGCAGCCACATGTGAAGCTATCTGGTTGAGAAGACTTCTCAACGATGCAGGAGAAGTGCAGAAAGAATCAACTATTATCAAAACCGAAAACCAGAGTACCATCAAGCTTGCATACAATCCAGTCTTTCATAAAAATACCAAGCATATCGATCAAGTTCATTTTGTTCGAGAGAAACAACAGTCAAAAGAGATATGTGTTGAATATTGTAAAACTTGTGATAACATGGCTGATATTTTTACTAAGCCTCTTGGGCGTGTAAAGTTTGAATTGTTTAGAGGGATGCTAGGAGTTCAGGATAATCCTTTCTCCATTAAGGGGCGGAGTTGAAAATAATTAATATTATTTTGTATTAATGGAGAAATGTTTACACAAGTTGTAACGTATCTCCTTAGTTTAGGATTTGTTCCTAGAATTTAGGAGTTTGGTTGCAACTTCATGAGTTCTAGTAATGTACTTAATGATGTAATTGCTCATTTGATGTAAGTAGAGTGTACGGAGAGAGTTCTCTTTGTTTGGGTGCAATCTCCAGGTGCAGTACTCACCTGTGAGCTGTAACTTCTTCTTTTTCAATTCAAGTCTGATTTTTATCTTCAATCATCTGTTTCCCATTCATAATTAGCAAAACTCAAATACTTAATTCAAATGTTTATTATAATAATAATAATAAAATCCAGTCTTTGTTTTTACTGTGGTAAAAGAAATAATTATAGTTTTTCATGGGGATTTTCAAAGTAGCTAAAAGAAAAATAACTATTTAGTTAATAGTTTTTCTTGGGGACATCACACATATTTTCATAGCTTGTTACAAGGTAGCTAAAAGCAAAAAAGTTATTAAAGAAAAAAGTTATTTAGTTAAAATCCTGATATCTATTGCTCTGAAGTTTTTGAAATAATTAATAATGTTTTTTTTTTTTTTTATAATGAATAGTATACATTTGCTGTGATATATAAATTTTATTATCTTTAGATATGTATAAAATAAAATTGAAGTATTTAATATAAAAACAAAAAACCTTAAAAAGAGTAAATTTATTAATACTTATTAATATAAAATATAATTTTTCATTTAGAAAAAAATACATTTATTTACCTTTCTCTTAATTTAATCTCTTCACTACCCACATTATTGGGAGAAAAGATCAATTTACCTTTAATTTACTCTCTTCAATAACCACCTTATTGGGGAAAGAGGTAAGAATTTTGTAATTTAAACCTTCCTTTACCCAGAAAAAAGAACTATTAATGTTTATGAGACGTTCTGCAGATTTTCAAAGCTCATTCCAAGGAACTATTGATGTTCATGAGACTTTCTGCAGATTCTCAAATCTCATTCCAAGGTAGCTAAAAATTCCTAATTATTTAAAGCATGAATGGCATTTCAGATGGTTGAAATATTTTTCTTCTATGTTTTAATTCAAAGATACTTAATCCGCAAACTCAGGGGAGTTTTCTAAATTCAAAGTTCAACTTTAAAACTCGGAACCAAGTTTATAGTGAAGACAAAAAAAATATTTACTTAAAATTCAAATATCTACTAAAATATTAGTGTTAGAACTCTGAAGTTTTTGAAATAATTAATAATGATTTTTTTCCAGTTTTTTTTTTTTTAAAGATAATTTAATTTTTTTTAGATCTGTGAAATATTTAATATAGAATTATTTTTTTTAAATAGCTAATTTATTAATATTACCTAATATAAAGAGTAATTTCTTATTTTCAGTGTAACAAGTGAAAAATACTGTGAAAAATACATTTATTTAGTAGCCTAGCACAAAGCTTAGGCTTCAATAAAAATAAATGTTTCCATTAAAAAACTCAAAATACCATACACAACCAAGAGGAATATTAAAAAAGGCCTTCCATTGAAGCCTGAAACAAAAATAGGGTAATTACAAAAGGAATATTAGTGCGTGAAAAAGACAATGGTTGTGAAACTGCACACATATATTATTTATGCATGAAAATCAAAGATATATAGGGTGCATTTATTTATTTATTTAATAAAATGAAAATTATTGATGTTGATGAAGATTTATGCAGATTTTCATAGCTTGTTTCAAGGTAACTAAGAAAAATTATTTACTTCAATTTCTGATATCTATTGCTTTGGAATTTCAATGCTAGAACTCTAAAGTTTTTGAAATAATTAATAATGTTTTTTTTTTTTTTTTTTATTAATAAATAGTATACATTTGTTACGGTATATAAATTTTATTATTTTTTTAGGTACGTATAAAAGAAATTGAAGTATTTAATATAGAACAAAAAAATCTTAAAAAGAGTAGATTTATTAAATTTTTTAATATAAAATATAATTTCTCATTTAGGAAAGATACATTTACTTACCTTTCTCTTAATTTAGTCTCTTCAATACCCACATTATTGGGAACAGAGATCAATTTACCTTTAGTTTAGTAGAGGTAAGAAGTTGGTAATTTAAACCTACCTTAGCGCAAGAATGAACTAAAACTATTGATGTTCATGAGACTTTCTGCACATTTTCAAAGTTCATTCCAAGGTATCTAAAAATTCTAATTATTTAACACATGAATGACTTTTCTAAATTCAGACGGTTGAAATCTTCCTTTTTAGGGTTTCAAGGAGGGAGTTTTCTACATTCAAAGTTCAACCTTAATACTTGGAACTAAGTTTCTGAACTAAGTTTATAGTGAAGACAAAAAATTTATTTACTTAAAATTCATATATATACTAGAATTTCTGTGTTAGAGCTCTGAAGTTTTTGAGATATTTAATAACATTTTTTTCCAGTTCTTTTTTTTTATAAAAGATAGTGTACATCTATTGTCATATATAATTTTTATTCAATTTTCTTTTTTTAGATGTGTAAAATAAAATTGAAATATTTAATATAGAACCAATTTTTTTTAAATAGTTAATTTATTAACATTCCCTAATATAAAACGGAAATTATTGTTTTTAGTATAACAAGTGAAAAATATAGGGAAAAATACATTTATTTCATAGCTTAGCACAAAGCTTACGCTTCAATAAAAATAAATGTTTCAATTTAAAAGATAAAAATACTATACACAACTAAGAGGAATATTAAAAAAGCCTTCTATGGAAGCTTGAAACAAAAACAGGGTAATTACAAAAGGAATATTGGTGCCTGAGAAAGACAATGGTTGTAAAATTGCACAGATATATTATTTATGCATGAAAATCAAAGATATCTAGGGTACATTCATTTATTTATTAAAATGAAAATTATTGATGTTGATGAGACCTTATGCAGATTTTCATAGCTTGTTTCAAGGTAGCTAAAAGAAAAAAGTTATTTATTTAAAATTCTGATATCTCTGAAATTTTTGAAATAATTAATAATGTGTTTTTTTGTTTGTTTTATAATAAATAGCATACATCCAATAATTAATAATGTGTTTTTTTGTTTGTTTTATAATAAATAGCATACATCTCTTGTGATATATAAATTTTATTTTATTTTAGATATGTATAAAATAAAATTGAAGTATTTAATATAAAACTAAAAAATCTTAAAAATAGTAAATTTATTAATATTTTTAATATAGAGTATAATTTCTCATTTGAGAAAGATATATCTATTTACATTTCTCTTAATTTAGTCTCTTCAATACCCATGCAAGATCAATTTACTTTTAATTTAGTCCCTTCAATACCCACGTTATTGAGGCAGATGTAAGAAGTTTGTAATTTAAATTTTCTTTAGCACAGAAAAAAGAACTATTGATGTTCATGAGACTTTTTGCAGATTTTCAAAACTCATTCCAAGGTAGCTAAAAATCTTAGCACAGAAAAAAGAACTATTGATGTTCATGAGACTTTCTCCAGATTTTCAAAGCTCATTCCAAGGTAGCTAAAAATTCTAATTATTTAATGTATGAATGACTTTTCTAAATTCATACGGTTGAAATCTTCCTCTTCTAAGTTTCAATTCAAAGATACTTAATCTAGAAACTCGAGGGAGTTTTCTAAATTCAAAGTTCAACTTTAAAACTTGGAACTAAGTTTATAGGGAAGACAAAAAAGTTGTTTACTTAAATTTTTTTTAAATAATTAATAATGATTTTTTCCAGTTTTTGTTTTATAAAAGATAGTGTACATATATTGTCATATATAAATTTTATTCAATTTTCTTTTTTATATGTGTAAAATAAAATTGAAATATTTAATATAGAACTATTTTTTTTAAATAGCTATTTATTAACATTTTTTAATATAAAAAGTAATTCTTCCTTTTAGTATTGTCAGACCAGGATGTAACTCCTCAATTCAAATCATATTATTCATTCAAGTTGTTCATCATTATATACAAGAGGGAGAGATTGTTCAGTTCATCTCCCGATGACTCTTCATCTTCTTTATTATCTATTTACACTAATTACAGTTTTTCATCCCTATGATTAGGTGTCAACATTCCCCCCCTTAATCTGAAGGGATATTGGTGAGTCCAAGCATCGTTCTGAATCTTTCAAGCTTTTCTCTTCCAAACGCTTTGGTGAAGATGTCTGCAATTTGCTCATGAGTGGAACAATGGTGGAGATGGATTGTTTTGGCCTCAACATGATGTCGAATCAGATGATATTTAGTATTGATGTGCTTCGTTCGATCATGGAACTTTGGGTTCTTGGCCAACTTTATTGCTGAGGTATTGTCAATCATGAGTGGAGTCGATTGTACTTGTTTTACTTGAAAATATTCAAGAATTTTCCTGTGCCACACAATTTATTTTGTTGCCTTAGCTATTGCCACATATTCTGCCTCTGTTGTGGAATTTGCTGGAACTGATTGTTTGCATGATCTCTAGGAGACGGCTTCTGATCCAAGACTCATAGCATAACCTAAAGTAGATAACCCAGTTTCTTTGTCTCCATCGAAGTCTGAATCAAAGTATCCAATCAAGCTGAAGTCGCCCACCTATGTATACTTGATTCCAAAGTCTTGAGTTCCCTTAAAATACTTTAGAACTCTTTTTGCAGTAGACCAATTTCCCTCACAAGGCTTTTGCATAAACCTGGAGAGGATTCCAACAACAAACGAAATGTCTGGTCTGGTAGTAGTTAGATAGTTGAGACTTCCTACAAGCTGTCTATACTTTGTTGCATCCTCAAATTTTTTTCCTTCAATGGATGTGAGCTTTAAGTTTTGTTCCATTGGAGTAGTTAGAGGATTGCATTCTGGAATGCCAAACCTGTTCAACAGATCTCCAATGTACTTCTTTTGAGAAAGGAATATGGACTTCAGATGTTGAGTTACTTCAATACCAAGATAATAATGAACATAGCCCAAACCAATCATTTCAAAACCTTTCCTCAATTCCTTCTTTATGGATGCAATGTAGCTCTCATTGTTCCCTGTCATCAAAAGATCATCTACATATACAACAATATACAACTGTTTTTCCAACCTTCTTGACAAACAAAGTTGCATTATCAAGATCATAATGTTTGAAATTGAGTTTTAGGAGATGCTCAATTAGCTTTTCATACCAGGCTCGTGGTGCTTGTTTGAGGCCATACAAGGATTTCACAAGTTTGCATACTTTATGTTCATGTCCTTTTACAACAAATCCTTCAAGATGGGACATAAAAACATTCTCTTTTAGATCTCCATTCAAGAAAGCAGTTTTTACATCCATTTGATGGACTTTCCAACCGTTCTGAGCTACTAGGGCAAAGAGTGTCTGGATGGTAGCCCATTTTGCTATGGGGGAAAAGTCTCCTCATAATCGACCCCTTCCTTCTGTGCAAAACCTTTTTCCACAAGCCTAGCTTTGTGCTTGTCAAGTGAGCCATCAACTTTATACTTGTTCTTGTAGACCCACTTGCAACCAATTGGTTTGGTTCCTAATGGACCTGATCAACCAGCTTCCAAGTTCCATTCTTTATGAGGGCATCATATTTCTTTTGCATCGCTTCTTTCCATTCATCATGAGAAGCAGCTTCTTTGAAGGAAGTTGGTTCAAAATCTATAGACAAATTCAATTCACAATCATAAGAAACATCCATATCAGCAGGTGAATTAGAGTCATCTACATCACCTCCATTTTGTTCGTTTGAATTTCTAGTTCCTGTCTTTCCAACCTCATCAGGATGAACACTTTCAAGTGTCTTTGTCAGCCACATTGGGGGACCTTTCTCAGATGGTCCAATCTCCTCCGTTGATTGAGTTGGGACTGAATCAAGATTGAGTCTCCCAATTCTGTCAATCACATCACTCAAAGTATCATCTGTTGTTGGAGTTTCATGTGGGGGAGAGAGTGCTTCAGAAGAATATTCCACAGGTTGATCTAGTATAGGAATCCCCCCTTCAAGATGTGGAATCTAATTATCAAATTCTTGAAATGATTTTGCATTTACGAATCTCTCCAAGCGATCAAGTTGTCGCTCAACAACATTGTCAGTTTTAGATGATTCAAGAAAGATTACATCTCTAGATACAACAAACTTTTTATTGACTTCATCAAGAGATGGTATGCTTTGGATGTGTTTGAATACCCCAAGAAGATACACTTACGACTTCTTGCACCAAGTTTGTTTCTATGTACCTTTTGTATCAAGGCATAACATGTGGAACTAAAGACCTTCAGATGTTTCTTGAAGGAATGTGCCCATAATACATTTCATAAGGAGTCTTGTTTCTAATAGAATTATATGGAAATCTATTCTTTACATATAAAACACATAGAACTGCATCAGCCCAAAACATCAATTTTACATTTTTGAAAAACATCATGGAGCGCACCATATTTAAGATTGTCCTATTCATTCTTTTAGCTACTCTGTTCTGTTGGGGATTATAAGGCACAATTGTTTGATGTTTGATCCCATGTTGGCGAAGATATTTTTCAAATTCATTTGAAGTGTATTATTTTCCATTATTAGTGTGAATAGAGCCAATATGAGATTGTGCATCATTTTCAATCCATGTATGAAAGTTCTTGAATGTTTGAAAAGCATAAAATTTGTTCTTCAATAAATAAACCCAACACATTCTGGTGTAGTGATCAATAAATGTCATCATATATTTATTTCCATTTGCAGAAGGAACATGCATTGGACCACATAAATGTAAAAGAATGAGTTCAAGTTTTCTATGTGCTCTTGAATGTGAATCATGAAAAGACTGTTTGCTATGCTTTCCTAGAATGCAAGCATCACATTGCTTAAGTTTCCTAGGAATTATAGGCAAACCAGTAACACCATTTTTCTTCAACAAGCGGAGGCTGTCATAGTTCAAGTGTTCAAATCTAGCATGCCATAATAAACTTGATGGAAATGTACCTTCTTCATAATGAGAATTGTATGAGAAATTTTGTGCACGAGAAGAGGTACCCTGCAGCTTGAGAAGCCTTTCTTCTTCTATCCCTGTCATGACAAGTGAGTGGTCTGATTCTTTTCTCACCTCAAGCTTGCCATCAAACATATGAATGGAGTGTCCTTTCTAGCGGATGTGGACCAAGGACAACAAGTTTCTCCTCAACTGTGGGAGATATAGAATATGATGCATAAGAAAGTATGTAAGACTAGGCAATTTAAGCCTGATTGTGCCAAGCCCTGATGGCTTGCAAAGTATACTTCTCCATCAACATTGTCAGTAAATTCTTCAAAAAAATCTCTTCTAAAAGTCATGTGGCAAGTTTCTCTTGAATCAAGCAGCCAATCATTTTTCCAAGAAGCAAGTGAAGCATTAAATAAGTCTTCATTTACTCCAATATTACAGTGTGCCACAACATAGTGAGCAGATTCAGGTGCTTTGCCTTTGTCTTTATCATTAGTTTTACCATTGGGTTGGTTTATTTCCTACTCAATTCTGTCCCAAGGTAACTTGCATGTGGATGCATCATGTGATCCATCTCTTTTGCAGTGTATGCAGTGCAAATCTGACTTTTCTCCTTGACAGTGTCTGCCCCCCCCACCTCTAAAATTTCTTCCTCTTCCTCTTCGACCACCTCTTCCTCTCGAAGAATCTTGAGCAAGATTCTTTTCTCTATGAGCAAGGCACACAACGTCTTCAGAAGATTCAGGAGCTGTCTTCTTCCCAAAATCTTTCTCTGTTTCAGCAATTTTTTTCACAAGGGAGTCAAAGGTAATATCTTTGAGGTTTCCATTTGCTTTCAATGACTCAACATAATTTGTGTAAGTGGGATAAAGTGCCTTGAGAAAAGCTATCAGAGGAATATCCAGTTCAACATTAGTGACTTTGATATCATGCATTATATATTTTACTTCTGATGCAAGAGCAAGAGGATCATTATTTTGTAATTTAAGGGTGAAGAGTTTAATCATGAGTTGAACAACTTCAAGTGCAGAGTGTGAGTCATAGAGTTCCTTCATTTTTTCTAAGGCTTCGAAAGCATTTGAAAATGACGAAATATGGCGACTCACCTCTTCATTTATTGATTCTGCATTTAATACATAGGCCTTGCTGTGATTATTTTCCAAAATGGCAAACTCCTTGTCTGAGGTAGGTTTTTCTAGCTCTTTGTCTCCGTCTCCAACACACACTCCTTTCCACAACTCATTGAAAATGAGGGTGTGTTTTATCTTCCGGGACCACTCAAGATAGTTCTCCTTGCCAGTGAGAACTACTCCCACAATAGATATGATTGAATGCATTGTAAAATCTGTGTACTGTGGAAAAAAATCGCTCTTCTACTGGTAAAACAATTTTCACTTGCTATGTAAAAGAAAAAAATTGCGCTATAGTAAAATATAGTTCTGATATGTATATATCAGAGGTATATTTGGTTATATTCAACAACGCAAAAATTGAAGTAGATTTACCAAATAGCGATGGGGAGTAATGGGATAACGGTATTGATGTGATATTAATGGGCCAACGTAATGGGAGAGCAATATCGTGATGGGAGAGTGGTATCGTAATGGTGACAGGCGCAACGTATGGAGGAGGGAAATATATGATATATGGCAGAGTTATATAACAAAGGTGTTATACATATAACTGTACACAATGTAATACCATACACTGCAATATCATTCAGCGTAATAGCAATCACCACAATACCAGAGTTGACTTGGGCTCTAATCATTTTGTTGTTCTGATTGGACAGTGTTATATTGGAGCCGAGGTATGGAGGAGGGTCGTGGAGTGGTATGGGAGCAACGGACTAGCGTTAATGTATATAACTTGGAAGCGTTCACTGTGGACCAACGTTAACATATATAACCTGGAAAATACAGTGAAAAATACAATGAAAAATACAGTGAAAAATATAGTGGAAAATACAATGAAAAATACAAGTGAAAAATACAGTGAAAAATACATTTATTTTGTAAGGTAGCACAAAGCTTAGTCTTCAACGAAAATAAATGTTTCAATTAAAAAGATCAAAATACTATACACAACTAAGAGGAATATTAAAAAAGGCCTGCCATTGAAGCTTGAAACAAAAATAGGGTAATTACAAAAGGAATATTACTGTGTGAGAAAGACAATGGTTGTAAAATTGCATACATATATTATTTATGCATGGAAATCAAAGATATATAGGGTACATTTATTTATTAAAATGAAAATTTTTGATGGTGATGAGACTTTATGCAAATTTTCATAGCTTGTTTCAAGGTTGCTAAAAGAAAAAAATTTATTTACTTAAAATTTTGATATCTATTGCTTTGGAATTTCAATATTAGAACTCTAAAGTTTTTGAAATAATTAATAATGTTTTTTTTGTGTTTTTTTTTATATAATAAATAGTGTACATTTGCTATGATATGTAAATTTTATTATTGTTTTTAATACATATAAAATAAAATTGAAGTATTCAATATAAAACCAAAAAATATTAAAAATAGTGAATTTATTAACATTCTCTAATATAAAATATAATTTCTTGTTTGGGAAAGATACATTTATTTACTTTTTTCTTAATTTAGTCTTTTCAATACCCACATTATTGGGAGCAGAGATCAATTTATCTTCAATTTAGTCCCTTTAGGCGCAGTGATAAATTTATTTTCCCTCAATTTAGTGCCTTCAATAGCCATATTATTGGGGTCATAGATCAATTTACTTTCCATCAATTTAGTTGCTTGAATACCCACCTTGGGGGGAGTATGTATAAGAAATTTTTTGCTAGGTTTAACGAAATGGATGAAAACAGAAACAATTATGATTTAGTTTGAAATTAATTTGAATTAAAGAAAATAAATATTAACTTAGGGAGCAAGTGAAAACAAAAATAGTTATGATTTAATTTGAAATTAATTTGAATTAAAGAAAAATAATATTAACTTATGGAGCAAGTTCGTTATGAACTGAAAACATGTAGTCAAAAAAGAACAACGCTTACCAAAAAAAATGGATTGTGGATTCACCTTACTTCAATGCAATATTTTATTACCGTAATGCATAAAACAATAGGGTAGCAATGTAATGGTAGGTATTTTTCCAAGCCCTAGGGAGCCTTGAGAATTGGGTTTCATTCCAAGCTCCATTCTTGCAGAATCGACCAATTGACAAATGGTTGGAATCTTTATTAATTTAGTTTCATTCCAAGCTCCATTTATGTAGAATCGACCAATGGACAAATGGTTGGAACCTTCGTTAATTTTTGGTTGGTTTTAAGGAACGTTGGTTGAATAAAAACCATGTAGAGGTTGAATAGGGTCACCATTTTTTTAGTGGACTAACTCATGGATCAAAGACCTCTGGTTAGCAAAATTAGTGAGAAATCGGCTGGAAATCAATCTTCGAGAGCTGATAGCGTATTTTTGTAAGGCTTTTTCTTATTCTCCTATGAAATATCAAAGACCTCTGGTTAGCAAAATTAGTGAGCAAGTCGCTGGAAATAAATCTTTGAGAGCTGATAGTGTATTTTTGTAAGGTTTTTTCTTATTCTCCTATGAAATCTACTTTAACAATCGGGTATGAGGTTGTTTGTTGAATTTAGTTTAATTGTACATCAGAGTTAGTTAGCTATCTTTAGCCATTGCGTACATATAAGATTTTTCACTTTTTCTTACTGATGGGTTGCTTGGTGAGTTAGTGTAGTCGTAAATTTCCCTTGAGAGTTAATTAGCTATCTTTAGCCATTCACTACAACACAAAGGGGATTTTAAGACAATATTTGGGTAAATTGTCTTAACTTGAGACAAAAGAAAACTTGTTTATTGTTTTAAATATTGTCTTTAAGCGGGTGTCTCAAATTAAATTGTCTTAAAATATTGTCTCTACAAAGACAATATATAACACAAGAATTTTTGTCTCTCTCTAGAGACAATTTCATTTTTGTCTCTCCAAAGACAATTTCATTTTTGTCTCTCCAAAGACAATTTCATTTTTGTCTCTCTAGAGACAATAGTTGGAACTAAAGACATATTGTCTTTAAAAAGACAATGCCTTTGATCTTAACTATTGTCTCTCGAGAGACAATAAAAAAATACATTCAAAGATAATACATCATCACTTTTGTCTCTTTAGAGACAATATAAAATAATGAATCTAGAAAAATATATCACCATTGGAATAAACCAATATTAAAAGTATTTAAGTAAAAATAAACTACAATATCATTGATTAATTCAATTAAGACACAATGGAATCGAAACACCAACTGTTGTGCTCTACCATTGAGCTAGAACCCTTTAAAGAATTATGTGATAATTATGGTAGTCCTTGAAATTGCATATATATACATTGATTTTAAAAGTAGCAATTGCATCGAGAAGTGCAAAGGAACGCCGATAAAAGTGGGAATGTGAAATTTCATATATAGACATTGATTTTGAAACTAGAAATTGCACCGAGAAGTGCAAAGGAATGTCATTAGAAGTGGGAATGTGGAAGCCAATAAACAAGTGAAATATATGGAAGGTGCAATTAAAAAAACTCAAAGACACCATATCAATCCATTTTACCCCACCTTTCTTGCCCAATAAAATTTTTGGAGTACCTATTCCAGCATTTTATAGGCTACTTGAAAAGAAAAAAAGAAAAAGACACAAAAACCAATGTGACCCACAACTAGAAAATTATCAACAATTTCAATCTTCTTAGAAGGCAGTAGGTCAATTTTACTCCAAGCTTGAACTTTATTTTTTAAAACTTGGCTATTATCCATCTACAACAACCAAACGCTGAGAAACTACAACTGAAACAATATTTACTGAAGGACCTGCCCAAATAAGAAATAGTCTCCCCAAGATTCATAAGCTTTCATTTATGATTCAGCCAAGTAGGGGATTCATCTTGGCCAAAACGAAAACTTGAGCAATAGATGGAACAGTATCAAATGTGTGATGATGTTATGGAGTAGTGAATTAACTCTAGTAATAGACAACACCCTATAATGTTCAAAATCATCAAAATATTGACAAAATAGAACCCACACACAATAAGTCAACTTGGAGGGGGCTTAGAATGCAATTCACTTGTACTAATGGTGCGGAATGAGGGAACCATGAGAGTGGGTCTAGGCATAAGCATAGTGAAAGCAATAACAAGGATAACTAAGAAGCTCATGAATGAATCCATCTAAAAATGAATGATGACGAGGATAGGCAAGAAGGTCATAAATGAATCCATGTGAAAACCAGAATTCTAGATTGCATTCTTTAAATGCAGGAGCTAACATGTGACTACATAAAGCCTTCAAGATTGTATGCAAGAAAATTCCCTGGGATTTATATGAACTATTTTAGAATGCAAAAAAGCTTGCAAAAGATTGCTACATATGCTCCCCTCCATTTTTTTTTATTTTATTCAACTCCTTAGTTCTTCCACATCATCGTGCTTCAGCCTGCATCTTTCATTCAATAGAGACAAGTTAAGCAAGAAAATTATTATATTGAGTTAAAATTATGGAAATTCACTGAAATATATATGATGTTACAGGTACCTTTAGCTTTTTCTCTGTGGTATGTTTTACACAATATGCTTTATGTTGAACCCTTCCACCATGAGTACTCACAGTCAAATAAAACCCAGAGTCTCTTGCACATAAGGGATGAAAACTACTTTGGCAGTGCCAAAATTGCACTGCGAAACCACAAAATATTTATGTCAGTTAGTGCAGAAACAAAATATAGATTCCATGAGAATTACCAGGATAGAAAAATCTACTAACCCAACAAGTGTTATTATAAGTTTCAAAATTTCATATACATTGAATCCTAACCTTCAAATAGGCACCTTGCCAATGAAAAATACTGCATGGAAACATATATCGTTCTCTAAAAAGTATTTCCTGAATTTCATAACATACCAATCATTAATTTTAACATTGCACAGATCCACCTTCATCAATATGTTACTGACCAAACCATTCAGTGGGATGCTAATAGAGGTCTCTAACAACATCTCACTAGACAGAATCCAGATGCAACAATCATACACAAAACAAGTAAAACAAAACAGTTCAGCATGCTCAAACTTATATGCATTACTGGTAGTGAAGCAACATCTCAATTTAAACATACCAGCCCTTTAACAAGCTCCATTTGACCCCTCCTAAACGTATTCTCCAACAGCCACTGTAGGTTCACAAAGGAAATGAAGATACCGTAAGGGAGAAAATATATTGCTCCTCACCAAATCATTAACACACAAGATAAAATCAACAATACGATTTTGCATAATTAACTTCTTGTATTCTTCTGAAGTGAACACCATTCAATTAGATATTTTTACCTCAGCGCAAAATACATGAACCCACTAGCCATCAGTATTCCTCTTAAAACCACCACTCAAACCACCACATAGAGCACAGTTCATACCACAACCATGCATACCATGGCTAGCTACATTTGGACACCTCATGCCTTGGAGTTGGTATTTCCAGTTTAAAGCTTCACATGGCTGACAATACCATCCTCCAAAAGAATTCCTTAAAATACCATAGTAATCTTGGTGAACTGCTACCTGCAATATAATGTTGACATGAAAATTTTAAGATACCCACTATAATCCACTGTAACAATACTGCAGTAAATAGAGAGATAAAAATAAAATAGAGGAACGAATAGTTAGATTACCCAGTGATAATTGCAAACACAAATCGTGTTTGATCGAGTAGATTCTGGCAATCTACAAATATCGCACAAAAGAGATTCTTCTCTTGGTGAGATAGATGACACCTGGTAACAATCAAAATGCCTTTCCAATGGAACTTTTGCAACAAGGGGCCAGGACATTGTCTCTTTAGCCTGCAACATTGTATGAGAAGAAGAGCTTGGGCATCCAATAGTAATGTTCTCTTTATATAATCAGAGAAATATTACTGGACAATTAAATGTATGAAAATCAAGATGAAGAATCGTGTGCTAAGCAAGTTCTCTGATAAAAATTTTTAACAGAGTTAAAACTACCATTCGCTGAAATATAAATAGAAGCCTAGAACAAAGACTTCTAAAAAAAATCTCAAATTTAGATTATTCAGGGTTAGGTCACAACACATATGTTATTTAATGCACTGCAACACTAACATTTTGGATGCAATGGAGTCATCAAAGATGGGGTTAATGATTTCTGAACATAGTTATAATTGTAATTTATGAAACAAATGAACAACGTATATTTACTATTTTCCTAGGCACTTATAATTGTATTTTATGAAACGAACAAACAACATACATTTACCATTTTCATAGGCACTTGTATGCCTAAAATATTAATAACTGCCACTGCTCCTACATGACACAATTATTTGATATTGACCACTTCACATTTTAAAAAAGATGATATTCAATTAAGATGTGCCATAATTTTTTCCATGATAGGAATGTCACTTAAAAATGAATAAATATTTTGAAAAAAACATTCTTCAATATCGAACCATATAATCCATTGCCCACTATTCTGTGGCATCTGATCAGTTCTGGAATGGGCATGCCTCCAAGTAAATCTTAGCAGTCTTGGTTGAAATAGAGAACCAACTGCACTGTATAACCTTAAATATCAATCAAAGGAAAAGTACAAGGTTTAGTCCCTATGCTGGAACTAGCTAGAAAGCAATATGCCTAAAGCCCCTCCCTCTCAAATATTATTATCTACAGATGATACAAACGAATTTGAGATATTCTTGGCCCTCAGATGTGTTTTTAGGACCTCCTTATTTGCTGCTAACAAACACTAACAGGGGTTTTAGCAATTTACACCACATATTTGTGTGTTCGATGATGATCCTGTATTTGCCGTGAAAGGATCTATCCTCACCCAAAGCAAGGAGAATATGGACGCAAGAATACTTGACCAAATAATAACTATTGTTGGTGTCCGGTTCTGGCAACCCACTAATCCCTTGAGGAATGGATAAATATTAGCAATCACCCACAAAGAGAAAAATAGTTTTGCAAACAATGGACCCCAAGATTGATAACCACTATTAATAGCTTGGGAAACACCTCCTACTACACCAACAAGATTTACCACAAGCAAAGTAGTTGGACGGATGAGAACACTGGTCCACTTAAAAACATAAAGCTCAAAAAATTCACCATCTTCATCTGGAGACTTTGATTTGACAATAAAGTTTGTGTCAATCCCCGCTACAAATTTCAATAACCCTTGAAAGACGACAAACATATGTGCTGATACACCTCCAATAACCCAAATTTTCTCATTCCTCCACCATTCAACGGTGCCATCTATAATCCGGCGTAGCTCTAGAATAACAGTTGTAAAAATGGAAATAAAATATAATATGAAGAACACACTTGCAAAGTTGTTAATATGTAGATCAAAATAAATATAAAAATCAGGGGAAAAATGTGAAGTATTGTATGAGAAAAAAATCCAAAAAAAATCTAAAATACAGGTTGCATTAGAGGTGAGTAAAGCTTGACAAGATTAAGGTCAATAAGGTTTGACAATATTACTCAGAAATGATAAACTTCCTTGTAAGAAGACAAACAACTGGCAGGGTACAATATGCAACCAGTGGGAGGGATGTGAGAGGATAAACTATGGTATTGATGTATGCCAACCTCTACAATTGGTATAGCCATACCAAATTGGACAATGCCTACTCAGTAAAATTTCAACAAAACCAAGGGCCCATTGGGGTAGTTGATTCAAATGATTTGAAAGATTGATTGGTCTAGATCCCTTGAATGTAGGAGATGCAAACATGCAGTAGATTGAAATCCAGCCTCGAGCATTCATTTTAAACCCAGAAAAAATATCTTTTGTGACAAAACCATAAATCCACCCAATTTTCACAAAATATGAGAACCCATTCATATTAGATCTTTGCTTCAAGAACAATTGCCTGGTGCTTGGTTTCCTAAACAAAATGCTGCGTTATTCTGAGGAGAATTTATGCACATTAAGGAAACATGTTATACAACTTCACTATAGAAAAAACTAGTTCAATGAACTAAAAAAATCCATAGCATCATCAAATAGATTTAGATCCACCTCTATTCATACCTCTTTTCCCCATTCTGACTTGTCTTCATATCCATAGCTGATAACATGAATGGCTTTTTCAATAAAGAAGTAGTATTCACAGATTGTGGAAGACCAACATTTTCCAAGAGGGTAGATTGGATAAACACTGGTGATTGACCAAATCTTTTCTCTAAGCTCCTTTTGGACATGAGCAGTGATTTCTCATCATCAAATCCTGCAATACGCAATTTCAAAGAAGGGTGAGGGTAAACAATGTTTAAGGGTAAATGAGTTGTCAAAAAATACAAATCACTGGTTTGGACTTGGACTCACCTTCAACACCCTCTTCTATGTCTTCCAAACTAAAGATGGGTATAGTAGATTCAGTTCGCTTGGTTCTCTTCTTATCGTCATCATACCTTTTGTTTGCTTTTCTTCTCTTCTTTCTAGATCCCCAGAAACATCTCAGAAAACATGTTGGTTCAAGATCCTTATTTGTGAGAACAGGATCATAACTATAGTTTTCTATTAAAACAACACCCTATACTGACATAAACAGGCCCTTGGATACCATTAAAACCTCTCAAGGTGATCTGCAAAGATTTCAGAATTAATATGCCAAGCTGAAATTATATGAAAATTGCATAATTGCATATAAGAAAACATTTTGGGTGTTGATCAATGCTTACATCAAAGAACACAGTGTTACGATTAGAATATCGATCGTGTCGATCAATGCCATCAAATCTCTAAGGAAAATTTACATAGAAAGTTTTTTTTCCAAGAACTGGATCCATTAGAAAACACATTGCCTCACGAATAACTTTGTTTTTGTTTATATAATGATCACAATCAAGATTCAGCAAAAAGAGGTGATTTGTGAGGACAACAGACACTTGGACCTAAGTGGAGCAATGGATAACAATCATCAGCATCAGCATAATAATTAATGAATTTCACATGAGAAAATCAATGAAAAATAATGATGTTTACATAGCTAGGAATATACCAATGCATTCATTGCATTGGATTTCATGTGGTGTTGGAAACCAGGTCTCTTTTCACGGGATACATAAAATAGCCATGGAAATTCATTTCCATAATTGTTAACTCCTCCACTGTGACCTAAGAATACCTTAAGCAGAAAGTGAAAAATCCAGTAGTACTAATTTCCATTACTTGCAACATATTTATAAGCATGTTAAAAAAAGGGAGAGAAAATGATGATACTGCATATAGACTACAAAGGAAAGATAAGACTCTGGGGTAAAAGACGAGTATTTGATACCTAGATCATCCCAGGATAGTCTTGAGTGTTGTTGCCTGGCCATGGAGTTCCATCTTGCATGGTCCATCCATCTTCTGGCACTTTTTGTGCTTTGGCCACAAGAGTATTAATCCGGGTCTTGTACTCTTCATATTCCCTCCAATATTGGCACAAAGATGGAAGATGTTAAGGGCAAGAAAAACCAAAAAACCAATAGAAGTAGCTCTTACATTTGGATACTTTAATGTGCACTTGCCTTCATTTCTCTTCATTCTTTAACAAAAAAAGGTTGTACTTTATCCTTCAAATAATCAATATTCTCGACAAAGTAGAATTCTGGAGCCCTGGGCTCGATATTGTATTTTTTGCAAAATGGCACCCACTTCCTTGCGAATTTTGAAGTTTCTGAAAGGGTTTCAAAAGTCAACATTGCTGCTCAATCATCAGAAACATAGCATGAAACTTTATCGATAGGATAATCCACAACAACAACAGAAAAAATAGTATTTTCTATGACAAGAGGAGGCTCCTTTAGAGGGTCCACCATACTGACAAAAATATCAACACCAGCCAACTGAGATGGCTCTCCTTCTCTGTCAAACCTGTGAAATTACAAAAGAAGAAATTCAATCTCACCCACAAGGTTCCTACAATACACATGTTGACTGATTTAACAACCTTAAATGAGTGGCTTCCTGAATATAATCCTAAAAGTAATATGTCCACATCTAAAGCTAAATTCAAAGGATTATTAATTTATTAATACTCCTCAAGATGGTAAACTAACCTCAAAGAAATCCTGTCAAGATATGTTTCTCGGTTAATGGGAATCCATTTAGGAAATTGGTCAAGAATCCATGACACAACAAACTAGACCTCACATATCATGGAGACCAGCCAAAGTGGGTATGTATCATTAACAAGTGTTGATACCCAGTATTGAAAGAAAACCCCCACGATTATGAGCCAAAGAATAATCACAATCAGAGGTTGCTTATGCGTCATCAACCCTGGCAAACACACATACAGACACCAATCAATAAAAAAAATATACTATCAAAATAAATATAGTATCATAGCATCACTCCAGAAACTTGAGATTTACAAGAAAAAAGTTAGACAAGGAAGAATCATATTCTTATATTGAATCTTAAAGAAAGTATTGGTAAGAGAGATTGTTCCATTCCATGATTTGTGACAAGTAGCATATATTGGGAGGTCTTCCCCATTGGAACCGATGCCCTCCATGTCCCCTTTTCCATCAGCATATCTACCTCCATTGGTCATTTGAAGCATATTTTTCTCTTGTTTAAGCTTCCAGCTTTCAACTCTTTCTTTCCAGTCCACATTTCCAACTCCATAAGAATTCAAGTCCTTGGAAGGGTCCACAATCCTTACTTGCACTATAAAAATGCATCATGAAATCCACAAAAAGCATCCATATCTAATCAGTTCAAACCCCAAATGAACATAGTTGTCCAGTGAAATCCCAAGACTAGTTGAAGGCTATGTTGTTATTTATTTGGTTTAACCTTCAATTCTATAATTAGCAAAGCTTGGTGATATTACATAAATAATTCAAATACCTGGTTGATTGGGATCAACATAGGGGACCAAGTGAACATGATTTCCATCTCCACTACCAATGACTTGCACATTCTCAGGGGAGACATCTTGAAACTCCCCAGAAACCTGCCAAAATGAATTACAATTACAATTACAATTAAATCCATACAAGATAAATTGATTGTAAATAGTAGCCCATAAAGTCACATTTCAAGTCGCAATTCCAACCGCATATGCAGCTAAAGGAGAATGACAATGCAGTTTTCTCAAAATTTATTAGACACTATACTGGTTGACCATTTGTGAGAAGAAGAATTGGAGTTTGAGGATCCTATCTTGAAGAGGTAACCGAATTGATCTCCTCCCCTTACCCATGCATTTGCCATTGCATCATCACTTCTAAAATATGTTTGTAAGAAATTTCCACTAGAATTAAGAGGGTAGACATGCATTTTTCCCTCTCTCCCCATAGATAGAACTTGTAAAGCAAGGATCTTTAATTTCAGACCTGCCCCTTTTCACCATATTTGTAAAACATCTATCAAAAGGGACTCTTTGTATTACGATGTCAGCAGTTGACTCGGTAGCAAAGCTTGCTACCAAAATCCAAGAACATACAAGAATTTTGGCTACGCTTTTGAGACTTTTGTACAAAGACAGGATACTAAGAAAGGAATGCCTTCTATGTGATTATGGCATCACAAATGAGGCTTCAATCTCCCTCATTGTAGAGCTGAAAGGTGGAGCCAAGGGAGGGGGGTGCTCCTTCTATTACTACGTCCAAGTCTTTTAAGGAATCCCTCAAGCCTGGTCCCAACTCTTCGAATTTTAAGGATCTTTCAAGTCCAGGCTTTGTGGTTGAGCACTCACTGGACACCCCTACCCTTGAAGTGATGGATACTGACACTACTATGAGGGTGGTAGAATTTGTAAATCAGCTAACTAGTAAGGGACTGTATGTGAAGTTCCCAATTGATTCAGAAAGCATGGGGTATTTTCTTGATAAGGATCGGAAGCAACATTCATGTTCACTAAAAGTGTCATGTCATGAAATTGAAGAATGTGAAACTACACTTGAAGCAAAAATCATTCAGTTCTTTTGTTTCCCATTTAGAATAGTACCAATCAATGTGTCTTGGAATGTCTATAATTTTCTTGTGTAGTGAGCTTGGAATAGAAATTAAGATCATATGGAAAACTTATGAATTCATTAATTGAAATTCTATTGGGATTGGGATTGCTATTGTAATATATGTGTGCACGCTTAGAATTAGCATTGTTTGTGATCTCCTAAATGCTTGAGTAGGTGGAGATCACTAACCAAATGGTACTCAGATAACAGCAGGATATGCTAACTGACAAGGAATAGAGATTACAGAATTGAATTTATGGAATTGCATGAAATTTTCATAGATTTTGTAACTGTAAAAATTATTGTACCCAAACTATCAATGGGAAAGGTCCAACTTAGAAGTACAACCCTCAACATGCCTTTCAAACCCAACTAATGATAAGGTGGAACTCCATTATCTAAAACTGGATTTCATTTGGAACTCCATTATCTAATACTGGATTTCATTTGGATTTTTATATGTTGACACAAGCCATGGTTGGGAAACAGAAGAAAAACAACATTGGTCAAGAATGTCATATGGATATTATGTGGAAATTAAGTACTAGAGAGATACCCTCCCAGTTATCAGGTCTGAGGTTTTGTCACCCGAGGAGGATAATTAGAGGAAGATAATCATACTTATCTTTGAATGATAAGTAATCCAATTAGAATAATCCAAATATAATCTAAGAAGGATAATAATAAGCCTTTAATGATGAGTAATCCTATCATGAATATGCATTGAAGTAGTGAAATTTTCGAGCACTAGGTTGGAACATAAACACTGATTTCCATGGATGGGAAAGCATTGTGGTGCATGTGGGCATCAATCATATATTCCCTTCTCTTTTAGAACCTTCAAAAGAGTTTCCAAATGATGTTCCTACATCTAGAAACAGACAAGTTTCAAAATCACATTCCTACATCTAGAAACACACATCATTTTCCTCTAATTCAAAACTTGAATCGTTCATTATTAGATTGTGTCAAATTTGTATTCTAGTTTGAAATTGATGTCAACTGCATAGTTAGTAATCAACATTTGTTAAGAAAATAGTTACTGATGATTATTTTCTACATCACTATCAATTGTCATTGTGAAATAAATAACATGAGATTAATAAAAAGTCTATGCACAATTTAAGGATGGTTTTGGATTATTTATATATTTCTATAATTTTGTGAGATTGAATTCTTCTAAGCATAGACATAAATAAATTAATAAAAATGTATTTTTAGTCAATAAAATTCAAGTCATAAAAACATGGGAGACTAAGGATAACAACTCCAACATAGATAAAGAAAGCAACATGGACCAAGAACTGGGATTTCCATGAAAGAATGGATGATATCCAGATCAGAGATTGCAAGCTTTATGCTTAAATTTAGAAATTACTAGTCAAGCCATGTCAAGTTAGTGCAAGCTCAAATCTGAATGTACACAAGGAATCGTACTACTTACCTATTGTCATTGCTGATTACATAAGCTATAAAAGAAGACACGAGCATTATTGGAGAATTATTGGAATTTTATAGTGGCAACAGAGGAAGACTTTTAACATGATGATCAATAGAAGTATGTTGGTCTCTCTATGCTAAAGGATGTAATAAGATAATAATATTTGTATAATTTTAATCATACATGTACTCAAAACTATCTCTGTGATTATTGAATCATGCATCTCTGCAAACTTGATCCAAAATCCGTTAACCTATTGCCTCTATTACTATCATAATTTGTTGCCTCTAATAGTATCATTATTTAATTATGATATTGGAACAAAAGCTATAAACCCAACCAGTTTTCCACTGATTATGATAATTTGAAAGTATGATCTGTGCAGTGTTAATGGGCGAGGCAAAGGCAGTAGCATCCTATCACAGACAATATTGATGACAAGTCCCTAGACATATACATGATCTATCAGACAAACAAAAACAAAAACAAAAACTACATCACACTGCACTAATAGAGAAACAAAGCTAAACGCACAAATGGGTTGAACTTAATAAACTCATAACTGAGTTAAACATTGTTATATATGGCAGGCATAAGTGAAGATTGACATATAAAAATGTTTTTCTTTGACCTTGTTGGAGTTGGGAAAACACCACTTGTGAAGGCAAGCTAGTGGGTAATGAAAACATTATTTTGGTTTTGTTTGATTGGACCATTTCTAGGTTTCATCTTGTCATGATTTGTGGCATCGTCAGAGTAAGGAAAAGAGTAATACTAAGCACGGGAATAGTAAATTGAGTTTGATTTTTATTGGCTCTTAGCAAAGGATGCAACCTAATTGCTTAATGTCTGGTACTTGGAAATCTCTCACTGATAGACTTTAGTGGGCTTCAAATAGATCTTGAGGTTGGACGATTCATAGTACAATGTTATAATCAAATCTCACCTATATTCTTTAATTATAAGTTCCAGAGTATGTCCCAGTGAAGTACTGTGGATGGCTGAATAAGAACTATCAGAATACCTTCAGGATGGCTTGGAATCTCTAATAGTCAAATCTTGGTTGAAGGAGATGCAGAGAAAAATGATGGTTGGTCACTTTTATATAGATATCAGAGCTATTATGGAGGATTATTTCCAATCAGGATTCATTCAGTGAAAAAACTATGGATGAATTGGTCACTTGGAGGATGCATCATGCAACAAAGTGATTGTTCACATATATCTGAAGCAATGTGTTCAATGAAAAAGTGAGGACAACAATTTACATCCCAAGCATACCTTACAATCAAATTTATGGAAGCCTATATGAAAAATTGAAGAGAAGCCATTCTGCACTAACTAAATCTATGATCATTGGGTAATGGTACTTTTCCATTAATGCTTATCTGAAAGGTGATTTGGGAAGATAAATTTCGATGGAGATCTCTAGCATACTAGAACGATAGTGAAAAATGTTCATGGTGAATTACAAGTAGTTACGGTCACCAAACTAAAAACACCTTATCATTAAGATTATAACCAATTTTGAAAGTTGTTATTTACTATGTTTAGGGAGTGACTCAACTACCTAGTTTCAAGGTAGTTGAATTTTTTCTTGTGTGTTGTAATCTCCCCAAATCCTTTTTGAGTTAGTCTCTTATCTAGTTATCCTTTTCTAAAATGTAGACATTAGGATTTTCTATAATAAGAAACAGAAAAAGGTATGTAACTTGTGTCTATATATATGGTTGACATCATACATGTTGTCCTATTTATGATTTTCACTTTGGGGCACGAATCACTCTGCCTATTAATGGTGTTCCCTTTTACATAACTCCCAATAGAGTCTTTTCCAAATTGAGGTTGTGAAGTACATATCCTACTATTCACATCAGAATTCCGCCATTGGAGTCTGATTTCAAACAAATAGAGAGGAGAAGTGGTTGATGGAGGGGTTTTGTAATTCTTCCCACTCAGTTTTGAATTTGTCACAACTTCTTAATTGGACAGAGAAATCAATACAAATACCAGTGAAGCTTCCTCCTTATGATCAATTTGATGGTGAAACACAAATGTTTCCATGAGGTATTGCTAAGCATTTCACATGAAAATAAAACCTAAGCCCCCATGTGTAACCATGAACATAACCTATCATGGTGATTAACAAATTAGGCTGTTAACTAAGCTAAAACTACACCATACTACAAAAGTGAACACACAAGCATATTGAATTAGGGTAAAACTACACTAATGGCATGGACAAACAACAGTTAAGAAACCTGACCCTCCACATGAATGGGATGATGTTAAGGAGACAGAGTAGCTTTTAGATACCTTGCCCCTTCCCATCATTGCAAGGCTAGACATCGATTTGCTTCCATTAACAAAAACAAAGCTAGACATGGGATTGCAGAAACTAATACAAGAAGATCTGGACCTGGGATTGTTGAAATGAAAGGGTTGGGGCTTCTGAGAGGAAATGTACCTAGAATAGAAGCCTCATGATTGTTGAGAGAGAGCATTGATCGTTGTTTCCAAATGGAGGTTCCTATCCAACACAACAACAAAACATTAAAATATTGAATGAAACCCTCAAGGCAATGCTGAATAATTTTGACAGAATGAATCGAAGGTATAGGAAAATCCTCAAATTGTACAAGGAAAATCCTCAAATCATATAACAGACTGATAAAATTTAAACAATGAAATATAAAGGAAAATCCTCAAGCCATATAACGATTTATATAATTTGAACAGTGAGATATAAAAAAAATTCACATTCTAATTACAGAATCCGTGGATGAGTTTATATTGACTGTAGTGGAATAAAACCATCAAACCCTGACTGGGCACCTAGACGGTATCAAGAGGGTTTCACCATATTGAAATAACCTAACCATGACTGTGAGGAATAGAGGATGATTGCTCAAACAATACTACAGTGCCACATGGAAAACAACGAATTTGCAATCGGAGGGATGTAGCCCTATTAAGAAGTAGGGAACCAACCCAAGAAAGTAGACTACTCTCAACCCACACGCATACCATCAGGGTGAAGGTCCTAGAGGAAATCTCACCCATTGAACATTGAACCAGAAACAAGTCAATTAACGAGAGGCATTGTTTTAAACAAAATGTAAAATAAAGAAAGACAAAGACTCATTCTGCAACCTGGGGCGTTGTCTTTAAATTTGGTGGCACCATAGTTACTACGAAGGCATAAGAAAATGGTTAATTCAAACCCTTTTATGCAATCTCAGAGTTTGTGTCTCTGTGAGCCTAAGCATGGAGAATACCTTGTCTACTGTGGCCACCATTACTCCGCCTAAACGTTAACGAGTGAGGAATGGGGAAACTCTACGAGAAAACCCTACGTTCAACCCAAGCAACTAGAAATTAACCCGACATATTCCAACTAGAACGTATGTAAGGTACTGGGCATAGTAGGAGACTCTACCTGATAAGAGTTTCATCGTCTTCTCAGGAAACCCTCACGATATTGTTGGGTGCCTTCAACCCTAAACTCATTGCCAGAATGCCCATCGGATGTGGAGCTTGAGGTGAAAGTGGTTACCTCAACCATCCTGCTTGAAGCCTTACCATTAGATCATCAAGCTATGATCACACAGTGGATATCGGTACAGGTGTTTAGGGGACAGAACTCTCCAGAGACCACCCTTGGGATTTATAAATAAATTACTAAAGGTTGGTACTGTCAAGATTTATATACATCAAAGTTTTCAATGTTAATTAAACAACAAAAACAACAAGGAATGTGACGATAAAACAACCTCCATAATATGTTATATATGCGTGGTAACATGGATATGAGAATCAATTTCAAAGTATTAAGGTAAGAACATGTAAATAGTTAGGTTAAGATGGTAAATTCTTTCAAAACATTTATATAACATTAATATAAATATCCTTAATCCTTACCATAAGACTATTTCCAAGTAGTGTATCAAAATTTATAACATTCATATGGTAAGAATATGGTTTTGAGTATTTTTTTTTGTATTCTTATAATTATTACAAGTGGTATGAGAGCCAAGGTTCTGACACCATGGCATCTTGGGAACTAAAGAAAACAACATGTGAATGAAGACAGAGACAATATAAAAAGGGGAAGTATACCACCAAACACACTAGAAGCATCTTATGTAGGGGTCGATCCTGAAATGTGGATACAATTGGGAGAGGAGTCTCGCGAGGGAAATGTATCTGTGTTAGAAAGAATCCAACACTTGCATACATAAATGACTAATTTAAGAACTCACAATGAGAGGCTCACACAAGAACATGAGAGAATTTTGAAGAGTTTGTCCCATAGACAGAATCAACGAGAGCCAAACCACAATGATCACAATGGAAAACCACAATGCTCGCAATGGAAACAAAACCCCAATCTTTCATTAAAAGGAGGATAACACAGAATCAGCATGAGGATGAGATGAAGATGAAGGACAATTTCTAGGTTTCATCTTGTCATGATTTGTGGCATCATCGGAGTAAGGAAAAGAGTAATACTAAGCATGGGAATAATAAATTGAGTTTGATTTTTATCGGCTCTTAGCAAAGGATGCAACTTAATTGCTTAATGTCTGGTACTTGGAAATCTCTCACTGATAGACTTTAGTGGGCTTCAAATATATCTTAAGGTTGGACGATTTACATTACAATGTTATAATCAAATCTCACCTATATTTTTTAATTATAAGTTTCATAGTATGTCCCAGTGAAGTATTATTGATGGCTAAATAAGAACTATCAGAATACCTTCAGGATGGCTTGGAATCTCTAATAGTCAAATATTGGTTGAAGGAGATGCAGAGAAAAATGATGGTTGGTCACTTTTATATAGATATCAGAGCTATTATGGAGGATTACTGCCAATCAGGATTCATTCAGTGAACAAACTATGGATGAATTGGTCACCTAGAGGATGCATCATGCAACAAAGTGATTGTTCATAGATATCTGAAGCAATGTGTTGGATGCAAAAGTGAGGACAATAGTTTACAACCCAAGCATACCTTGCAATAAAATTTATGGAAGCCTATATGAAAAATTGAAGAGAAGCCATTCTACACTAACTAAATCTATGATCACTAGGTAATGGTACTTTTTTGTTAATGCTTATCTAAAAGGTGATTTGGGAAGATAAATTTCGATGGAGATCTCTAGCATATTGGAACGATAGTGAAAATGTTCATGGTGAATTACAAGTAGTTACGGTCACCAAACTAAAAACACCTTATCATTAAGATTATAACCAATTTTGAAAGTTGTTATTTACTACGTTTAGGGAGTGACTCAACTACCCAGTTTCAAGGTAGTTGAAGTTTTTCTCGTGTGTTGTAATCTCCCCAAATCCTTTTTGAGTTAGTCTCTTATCTAGTTATCCTTTTCTAAAACGTAGACATTAGGATTTTCTATAATAAGAAATAGAAAAAGGTATGCATATTTTGTCTATATATATGGTTGATGTCATACATGTCATCCTATTTATGATTTTCACTTTGGGGCATGAATCACTCTGCCTATTAATGGTGTTCCCTTTTACAGAACTCCCAACAGAGTCTTTTCCAAATTGAGGTTGTGAAGTACATATCCTACTATTCACATCAGAATTCCGCCATTGGAGTCTGATTTCAAACAAATAGAGAGGAGAAGTGGTTGATGGAGGTGTTTTTCAATTCTTCCCACTACTGTTTGAATTTGTCACAATTGTTAATTGGATAGAGAAATCAATACAAATACCAGTGAAGCTTCCTCCTTATGATCAATTTGATGGAAAAATACAAATTTTTCCATGAGGTATTTCTAAGCATTTCAAATGAAAATAAAACCTAAGCCCCCATGTGTAACCATGAACATAACATATCATGGTGATTAACTTAACTAAGCTAAAACTACACCATACTACAAAAGTGAACACACAAGCATATTGAATTAGGGTAAAACTACACTAATGGCATGGACAAAGAATAGTTAAGAAACTTGACCCTCCACATGAATGGGATGATGTTAAGGAGATAGAGTAGCTTTTAGATACCCTGCCCCTTCCCATCATTGCAAGGTTGGACATCGGTTTGCTACCATTAACAGAAACAAAGTTGGACATGGGATTGCAAAAACTAATACAAGACGATCTGAACCTGGGATTGCTGAAATGAAAGGGCTGGGGATTATGAGAGGAAATGTACCTGGAATATAAGCCTCACGATTGTTGAGAGAGAGCATTGATCGTTGGATTGATCATTGTTTCATATCCAACAAAACAACAAAACATTAAAATATTAAATGAAACCCTCAAGGAAATGCTGAATAATTTTCACAGAATGAATAGAAGGTTGTGCACAATATCTAGATATTTGACAGAGATAGACAAAGATTCAAGTATTAGGTTTGTTAGCAAAACTTACATCACCGTTATGGAAACCGACAGTAAAATTTTGCAGGGAAGGGTGCAAAGGTTACCTTGCCAAACATCTAGAACCTGCAAGGGAGAAGCTGTCTGGAAACCCTACAGAAAACAACGCAAATGAACCTCGGCCAACATGGATCGGACGGTTATTTACCATGACCAAGCTCAAGAAAACCTTCACCATTGGATGGGCATCTGTGTCCTAGACCATTAATGAGATCCAACTCCTGAGATAAAGATAGGTGTAAGGATTAGAAAAGGTCTCCATAAGTTTCCAATGCATAAAATCACTGTGGGGTAATGTCTCTAAGGGATAATGTCTCTAAGAATATGATAAAAATTCATTTTTCTTCATTGAATCCAAAACCATCAAGGTAAGTTAACAAGGTATGGTAATCATTTTATGGAAAGATAAATTCTTGTTCATTTTCCTCTTTAAGGGCAACCTCCCAATAAACTAATGCTCAAATACAATCACTATACTTAACAAATATAGTAAGAATGATTGAAATATTATTCATTTATAAAACCTAAATTTTAACCACTATTGGTGCTTATGCTAATGAATAGGCCATATTACATGTATCACATGAAAACTACCTAGTATGAATTATTTAATAATAACTAACATAACAAACTTTGTATATATTAAATTAAATGACCACCATACTTATAATATTACTAACCATTATGGACCCCATTACATCACTAGGGGGGTCCCACCATTTCGTCCCCTTTGAATCACATTGCTCTAAAATTTTATATCTATGATGTATCTCCATAAGCCAACTTCCTGTGTGTGGGCATTTCCCCAACCCTAAGAGTGAAGTAGTCCAAGAAGTGTGTCCATAAAGGGATCATCCATAAACCAAGGTCCCATGTACAAGTACTACACTTCACACTAAGAATGAAGTCATCGAATCAATGAATCCAAAAATCAAACTATCAAGTATAAATGTTTCCTTCAATGTTGACAGTGAAGTCATCCAAGAAAGGATTACATAATCTTATATCCTAGGTACAAGTGTGCATGTTGGGTCCCGCCTAAGGACACATGAACATGATGATTTTGTTAAATATTATCACCATGGTCATATGGATCCAAACATCTTTCCACCAAGATACTATGTCATCTATAACCAAAATATCATCCACATAGATACAAAAGGTTAGTTATTGATATGGAGTTATGTACTCTATGGTATGTACAAGTATTATTACACCAGAATGTGACAACTAATCGTCATCGTATTTATTTTACAACAGTCCCTTAAGGTTGTGGTAAAAACTTAGTAGGAAGAATTAAAGTGGAACTTAAAAGTTTAATTTGTTTTATTGTGACTAGGTTAGGTGTGAATAGGTTAGGTAGGAGGCGCCATCTGAGATCCTGACAGCAATATCAATAGATTTTACTGAACAACTCTCTTTCACCAGGTTTCTCGATTGAGGCCCTAAATTTCGTCGAGGCCTGCTCACATTGCTTAGAAGAACATAATATGCCATCCTCAAAATCCTCCACCTCCTCAAGTTAAAAAATAATATTAGGGGAAGGAAAAATTACTTTGAATCCTAACACACCAATAGGATTTTTGCTACTTGTTTTATCAAGAAATATAATTCTATTAATGAAACAAGATGACTATGTAATCAACAAATGTTAACACTCAAAATAGTTTTGTGAAAAATTTCCATCACCTAAGGAGAACATATAGATGAAGGAGATACTAAATATGAGGCTCCCATAATAGGTACAACTTAACCTCCACCCATCAATATCCCATTCTAGTAGTTTGAGTTAATTTGATTGTCCCTCTTTAATGCATCCATCACTACAACACATGAACTCTTGAAGCCTAATATTTTCATATATTGAAAAGGCTTGGTTGATCCAATCCCTCTACTCTAGTACTTATCACATGGATACATTGTCAATATATTGTGTGTAAACTTAAGATAATTTGTGATCCCATTTTTAGTATCATGAATTAAATATTCCCATCCATAACCACTTGGTTCTTTCTCATACAACTTTTCTTGATGAATGAAAATAATGTATTCCTTTGTAGAAAAGTATGAGCTATGAAATGTTCCATGATAATTGCATATTCTTGGGGCTTGCTTTTCAAGGCAAAGTCCAACATTCACTCTAAACTAACAAAGATCATCAATAACCACTTGGTGAATGCTAGTAGTCAACCAGTAAACCAAACACACTAGAATTTGAAACCAAATAGGTCAAAATGAAACTTAAGTATGTTAACACAAGAGTTCAATAAGAACTTGAATTTGGTTACTCGTGCCTACTAGGGAGATATTTCCATTAAAGGAAATCATAACATAAGAAACAATACAACAAAGTATAAGTGATCTAAATGATGATGTTTCCAAAGATGTATGTGAAGGACTAGGAAATTTATGGTGATCATGGGAGTGGTAGATCTCGAACACAACATGACGATGTTGTTTGGAGAGGGACATATCATTGTGGAGGATGGATTTAGTTTCTAAAAGTGTCTCAACTCAATCTACCTAGTTGGATGGGTTGTTTATCTCATATATAGTGAGTTTAGTTAAATTCATCTTATCAAGTTCATGAGGGTAGGAGAGGGAGGTGAAATAGAGATGGGAAGCTTAACATTCCTCCACAAGGAAAATATATGATTTCATGTAAAGGTAAAGGGAATGCTAGGTGCGTACTTTGATGCAAAGAAAGGGTGAATTATGCCTCCCTGAATGCACATCATGAGACTGTGTTTAAGATTTTCCATTCTGAAGCTACGATAAGATTAGAGTGTAAGCACAAGAGAGAAGCTAAACATACTGTGGGTTGAGAAGAGGGACAAGAAGACCCTTTCTGGTACTTCCTCTTTTAGATTGGATACACAAGATTTAAGAGTGTTTATAAGGTAGCAGTAAAGATGAGATGGATTGTCAAGCATATGCTGGCAGGGGTGTTGTTGGACTGTCATAGTGGAAAAAATGATCTAATGGATAAAATGAATGCCTGCTTCCAAAGAAAATTTCAATGTTGAGGAGAAACTTGGGAGGGGTAGCTAATGGTTCCCTAAGCTGGGTCAAGTGCTTGCAATAAATTAAATATCAACTTATGCTACAAAATATCACAAGGAATATGATTATGCAGTAAATACACATGAAAAATTGGAAGTCAAAGTATAGGACTCATTACAAAGAAGCAGTTCAAACAGTCACCACTAAGTTTTGAATGGGATCTAAAATTTGACTTTCTCACAATTGAATGAAGTTGGAACCACTCTGAAATAACCTGAAGCAATTAATGTTAATATAAAAATTTTAAGTAAAAGCTGAAATTATGCTTATCTTTCCTTTTCAAAAAGGAAAGATAAGGAGAATGTCAATTTTTACTTTAACTTAAAAAATTAAATATTACCATTAATTACTAGGGTTAGGTTTTGTAGGGCCCTATGGTTAAGATTTCTTTTTTCCTTTTAAGTATTTTTTATTAAAAAATTATTATTTGGTGGTTATTAGCTATGTTGCACTACATTCTTCAGAATTGGTCAGCTTAGTAGAGAACTAGTTACTTTGGTGTTTTAAGGTCAGTTCAATACAAGACCAACCTTAGCCAATCTGAACCACCAAAATAGACTAGTACAACTCTAAAACCATTGGGACCGATCAATTCCACTAGTTCTAGGATAGTTCCAATAAGTGTGCCATTCTCATCCTCCTCTCAAGTTGTTTTGTTGGATCTTTTCAGGAATGGTGATTTGGAGAGTGTCATAAACTGTTGGATTGTTGTGAGCACCTAAGATCATAAGTAGTTAAGCCTTGACAAAAAGAAATTTGCAAGGAACTAGTACAAACATCCCAAAACATATTTAGTGAGGACGTGCATGCAAGGAACTATTATAGACCTCCCAAGATACTTAGTGAGGATGTGCATGGACAAAAAGCATTAGAAAAAATTATCCACCCTCAAAAACCCTACCCAAAACATTGAATTCTGGTGCAAAACAAATTGCTGGTAAGTTGTCTATTGATGTGGAAATTTGAATTTTTTCAATTTAATCAAGGAAAAATCAAATTGAGAATTTCTTGCTGCATTTTTCAACACATAGTTCATTGGAATGTATTACTTCCACTATGAACTTGGCATAGTTCGCATGTTAAGTTCATAAGGTTTTGAGCTAATGTGGTTCTATGTGTTGTGTTTATAAAGAAAAGGTGTCCATATCTTTCTATTAGAAACAAGGCTCCCTATGAAATGTGGTATGGCTACATTCCTTCGGTGAGGCATCTCAGGGTTTTTGGTTCCTCTTGTTATACCTTCATACCTAAGGAACATATAAAAGAACTCAGTGCAAGGACTCAAAAATGTATCTTCTTTGGGTACTCATGCCTCCAAAGCATACCATCTCTATGATGAAGTGAATAAGAAGTTTATAATATCTAGATGTGATCTTTCTTGAGTCTTCCAAGATTGACAATGTTGTTGAGTGACAACTTATTGGTTTGGATAAATTCGAACATGAAAAGTATTTTCAAGAGTTTGATAGTGAGATTCCACATCTCCTTCTCTTAGCTCTATACTTTCTATGAAGAGCCTTGAAGAAATCAGGTTGAAGGAAATTCCTTCCCCTACTTTGTCAGGAAAGAGCTAAGAGACTACTGGCAGCAGGTAGCCAAATCTGACAAGCAGTGAAGGTACATCCAAGATACAAAGCAAGGATTAATGAAAAGGAGTAATGCAAATGATTGTAATGAATATATACATATCATCAAACATATTTTATCTCACTTAGGATGCCTTGCATCGTGCTTGGTTAGTCATAAGATCATGTTGGTCACAACTTTGTAGCTTAAATAAACAAGTGGTAATACTCTTAATCTTCTAAGATATGTAATAAACAAGTGAAAGGGAACAAGACATGTAGAAGAAACACATGGATGACTTTTAGTTCTTGCAACCATTCAAGTCATTGAAGATAGAATGATACGACAATGATAAGCAAAATTTTAAGCTATAGTAAGAGGTGTATTTCAAAAGATGTGCTTTGTTTTCCATACCTAGCCTCCAAAGGGTTATGCATTAGATGGAGTCTTCATGCAGTCCCAGTATTCTATCATACCTTGGGTTCCTTGGTCTACTTATTTTTCTCCTTAACTCCTTGAGAGTCATCTATCATGTCATCTTTCTTCGTGGCCCCTGAGAGACATAATTGTGTAGTTTCAGCGGGTAGTGATTGTTGCAGGATGAGGCCCTGGGAGGACACATTTACATAGTTTTAGGATGCAAGGCACTACTATGGGATGAGGCCCTAGGAGGACACATCTACGTAATTTCAAGATGCAAGGTAGACTAGGTAGTTAAGGGACAAAACTGCATAATTTCCGGAGACAGTGGGTTCCGGCTGAGGGAAGGACATTGGAGGAAACCACTGCATAATTTTTAATGCTAAGGGAGGTTGGGATTTTTGTGCATTGCATAGTTCCAATAGGTAAGGGAAAAGCTTGAGGGTTACATATGTGAAGTGTGCAGTTCAAGAAATTTAGATGAGGCTAAGTTGCTAAGGAAACTCCTAAACTTAGCTAAGTGTGGGATCAGTGGAATTGATGCGAACAATGATAAAACTTGACTATGATCACACACTTGAAAACTTAGTGATACAACATAGACCATCCAGAACATATAGTACATACTTCGCTTAATGCAACAACCTTTGTGGCAGCTTACGACAAGTGTGGCTCCGATGATAGACTTTGGGAGGATAAAGGCGACACTTGTGTAAGAGTGTGTGAAATGAGTGTGAAACATGTCTATGTGGTGAGGAAAACCCATTCTCATAAAGATTTCCCTTGAAGCAAAACAAACCTCCCTTTGCATGATAAGTGATAACCCCCATGCCCAAAGATGACACATTCTATGTAAAGATAAAAGCATGAACGACTCTTAAGATCGAAAAGGGGAGATTGAGATCATCAACTTACCAATAAGTGACTAAGGAATGATTAATCACAATATCCATAGTAGGCTCTGAAATTTAAGTGCAGGCCAAAATTTTGGAGGGTGTTGCAACCACTACAACAAAGCCTTCGCCTTCTTGCTAGCTTCTTTTTCAACCAGTGCCTTGAATTCTATGAACTTGGAGAATGTCTCATCTTTCTTCCACATGAAGAATATCCAACACTTCCATGAGAAGTCATCAATAAAAATGACAAAATATTTGTGTTTGATAGTGTAGGTTTTCGAGAATGTGGATTTTATGTACTTCTGCAACATACATCCTTTGCATATATCCTACTACTTAAGTGCTCCTTTAGGGAGGCCAGTGGTTATTTGTTGTATAATATTCAAGGTACCATGATGCAAATGACCAAGTATTTTGTGCCAAAGTTCATCGACATCGCGACCTACACTTTCTCCGCCTTAGTGCTTAATGCAACACAATCTTCCATATCTAGCTTATACAGGTTCTTCACATGAACCCCGACCTACTTCACCTGCCCCATGGCTATGTGTCTTAGGAACACTTTTCCTTTGTTGAATATCACTTCACAACCATGGTAAACCAACCACTTGGTGAATGCTAGTAGACAGACCCCTAATCCTTTACCTTTACCTTTTTTTACTAGTGCCTTGTATTGAAAATTTGAAGACAAAATATTTCTTTTCTCTTAAAAAATTGTCTTAAAATCCCCCTCCATGTAGCAGTGCCAAATGCAACGATAGACAAGTTGTCTCTAATCGTATCAACAAATATGAAAGGGACAGAAGAGGAATTGATGTCCGAGAAATCTTGTCAGTAGGAGTTGTTGCGCTCTTCATAGTTGACTACCCCACAAAACAAACATCCCAACATCATTGTCTTTATATAAGATAACGTGAATGGTAAGTAAAATAACAACCTCGGTATAGGCACAAGACAGTAGTTGCCTGCAAGTTAGCGGACTTAGGGCGCATTGTCAGAGTCAATTTTGCAGTTGTTAGATAATATTGTCTTAAATTGATATGTTTGTGTCTTAATTGTTAATTGTATTAAATAGGTTTCATCTAAAGTGGCCATTGTCTTAAATATAAAGTTTTGTCTTAAAATATTTTTGTCTCAAACTGTTTTTGTCTTAAATATAAAGTTTTGTCTTAAAATAATTTTGTCTTAAATTGTTTTTGTCTTAAATATAAAGTTTTGTCTTTAAATGTTTGTCTCAAACTACTTTTGTCTTAAATATAAAGTTTTGTCTCAAAATATTTTTGTCTTAAATTATTTTTGTCTTAAATATAAAGTTGTCTTAAAATATTTTTGTCTCAAATTGCTTTTGTCTTAAAATATTTTTGTTTTAAACTTTTTTTGTCTTAAATATAAATTTTTGTCCTAAATTTTTTTTGTCTCAAACTGTTTTTGTCTTAAAGTTTATATTTAAGAAAATTAAATTTTAATGTAAAATAACTAAAATAAAAAGTGGTTTTTTAAGACAAAAGATTTCTTTTGTCTTAAAAAAATGTCTTAAAATTGCCCTTGGTTTAGTAGTGATTGTGTATGTATAAGGTTAATTAGCTACATTCATCCATTGTGTATGTACATTGTCATTGATTTTAACCTGGTTTGTATATATACTATGTATAATAGTTGTTTGGGATGTCTATGGTTTTTCTGAAAAATTCCAAGTGAGTCTCTCATCCATTCATTCATGATGTTTAATATGATTTGGCTTTCCAAGTCTCACTGGAAATTTCTCTCGTAAAGATGCTGGTGAAGATAGCAAGTATTCAATGATTAAATAGGGGGTTACAATCATTGGAAGGTGCCTGGTTACAGAGAACCCAATCCACTCATTGATATGAATTCACTCTTTATCTACGGAATGATTTCATAAATATTGGAAATAAGGTTGGTACTCAAAACTTGGTCTCAATATAATGAATTAGATTATAAGCTTTCATCTGACTATTCATGCTTATACATTCATGAGGGACAGTTGCAAAAAAATATATCCAGGGCTTGAAAGGCCTATAAAATGTTAAACTAAATTAATATCTGCAATGAAAATACATTGCAAGAGACAAAGGAAAATATTCTCAAAGCAATGGAAGGCCACATATTGGGAGTTCCTGAGCTGGTATGAAATTATAGCAAGGCAAAAGTTTACAACAGGTCATGACTCTAATATGCTTGTGGGTGCACCTGACCAAAATGGCCCTATTAAACTAAATTAATATCTGCAATGAAAATACATTGCAAGCGACAAAGGAACAACTTCTCAAAGCAATGGAAGGCCACATATTGGGAGTTGCTGAGTTGGTATGACATTATAGCAAGGAAAAGTTTACAATAGGTCGTGACTCTTATATGCCCGTGGGTGCACCTGATCACAGTGGCCCTGGGTTTCCAGATGTTACCAAGTTTCCTAGGTGAAGAAACAAGACACACCCTGTTTACAAGATGTAGTAACGATGATACAAGTTTTATACAACTATTTTGTTAAATTGCATGTGTCTATATAGATAGAATAGTAGGAAGAAGTGATCTGTAAAAATGTGTAGAAAGAAAAAATCCTTTATTGTACTTTGGAAGGACATTTAATATTATTAATCACTAAATTTTTGTAATCACTATCCATGTCACTCTGTGGTAATATTACTTGACATGACCTTTAAATAGGTGTGAACTTATATTTATTTGTAAATCAATTTTCTTCTTTCATTGGTGTTATATCCTTCTAAAAAATGTAGGCACTTATAACCTTGTAAATCATATAAATAGAAAATAAAAGGGACTACTTAAAAGGAAAGAAAATTATGTACAATAAGGATAAATGTAGCCCGTTATAACCGCGTAAATCATATAAATAGAAAATAAAAGGAACTTCTCAAAAGGAAAGAAAATTATGTACAATGATTGTTTATTTGTGGGACATTACAATTTTACAATTCTTAGTGTTTGACTCTAATACTATTAATCATATAATCACTGAATTTTTGTTATCATTATCCATGTCACTCTAGGGTAACAATACTTGACATATCTTTAAACGGGTAAGTACTTGACAATACTTGACATATCTTTAAACAGGTAAGTACTTATATTTGTTTGTTGAACATTTTCCTTCTTTCATTGGTGTTATATCGGTCTAATTCATGTAGGAAGTTATAACCTTATAAATCATACATATAAAATAAAAGGGAGTACTCAAAAGGAAAGAAAATTATGTACAGTGAATGTTTATTTGTGGGACGTTACAAGTTTTAATATTTTCCCATTATTTTCTCAATGAAATATTTGCACTTTCTATTTTTCTTCTCTTGTGGTCATTGTTAGCTCTGCTACAGATTGTTGATAATTCAAAGAAGCCGGAGTAAGCTTGGTCCTCTGTTTTAGCTTGAAATATGCCTATGCCAGTGTGTTCTCGCCACCCTCCACCTTGCTCATCCTCATTTCTCCCTTTTCCCGGGGGTCCTCTGTTTAAAATCGCATATAAGAGCTTTTGCTATTAGCCCCGAGCATAGAGTTAAAATTGCCATATGACTATTTCCTCGTAACCATTTGCTCTTACAAAGTCCCTGGCCCGCGGCTTTCCCTATCACATCAGTCTCACCAAACATGTGCGTTTTGCCTCCACCATCTGATCGTTTGTCGCATGAATCGACGGCATTCGCACCTCCCGCCGTTGAAACATGCCCGCACTTTAACTCATGGGGAAAGCAGTTTCCCGCCGGTCCCATCCGCCACGTGTCATGCTATAAACGTGATCGCGCAGCTTTGTATGAATACCGCCGCAGCTCCAAAGGCAGTGCGATAATACCACTTACCTCCATTCACCTGTACCCCGCTCGTTATTGTCCACGTAGCTTTCACCCCCGATCATCGTTGGATCAGGCCATATGAGATCCAACGGCCCTCGTCTATCCTGATCTCACGTCTCCTGATAGCCACTGTTGCGCTGTATTCGCTATTGATATGTGTAATACGACGGTCTGCCTTATTCCTCCATTCACTTTGTCCACCCGCCATGAAGTCCACACTCTTTTGACTATTTTGTGTTGCCGAGGACAACGACGACCAACTTTCCAGTACCCGAGCAGTTACTCCTCAACGAATGCATTTAACAGGAAGGATGGCCGAGAAGAAAAAGGACAGCCTCAGGTAGATTTCATCATTTACCAGTTATGGACTTCTTCCTTACGGCACTCCGCCTGCTTGAGAAAAACAACAGAGTATCTAAAAAGGCCAATTTTGTTCATTAAAGTACACAGTTTGCAGCAGAGACCCATATTATATAGTAAATGTGGTTGGTGGTCCATTATGACCCCTCCTCGTATAGGATAGCAGAACATTTTGTAAACAAACTCTATATATACCCAGAACACAGATGTAGTGAGGGTTGATGGTTGTTGTTTTGATGTAAGGTTCAACTTTTTGAGATTGTAACTATGTGATACCTGCAGCATCTAGTCTTCATTTCCAGCTAATAAAAGCTTCTTTTGCTGTTAATTTCTCAATTTCCATTTTTGCTATTTTCTAGGTTGTGCCTGTTATGCATTTTTCATGTGCTCTTGATGTTTAGCATTAGGGGGGATGTCATCCCACCTCTGTGTTAGAATCTAGTGTGTATCATTGAATGTGTTATGCAGGTTTCTGTTATCTTAATGCCAGAGAGCTGTCATCCTGTCTGTGCATTAGGAAATAGATTTGTAGACCTCTTTATTGGTTGTAGCCGGCCATCACATGGTCTTTTGCATCTGCTGGTGTGGTCAGTATTCTCCATGTTCGCCTAATCCTCAAACTGTGAGTAATTGGTGGTCTAAAACCTTGTATTCTGGGGGTGTTCACCCATGTCTATGGTTAAGCATAGTAGAAGTGGTTATCTAGCTTGAATATGCATCATTCCTTCCATTCATCCACCTATTTCCAACATTTATGTTGAGTTTGTAATGTTCTCGAGAATCTCTGAGATACAACCTAGGAGAGTTTCTTGGGGTGATAACATTAATTGGCGTCGTTGCTATGGAGAGGAGATTGAAGCTCATCTTCCTTGGGAGAACGACATAGTTCCAGATTTTGATGATGGACAAGGTTTGGGCACATTTCTAGTTGTAATCATCTATCTGGCGATTCCATTGGAGGAAGACCAACCCTTGGCGACTCCACATTGTAGTTCTGGCTCAGTTTGTGAGACATACTTGAAGAAATCCTCAGAAATCACCAGTTGAATCAGTGCCTGACCTTGAGAAGATTGTCAAGTTGAAGAAAACATCACAGAAAGGGGCATCAGGATCAGGTAAGCCTAAGAAATCTCATGCATCTCTGAAAGATAAAGTTATAGTTGAAGATATATTGTTTGAAGATTTAGAACCCAACATTGTTAGTAAGGAAATTCCTTCAAAGATTAATACAACCCCTTGTTCAGTTAGTTCCCCTTTGAATCTCAGTCTAAAGAAAGCTTCCCATACAGTCCATAACATCCCTTTGTTTCTGTCATCCATTTCATTGTTTCATACTACTCAATCTGCCAGTGTCCTTCCACACACCCTAGTCATGGTAGGCCAACAAGCACCTACGAAGATAGAAAGAATTGTAGCTGCCAGGTATGGGCCTCTGGTCTTTCCCGTTCCTTTAAATGTTATGCCTGCAGGAGAATATCAGAAATATATGCCCAAGTTCACTGGTACAAAGGGAGTAACAGCAGAAGAACACCTTGAGGCTTTCTATAGTTATGCTGATAACTTAGATATAAGTGAAAATGATGTGTGGATGAGAGTTTTTGTACAGAGCTTTGATGGAGAGGCTAGAAAGTGGTTCAGAGAACTAGCCCCTAGATCTATTACTGATATTGAAGCCTTAGATGATGCATTTTTGAAGCACTGGGGAGATAAAAAAATATTTTCTATATTATCATACTGAGTTTGGTAACCTGAAGAGGGAAAATGGGGAATCATTGCCTGATTTTAATAAGAGATTAAATCGTATGTATAGTAAGATACCAGCTGAGGTAAAGCCTACTCCCACTTCTGCCAAAATCACTTATGCCAATGCTTTTGACTCTGATTTCTGCCTATTATTGAGAGAAAGAAGATGTGCCACTCTAGTTGACATGCTGAATGCAGAATTAGAGGTGGAATCTAATATTATGGTTGTAGAAAAGCTAAAGAGTCATGCTGATAGAAGGAGGCAGAGAGGTCAGGATTTTTCTTCCTCTGCCTCATCTTCAGAGCCTAAATTAGATAAAATGACTAAGATGACAGAGTCATTGGCTGCTGAAATATCTAAGCTGAAGGTTGAGTAGAATTCAGGAAAGACAAGGCAGCAGAACACATTTGGTCCAAGAAATCCAAATCCATTCAGAAGAGAAAATGAATAGTTACAAATAATTCAGAGAGGAAAAGAACCAAATGAAGAACAAAAAGTTAAAGCTCCTTTCTAGAATGTAGTCATGGAGGAGGAACAGTTTGAAGATGAGGATGAAATTAACTACATGGAAGTGTTGAGGGCTCTGAAATCGGGTCAACAACAAGGGGGATACCCACCCGGTCTGGAACTTGGTTGGCAGCTCCTTGTCCGTTTGGTATAGCGGGTCCGACTGGGGATAATGGGACCAGTTTCCCAATCTAAGGGGTGTGTGTGTGTGTAGAGTTTGATGATGCTGATATAGAAGTATTTTAAGCTAATTTAATTCTAACTTCTAAACTGACTCTATGCTATTGTAATCTAACAAAAACAACACATCTAATCTACGCTAACCCGGGGTAGATTTCCTCTATTATGCGATCTAAAAAGATTTCGAACAATAACTGGTAATAAAGATCATTCAGCTATCATAAGAATAGAAATCAATTAAGATAAACCATTCTGCATAAAAAGTTAGGCAAAACAGTTGTGAACAACATATCGCATAATAAGTTATTCATATGTCAAGCACAAATAAATGACTCCACCGTACAGAAGTGCCAAATGGTAACCCACACATTCATACATTAACATATAAACAACTCAGCTGCATATCACTCTAAGAATATAAGCAGAAATTGGTCAAGAGATAAAAGTACCATTTATGACTGATTTCACTCACAAACTTCAAGCAATAACGATTTATCTCTACTTGTTCTAATATCTACTAAGAGTACAGAAGTGCAACATCAGTAGCAGACATTAAAATGCAAACATAAATAAATCTCGATCCATCCATTCATCAAAAACCCCCTCCGAGGGTGCAAAAGTGCATGTTCTGAGGACAAGTTTTTTGACAAATTTTCGGACCCTTCTCCAAATGCCATGAGAAGGGTTAAATACTACTAACTAATTAATCTTAATTACGCAAATTTAGGAAACGGCTTCAAATGACCGCCCTTTTACTAAAACAAATTTATTTCTAAAAATTGAATCTAATTTCTAACTGTTTCTGTATCTGGTCCTTAGTGCTGTAAGCAATGCAACGTTCACCTGGAAAGAGTCAGCTAGTTGTCTTTTCCTTTCGTTCGAGTGATAAAAGTAGAAATAACAAGAGCTGGCACCTCTTTCTGACAAACTAGAAGATATTTTCGAAAATCTTCCTCTGGCTGGGTGTATTCGCTGTGTGTATACTTAGTATAACCCAGATTTCTTTCAAACTGATTGTGTTGTTGCTATTTCAGTTTCCGGCCGTGCGAATGACTCAATGAGTTAGGGATTTCGTTGCTTGAACAATCTTCTGTATTGAAAATTGCTTTCGTTCTTTGTTCCAGGCTTTTTTGGAGCGTCCTCCTTCTTTAGCATTTTTCTTTTTTGCTTTACCCAGTCTAAGCTTCAGGATCTTTTGTAAACATGCTGCTTTTGTGCGCCTTTGACTCTGAGTCTTGGATAGTCTATTTCCATCAGTATCTGTTGAGTGATACTCTGGAATCCGCGGTCCTGCTGCATGCGGCAACCATTTGCGAAGGCATCTCCTCTCTGTTCTCCTAGTATTGGCGCTTTCCCCTTTTCCTTAGATGTTTCTTGCATATTGATTTATATTAGTTGCTGCCTTACAGTTTACGCAAAGGAAAAGAGAAATGACGAAAAGATTGACATGAAAGCTTTAAGTTCTAATGAATGCATAATCATGACACTCATAATGACTTGACTCTTCAAAAAACGCAACACAATCATTCTTGGATACTTTGGCGTACAATCATTAATTTCCCTTAAGGTGCGCGCTCAATTTTAGGTTTACAGATTATGTCGAGGAAATCCTGCGATGAGTGGTTTCTGTGATTCGCATCGCAGTATCGAGGATTGCGATGTCAAGAAGTGTCATCGCAGGAATTGATAGTCTCATTCATCGCAGATCGCAATCGTGATAGATTGTCAGATCGCAGATCGCAGATCGCAAGATCGCAGATCGCAAGATCGCAGATCGCAAGATCGCAGATCACATTTTTCATTCAATCACTGTGTGCTGCTTATGCGATGTTGCGATATGCGACATCGCATATCGGCCGTCGGTGATTCCTTAAGATTTTTCATTTAAGAGCGCTTTCAATATATGCGATGCGATGAATTTTCGCGTCGCTTCTTCGCAGCTTATTATGCGCATAGGAAACGCTTCACTCTCTCTTCGCAATGCGATCTAGCTTTAGGGAGTTAAAATACAAAAATTTTGATAAAAATATTGTTTGGAGTTTTTGTTAAGGGTCCCCCTTTGCTTGGTGTTATTGCTAATATCAAACAAAGAGGGGGGTTGTTGGTGACCACAACAGGAAGATAAAGGAAGTGTTGTATTTTTGACATTGGATGCATATGAAGAATCATTGCTGCAGGAACAAGACAGTCGGGAGTGGGAAAGAGAAGCTATTCTACAAACTGAGGAGCAACGATGATATAATCTGAGGTCGAATGCAAAAAATGTCGAAGAGAATCCTGCCCAAAGAGCTACTGTCCAAATAGAGTCATAGAATATCAGGAATAGAAAATTAGTAGCTGATCCAGTCATCCTCAAAGCTCTAGTTCAAGAGGTGAGAGGTTCTGATAAGTTACCTTCATTTTTCAGCTTAGAGTTAGAAGTCCAGAAATTAAAAATATATGTACCTCTGGTAGAGTTGGTAAAGAGTGAAGTATTTAGAAAGCCTATCCTTAAAGCCCTTGAGCTGGAAACCACACAAACCTCCACTGACTCTGTTAATTTGCAAGATGACAAGCCTGTTGTTGTGCTTAGCCCCATGATTGAACCTGCTAATAATAATTCTCCATATTTTTATGTTTCATTGACCATTCATGACAAAATACTCCACAATTTCCTGTTAGACACAGGGGCTAGCCACAATTTGATGCCTAAAGCTGTCATGGAAGAGTTAGGCCTTGATATCACTAGACCATATCATGATTTATTTTCTTTTGATTCAAGGAAAGTGAAATGCCTAGGATTAATTAAAGACCTGGCCATCACCTTAACTCAGCTGCCCATGAAGAGTATAATGATGGATATTGTGGTAGTAGATGTCCCTCCTAAGTTTGGCATGCCGCGGTCCAGAGGATGGATTAAGAGACTAGGTGGGACATTACAGAATGATCTATCTTATGCCACTATCCCAATTTTTGGAGGAGAAAGCAGGAGATTGTACAGAGAAGCACAGCTGGCATACATAATCAGTGATGAGAAGAATCCTACTAATCATCCCATATATGCTGTGGACACTGATTTTGGAGCATGTATCCTCCAAATAGAAGAATCTCATAAGGCCTCAATGTAGATCAGGAAACTAGTGAATCAGGCCGAGGGAGAGCAAGGAAGTCAGGTTTGGGAGATGTTCTTTGATGGAGCATGTTCCAGGGAGACTGCAGGAGCAGGGGTGGTGCTAGTATCTCCAGAACAAGAAAGCACACATCTGTCTTTTAAGCTGGATTTCCAAGTCACAAACAATATAGCAGAGTATGAGGCTCTGCTATTGGGCCTTAATGCAGCAAAAGACAGAAAAATCAAGAACATAAAGGTGTTTGGAGATGCTAATATGATCATTCAGCCAGTGAATAAAACTTTTCAGGCAAAGCACCCAAGGCTGAAAGCATACAAAGATGAGGTATGGAGACTCAGAGATTCTTTTGATTATTTCTATATTTCATATATCCCTAGAGCCCAAAATCAACTTGCTGATTCCCTTGCTGTGTCTGCTAAACTGTTTATTCCTCCCATGCCTCCCAGACTAGTTTATGAAGTCCAAATGAAGTATAGGCCATCCTTGCCTGATAATGTCCAGCAATGGAAAGTTTTTTAATATGACGATGAAATAAATAGGTTTATGCAAGTCATTGATGAGTTTTCCAAAATGCAAATTGAACAAGAAAATGAAACCTTGGAAGAAAGCCCCCAAGCTCAGCTTAGGAATAGAATTGGCAAAAATAGCATTGTCCAGCTTCCCAGAAATCATATTCCTAAGGGTTTAATGCCTTTAGAAAGACTGTTTGACCAAAATGATGTGCCTTACAAGGTTGCCCAAAAAGAAGATCAATCTACAGTCTGTAAGCATGACATAGGGAGTCCAGGTCAGCCTAGACATATAAATCTGTCTAACCCTCTGTCTACTGCCCAAAATGCTGAATACTGCAATTTAATGAAGAAATTTGCTGATGTGTTTGGCTGGGAATATAGTGACCTGAAAACCTATGAAAAAAATATTATTCAGCATAAAATCCCTCTAGAGAAAGACACCATACCTTTCAAGCAAAAGCTGAGACCAATCAATCCTATGCTTTTTCCTCTGATTGAAAAAGAAATTAAAAAGTTGCTAGTTGCCAAAATCATACTCCCTCTCGGATATTCAAAATGGGTAGCCAATTTGGTGGTAGTGAGGAAGAAAAGTGGAGAAATCAGACTCTGTGTTGATTTCAGAAACTTAAACAAGTTCTCTAAGAAAGACAATTATCCTCTACCCAAGATGGAGCATTTGCTACAGAAAGTCTCAGGGGCCAAAGTGATGTCTTTCCTAGATGGATTTTCAAGGTTTAACCAGATTGTTGTACATCCATATGACCAAGAGAAGACTGCATCCACCACTCCTTGGGGAACTTTTATGTATGCCAAGATGCCTTTTGGATTGATGAATGCTGGAGCAACCTTTCAGAGAGCTATGGATATAACATTTGTGGGAGAGAAGGATAAGGTTGTCTTTATCTACCTAGATGATATAATAGTATACTCCAACAGCCATCAAGATCATTTGTACATTTGAAAAAGGTATTCCTGAAGTGCGGGAGGTTTGGGATTTCAGTAAATCCTAAAAAGTCACAGTTTGCTTTAGAAGAAGGCAAGTTGTTAGGACATCTTGTTTCTGCTGCAGGTGTCAAAATTGACCCAGAAAGATTAAAAGCAATACAGACCTGTTTGTCCCGAGATCTAAGAAAGACAACCAGTCCTTTCTAGGCAAGATTAATTTTGTGAGGAGGTTTATACCAAATTTTGCAGAACTGGTGAAGCATGTTACCTCCATGTTGAAGAAAGGGTCAGAGGTCAGATGGACTGATGCAGCAAGAAAATCATTTGATTCTATTAAAAAAGCCATTATGGAGGCTCCCACTTTAATAAGTCCAGATTACAGCAAGGAGTCCCATATATTTTCATTTACCTCTGAAGACACCATTGCAGCAGTTTTATTGCAAGCAGATGAAGAAGGCTCAGAGCATCCGGTGGCATTTTTCAGCAAAAACTTAAGGGATGTTGAACTGAGGTATGACATTATTGAAAAACAAGCATATGCTCTTATCAAGTCTTTGAAAGCTTTCAGAGTTTATATCCTGCATTCCAAAATAATTGTATATGTACCCTCTACTGCAATAAAAGATGTCTCGACACAACCTGATGCTGATGGAAGAAGGGCTAAATGGATTGCAAGGCTAATTTAATTTAATATAGAACTGAAGCCCACCAAACTTGTCAGAGGTCAGGGTCTTGCTAGGCTGTTAGCTGAAGAAAATTGCAGAACATTGGACATACATTTCATGGGCACAATTGCAGAAAGTGGTAAGACAGAAGAAGAGGAAGCAACTGAACCAAAGAGAAAGCAATCAGTGGAAGAAAATCTAGCTTCTTGTGACTGGTATTCTGCAATAGTTAAATTATTGTTGAAGCTAGAAATCCCTCCAGGCTCAAACACAAGTCAAGCTAGAACTATTAAGCTCAGGGCAGCAAAATATTGTATCCATGAAAATCTGCTCTATTGGAGGGATCCATCTGGAGTGCTTTTGAGGTGTCTAGACAAAGAATAGTCAATAGAAGTCATGTAGCAATTTCATTCCAGCATGTGTGGTGGGAACCATTATTGGAAGACTACAGCCCATAAAATCCTCAGAGTTGGATATTACTGGGCCTCTTTATTTTCTGATGTATTTTCATTTGTTAAATCTTGTGACAGGTGCTAAAGATTTGAAGGAAAGTAGCTGTTGAAGTCCCTGCCCTTAAAACCAATACATGCAAAAGGACCTTTTCAATAGTGGGGCTTGGATTTCATTGGAGAGATCAATCCACATTCCAGTGGCCAGCACAGATGGATATTAGTGGCCACTGATTATTTTACTAAGTGGATTGAAGCAATCCCTACGAGAAAGGCTGATCATAATGTGGTCATCAAGTTTCTAACAAAGAATATCTTTACCAGATTTGGTTGTCCACATAAATTAGTCACAGATAATGCAGCAGCCTTCAGGGCAAAGGAATTGGTGGAAATGTGTGATTCAATGGGTATTAAATTGGTTCATTCCACCTCATATTACCCTCAAGGAAATGGTCTAACGGAATCCTCTAACAAAAGCCTGATAAGGATAATCAAAAAGCTATTGGAGGACAACAAAAAGAATTGGGATTCTAAGCTCAGATATGCACTATGGGCTGACAGAGTGACCGTTAAGAAATCCACATGCAATTCTCCATTCAGGCTGGTATATGGTACTGAGGCTGTATTCCCAATTCAGTTAACTCTCCCTGTGGCAAAGTTCCTACAAGATGAAGATAATGAGGAAGAAGACATGGCAAGAAAGATCACTGATTTAGCAGAGGTACATCCGATTAGGGAACAGCTGGTTGAAAAGGCTGCAGAAAATCAGAAGAAGATCAAGGAAGCTTTTGCAAGAAGGCAAAAGCAGATAACTTTTAGGTTGGAGACTTGGTTCTAAAGTGGGATGCACTAAAGGAAAAGAAAGGCAATCAAGGGAAGTTTGATGCTTTCTAGACAGAGCCTTTCATCATTTCTCAGATTCAAGGGAACAATACCTTCATGCTGAAAAGCATGGGAGGAGAAGCAGTTTTTGATGGCCCGGTTAATGGGTGTTTTCTGAAAATTTATGTGATTTAAGGTCTTTTGGCCTTAAAATTTTAAATATTTTGTTTTATCAGTTTTAGTGTAGGATCAGTCAGACTCCATGCCCAATGGAACACTAGGAAGTTTGTTAATTTGATTTTTATCAGGAAGGCATTGATCTATAGGTTCTTAAGACCTCACAGGGAGGATCTCATCCCTAGAAGGAGCCAGTGTTAGCTCTGCTACAGATTGCTGATAATTCAAAGAGGCCGGTGTAAGCTTGGTCCTCTGTTTTAGCTCAAAAGATGCATATGTCAGTGTGTTCCCGCCACCCTCCACCTTGCTCATCCTCATTTCTCTTTTTTCTCGGGGTTCCTTTGTTTAAAATCGCATATAAGAGCTTTTGCTCTTGGCCTCGAGCGTAGAGTTAAAATTGCCATATGACTATTTCCTCGTAACCGTTCACTCTTACAAAGTCCCCGGCCCGCAGCTTTCCCTGTCACATCAATCCCACCAAACATGTGCGTTTTTCCTCCGCCATCTGATCGTTTTTCACACGATCCGACGACATTCGCACCTCCCACCGCCAAAACATGCCCACACTTTAACTCGTGGGAAAAGTGGTTTCCCGCCGGTCCCATCCGCCACATGTCATGCTATAAACGTGATCGTGCGGCTTTGTACGAATACCACCGCAACTCCAAAGGTGGTGTGATAATACTGCTTACCGCCATTCGCTTGTCCCCCGCTCATTATTATCTGCGTAGCTTTCACCCCTGATCACCGTTGGATCAGGCCATATGAGATCCAACGGCCCTCGTCTATCCCGATCTCACATCTCCCGATAGCCACTGTCGCGCTGTCTTCGCCATTGATCTGTGTAATCCAATGGTCTGCCTTATTCTTCCATTCACTCTGTCCACCCGCAATGAAGTCCACACTCTTTTGATTGTTTTGTGCTCTCGGAGGACAACGGCGACCAACTTCCAGTACCCGAGCAGTTACTCCTCAACGAATGCATTTAAGAGGAAGGATGGCCAAGAATAAAAAGGACAGCCTCGGGCAGATTTCAACATTTACTAGTTATGGAAATTCTTCCATATGACACTCCGCCTACTCGAGAAGGACAACAGAGTATCTAAAAAGGCAAATTTTGTTCATTAAAGCACATAGTTTGCAGCAGAGACCCATATTAGATAGTAAATGTGGTTGGTTGTCCATTATGACCCCTCCTCGTATAGGATAGCAAAAAATTTTGTAAACAAACTCTATATATACGCATAACACAGATGTAGTGAGGGTTGATGGTTGTTGTTTTGATGTAAGGTTCAACTTCTGGAGACTGTAACTACTGTGATACCTACAGCGTCTGGTCTTCATTTCTAGCTAATACAAGCTTCTTTTTCTCTTAATTGCTCACTTTCCATTTCTGCTATATTCTAGGTTGTGCCTGTTATGCATTTTTCATGTGATCTTGATGTTTAGCATTAGAGGGGTTGTCATCCCACCTCTGTGTTAGAATCTAGTGTGTATCATTGAATTTGTTATGCAGGTTTCTGTTATCTTAATGCTAGAGAGCTGTCATCCTGTCTATGCATTAGGAAATAGATTTGCAGACCTCTTTACTGGTTGCAGCCGACTATCACATGGTCTTGTGCATCTGCTGGTGTGGTTAATATTCTCCATGTTTGCCTAATCCTCAAACTGTGAGTAATTGGTGGTCTAAAGCCTTGCAGTCTGGGGGTGTTCACCCATGTCTAGGGTTAAGCATAGTAGAAGCAGTTATCTGGCTTGAATATGCATCATTCCTTCCATTCATCAACCTATTTTCAACATTTATGTTGAGTTTGTAATGTTCCCAAGCATCTTTGAGATACAACCTAGGAGAGTTTCTTGGGGTGATAACAGTCATAAACAATCATTGGAGTATTTATGATGGAAAATTGTTGGCCCAATTTGCTTCTGCCATACTTATAAATGGTTATAAACATTTTTTAATTTTTTGAATTGAAATGATAATTGCAATGATGGTCAGACGTATTGTAACCATCTGAGATCCTCTATTCTCCAAAAGAAATATTGAAAGAACTGAATATTGAATCTTGGATTTATCCTAATGTTTGACCAACCTATTTAGTGACACAAAAAGAACTGAATATTGAATCTTGGATTTATCCTAATGGTTGAACAACCTCTTTATTAATGCACAAAGTTGAATACAAAATTTTGGATTTATCCTATTGTTTGGCCAACCTCTTTATTGACACAAAAAGAACTGAATATTGAATCTTGGATTTATCGTAATGGTTGAACAACCTCTTTATTAATGCACAAACTTGAATACAAAATCTTGGATTTATCCTATTCTTTGACCAACCTCTTTATTGAAACAAAGGGAAATGAATATTCAATCTTGGATTTATCCTAATGTTTGACCAACCTCTTTAATGACACAAAAAGAACTTAATATTGAATCTTGGATTTATCCTAATGGTTGATAATGTTTGACCAACCTCTTTAGTGACACAAAAAGAACTGAATATTGAACCTTGGATTTATCCTATTGGTTGAACAACCTCTTTATTAATGCACAAAGTTGAATACATAATCTTGGATTTATCCTAGTGGTTGGCCAACCTCTTTAGTAACACAAGTTGAATATTGAATCTTGGATTTATCCTATTGGTTGAACAACCTCTTTATTAATGCACAAAGTTGAATACATATATTGGATTTATCCTACTGGTTGGCCAACCTCTTTAGTAACACAAGTTGAATACTGAATCTTGGATTTATCCTGATGGTTGGCCAACCTATTGACTGACATAAAAAGTATTAAATATTGACTCTTGGATTTATCCTAATGGATAACCAACCTCTTTAGTGACACAAAAATCTCTCTAATGACACATTGTTGGCTAGCATGTCGATTTTGGTCCTCTTAGCATTTCACTCTAATCGTCATAATGGGCATGTGTTTGCTTTAGTTCCATGGATATTGCTTCAATTGTTTAATGAGCATTTCTTCTCCATCTCATACCCTATAGTTCTCCTTTCTATTCCCCATCCTTCTCTTTCCTATTCCATGTTACTCATCTTACCATGTGCCTTCATTCTTCTGAGAATGTAAATTTCCATACCATGTGTTTCCTCCATTCTTCTAATAATGTAAATTATTACTCTTTAGGATCATGACATTTATACTGATGGTCAACCAACCTCGATGACACATTCTTTAGTGACAGGCTATCTGCCATGTCGATGATCGGCTTATTCTTGCCTTTGAACTCTAATCATCTGAAAAACCTTTTTTAGTGACAGATAGTTTGTTACCCGTGTCACCCAAAATGTTTATTTTCCTCCTGCTTTGAGCCTCTTTGGTGACAGATACATGGTTTGTTTCCCACCATGTAGATTTTCCTCCTCTTCCTAGATTTAACTCTAATCATCATAACAATTAACGGTCTTGTGCTTACTACTTTATTGAAACAACTAACAAATGGGCCCATAAGATTTGAAGTCCATGGTATTACTTTGTCCAACATTTTTTCTCCATCTCATACTCTATTCTTCTCTATTCAATGTTTTTCCATTGTTCAACGGTGAGAGAAATGGATATACACATTTAAAACTCAAGGTATTACAACATTTCTTCTTTTCTTCTAACTCTCTACAGTAAAGATAATTTAAACCTATAAATTTAAATTATTATATTATACCATTTTATATTAAGAGGTATTATGGTATTTCAACATTTTTGTTTTCCTATTAGTGATATAAGGGGTGACAATATAGAATAACATAAAAGTGAAATAGTATGTTACCCAAATGTCTTGGTGAAACGACACTTTATTTCCATGGGTTCCTTATCTTTTCCTGTCGGTACTAACATATATGTGCTTCTAAGTTTCTTTATATTTTTCTATTGGTACTAGCATATATTTGCTTCTTGGGTTCCCCTTATTTCAACCCATATTGTACTACAAGTAAATCCCATGGTTTTCTAATGTTTTCACCCTCAATGCATGGGGTATCTCTTTCTTCAAATACACCAAGGACTTTCACCTAGCCCCATTCAGAATGATGGGCTATTGCTGAAGAGAGAACTGCAGAGTTGAGTGCTTGCATTCAGGCAAATCAACCTTCAGAAGAGAGGAGGAATGTTGTTGTGTAATACGTGTAGGGTCTTATTCACAACTGCTTCAATTACAAGGTGAGAGCTATTTGAGAGGAGTATTGGGAAAATTGTTGCTTCTCAAAGTCATTCAATATCATATCATGGTTTCAATGGAGAATTCAATGATTGGAGTGAATCTATAATTAATTTGATGAATGAATTTAGTGAATCAACTTTGGAGTTCAATTTAAAAATGAACAAATTGCTCTATTGGGTATGCTATGGATATTGTGGAAAAAATGCCCACTTTGGATCCTAGTCAAATATATTGTCACTTCTGTTTACCTACTCATTCTTTTCCTAAATCATCAATAAACACACCATTACTACTTTTGTTGAATTTCATTGCATATTTGATGGTACCTTTTCCATTTTTCACAATGTAGAAGTTTTAATTCAAGCATGATGAAATCTTTGTGGAGTGCAATTATTTTATTTTGCCTTTATTCCAGTTTATGAAAGATGCATCCACGGAACTTTCGATCATATGATTTTTCTGTGTTTTTCCCCTCAAAAATCATTATTTGGTGCTGGAATGTTCTGATTGGTCTTCCAATTCATGGAGAATACGTGCAAATGATCTACTTGCTGCTAAATAATATTACATAGATCTTGTCCCTTGTGCACCTAGCAGGTTGGTTTTATTTAAGTATATATGCATTAATTGTTGTTTTACTAGAATTAAATTTCCATTCAAGTTTAATTCTAGTTTTGGAGGGCTAAATATTTCATCCCACAATATAGAAAGCAGATATTGATTTTTTGATGCCTTCTTTTTGATGTTGCAACTTGATGAGGTATGATCCATCACATGATTTTTGAACAAAGAGGAAATGACAACAACTGAGGTAACATGATGAAATGACCAAGAGACAGAAAATTCACAACATCCTCAACAATAAGATGTTAGACTGCCTCCTATATAAAAGGGTAGACAAGGCCATCTTCCACTAAGGCTAGATCCAAATCAACCTCCTCAGTATCTAGTTATACCTAGTAATTATGTGGGAGGACATGGGGGAGCGAATAGAATCCTACTGACCTCATATTTTTGCAAATATTTTAGAAAATAGAAACATTTAAGATGTCCTTATGAGTGTGGGCTCTGGTATGCCTATCTCTATATCAATTCTGTCTATAATCGAATGCACAGTTTGATGCATGTATGGATGTACATTAAGTTGATCGTTTATTTTAGTAAACATGAATTTTGATGGTTGTGATGCAAGATGTGGTCGTGCTTCTACATTTTTGTAGTTGCTTCTTCTAGTGGTGGTGAAACTCCTACCACTACCACTGTTTCCCTTGCAGCTGAAGAGAAAGAGGTCAGTCTTTTGTTATAAAATATATAATTATAATTTTACTTGCGATTTGGCCTTGGCATTGCTTTGAATACTTTGAACTTTCCATTTACTCTTGATTACAAAATTTTGGCAGTGTTGTTGGTAGTTGATTAGGTTAATGTGTTTTTGATACCATTTGTTTGTTCAACAGGAGGAACCCAAAGAGGAGAGTGAAGATGACATGGGATTCAATGATGATGACATGGGATTTAGCTTATTTGATTAAGCAGTAGTCTATATTGGAAAGATCAATTTTGTAGTTGTAGTACAAATGAGTATTTTTCCTCTCTTTTCAGTTTCACAATGTGAAGAGGTGAATTATATCAAGTGCAAATTGTTGTGTTGAGTAGGTGTTTTTTCAGTTGGAGGATTTATTTTATTACAAACTTCATATCTTAATGACCGATCTTTTAATATGATATGATTCTTGGAGGTTCAAACTCATCATTAAATTTAATGGAATTGCTTTACTTCATTCTTCTTTGTGATTAACAATGTCTCTTGAGTTCTTATAAGTGCTTTGTCATATCCATCTTCTGCACATTGCAATAGTACTATGTTGATAATGTTTATCAACAATTTAATTGTATTAAATTTTACATAGTGTTGGTTCTTGGTGATGCAATTTTTAAAGTGATTAAATTTTGTGATATGTTTTACAATTATTTTCAAGTGGAGTGTATAACAGTGTGTATGGGAGACTTTCCCTTGTAAATTTGATGGAATTCTATGTTGACTATGTGCTTTGATTTTTTTCTGCTACAATAAGCTTTAGAAAACATTTGTTTCATAGCAATGTTACTAGACTTGGAATTAGCAAAAAATTGGTGAGGCAAAACAACAAAGTGCTTGAATTGGATGAGGAATAAATCAGGAAAAACTTGGCAAGTACAAAAAAATAAACATATACGCATAGATTTCCAACAACGTGTGTGGATGGTCTTGCTTCATTCTCCTGTATCTCTATTTGTTACTTCCAATCAACACGTAGAGAAGAAAGGATAAAGAAGACTAAAGATGAGAAGAAAGAAAAAAAGGTTGAGACTATTGCAAAGGGACAAAAATCACAAACAAAGGGTAACATACCAAAGGCTAACATTCCGAAAGGTCCCAAAATTGGGGGTGCAGGTGGAAAACGATGAAGAGGCAGACCTGGTTTCTAGTTTTAGTATACCTTTGATGGGAGTTGTTATGGCCACAAGGGGTTTGACATTTGTTATAGACTTGTGTCTTTAATGATGTTGACGAATTTCTTCGAGAACCCTTTTCTTCATATTTTTTCTGAGAATCCTTTTACTTTGTAAAATACTATTTTTGGCTAAGCTTTATATTAAATTTTAATTTTTGATGCAGTATTATACAAGTCTCATTGATTTTTATGTTTTTGTTCCCCATTGATTCATATAGTAAGTGAAAATTTAACTCTTCAAATGTGGTTTTGTTTTCCTTTAAAAAAAATATGCATTTAATGATTCACATCTAGAGCAATGATCACTTTTCAATTACCAATATTGAAATGATATTTCATATGTCCTATTATAATGTTTTTTCGAGATTCTCATTATATATCACATCTTTTTTCTTCTATTCTACTCTTTCTTATGATATCGGCTTACAACGTTTCCTTTGCAACATTTGGTGCAATTGTTAGTTTATGGCTATCTGACCTTCTCCACATTTTCATAATTAAAAAAAATTACACCATCTTCTTAGGCCTTTATATGGTCATTTTTATTAGAACACCTTGATAAACCAAATATACATCTTTTGGAAAAGCATATTATCTACATTCAATTTTGTTTCTAAAATGATGTAATTTTTAGATAGTGTTATATTATCTATTTAGGGATTTTAATTGGTGTCATGAATCAATGTAGATAGTTTCTTAAAGGAAATAAGAAATTCCAGTTTAAATTTCCCTTGAATTAAATTGAGAATTAAAATTGAATTCTATTCTCATAGCAACTTGTAAATATTTAATTAAGTTTAAATAGCTTAATTAGCTTAGGAATTTTGAGTTGGAAGTATTTCTGAAGTCATGTATATGTTCTCCCTAAGTTTTCGGAGTCGAGATTTAGTTTACTTGAGTTGTAATTAGATTAACTCAATTTACTTAGTTATGTTCAATTAAATTAGTTCCAAACTGTTTGTGGAACTAATAGAGGACTAACAGTTAGTTGGTGCACTAGTGCATCCACAAGTGTTACTCTAGTTAACTGAAGATTCCCTCATCAGAAACTCATGCATGTTGATTTTGAGAAAGACCCAGTTGAGAATAGAGTACAAGGATAGTGTACTATCAGTTGTGTGATTCACTGAGTTGTAAACATCATGCATGAAATCAGAGAAGAACCTATGTTTGGATTGCACGGTTTTGGAAGCATGAATTCCCTTTAAATATGGGCTATTCATCCTAGGAATTATGCAAGAGATTAGGGGCTTGGAGAGCTGCTGAATAGACTAAGGATTTGGCTTGAGCTAGCTTGTGAGCTAAGAGAGTTGAGCAAACTTGTGTGGAATTGTTCTAGTGAGAAAAAGCTTTGTATATTCACTCATATTTTTGATATATGCAATACAGATAGTGGAATTCTGAGTAGTGGATTTCTCCAGATACATCTTTTGTTATGTGTCATTGATTTATCTTCTTCTTGTTCATATTGTTTTCATCGATCTATTGGCTTCTGCTGGTTGAAAGTACAATTAGATTCTTGTCCTGTGCTTTAGTAAATTTCATGAGCTTGTGAATCTATAGGATTTTCTACATGGTATCGGAGCTGAGAACAATATACTAGAGGAGATTTAAAAGTTTTGAGTTTTGGGTTACAGGTTAAATTAGAATTTGCAATACATACTTCAGGATCGGCAGATGGATTTCTATGGTTTGTGGCTTGAGTATACCTTCGAAGGAAGCTCAAATTTTATAGCATGGAGGGACAGAATGGAGGTTGTTCTAGAGGATAATGGATTGAATGCATTCGTTGATCAAGAAATTCTTAAGCTAGCAGCATCAGATGCACAGAATTTGGCCAAATGGAAGAAGTGTGTGGCAATGGCAAGGCAAATAATCCTTGAGGGAGTTCGACACCACATTGTATTGAGTCTCCATGGAAAGGAAACTCCATATGCTATGTGGAAAACATTGATAGACTTGTATCAGAAAAACAGTGACTAAAGGAAATTGGCACTGAAGGAAAAACTTTGAAAAATCAAAATGGAGAAATGCGAGACGATTCCAAAATACTTGACCAAGTTCACTCAGTGTCATGATGAACCTGGAAGTGTTCGAATCAAGGTTTTCGAGGATGATATGGTGAGTCTTTCTCTTCTAGGACTCCCAAAGAGTTGGCATAATTATCAGGACTCTGTCAATGGTCGGGAGAAGCTATCAGATTAGGAATGACTATGGTTGGATTTGATGCAGGAGGAGATAAGGAGGAACACCAGGGATGCATGTTCTTCATCAAAGACTGATGATGAAGAGAATTTTGCCTTAGCGATTAAGGAGAAGAAGGGGAAAGCGAAAACTTTCCGTTCCAAATTGGATTCTTATCATGGAGGTAAGAATAAAGACATGACGAAAGCTAGGTTCTTTCATTGTCATGAGCTGGGCCATTTTGCTACAAATTGTCCACTCAAGAAGTCCAAGAAGAAGTCCTCAGGAGGAGCAGCAGGTGAGGATTTGGCCTCTCAATTCGAATTGGACTTTTCTGTCATTGCATGCATGGTGTCATCAATGATGGGAAGTGTATGGTACTTAGACAGTGGAGCTTCATTCCACATGACTAGCAACAAAGAGTTATTCAGTGACTTGGAGGAGAAAGATCTCCATATGCATATCGAGATGGGTGACAATGGGAAGTATAGTGTTACTAGATTGGTCATGATTACTTTTCAAAGCAAGCATGGGGCTCCACTCACCTTGAAGAATGTTATGTATGTGCTCGGGCTAAAGAAGAACTTGGTATCTGTTGCCATGTTTGAGGATAGAGGCTATGATGTGATATTCTCGAAAGAAAAGGTGTTCCTTCGACACATAGCCACGGTTCAAGTAAATAAGATAGGGATTCGGGTGAAGAATCTATGTAAGCAGGAGGTAGAGGAGTGTGCTTCTTGAGCTCAAAAGCAGAAATGGTGCAGAGCCGAGAAATTGGCGAGTTGTGGCACAGGTGATTGGGCCACTTTCATGATTGGGCATTGAAGATATTATATCAGATCTCTAGCAGTCTTCCCAAAGGAATTCTTAAGCAATTTGATACATGTAGGGGGTGTACTTTAGAAAAATACACCAACTCTTCCTTTCATGACAGAGAAATTCGAGTAGAGGCTATTCTAGAGTGAGTTAATTCAGATGTGTGTCGACCATTCTCAACAACATCCATGGACAAACACAGGTATTATGTTATATTTTTTGATGAATTTTAAAAAATGTTGGATATTTTTCATGCAGAAAAAGGATCAAACCTCCACAAAATTTTGTGGTTTAAAGCATTGGTGGAGAAAGAGTCTGGCAAGAAGGTTAAAGCTCTATGGAGTGATAATGGTGGTGAGTATGTCTTGAACGGGTTTAAGAACTTTTTTGCAGGGAAAGGGATTAAATGGGAGTTGACGACACCCCATAACCCTCAACAGAGTGGGGTGGCCGAGAGGAAGAACATAAGCATAGTAGGGGTAGAGAGGGAGATGTTTCAAGATAAGGGCCTACCACTTCACTTGTGGGTTGAGGCATGCAACACAATGGTTTATGTTCAGAACCATAGCCCACATTAGATACTTGACATGAATACACCAAAGGAGGCTTATTCCGGTAAGAGGCCAAATGTTGGTCACTTCAGGATTTTTGGGTCATCGGTATATTTCCATGTGACCAAAGATGCACGGAAGAGGATTGAGCTAACAACAGAGTTGGGGATATTTGTGGGGTACACTGGTACAACTCACAACTATCGAGCGTACTCTCCAACTAGGAGGATAAAAGTGGTTCGCAGGGATGTCATATTTGATGAGGGGAAGGCCATGTGAGTTTCCCTTGAGAAGGAGATTCAACTACATGTGGATGAGGAGCTTTTAGCTCCTAGAGTTGAGGAGCCTTAGATAGATGTGGAGCATCCACATGCAGAGGATCTGGGAGTGAAGATATCCACTTAGGAAGAGTCTTAGAAAGAGGGAAAAAAGTGCACCAGAGAGGCTAATAGATTGTTGGATGATGCATGGGAGAATGTGGGAGCATCCACTTCTCAGTGCAGGCAAAGGAGGTCACCTGAGAGGCACACTAGATACATGGCTCTTATGGGCGAATGTGTTGTGATAGAGCCATCTTCCTTTAAGGAAGCAGTGCAGCAGCCAATTTGGGTTGATGTCATTATTGTCTTGATGGGGCCTAACCCAAGTTCAACATTATCTATTCCAACCAACAAAACCCTAACTGCTGGCCCTTCTGGAAACAACCGACGTAGTAGGCTACAGTCTCACCCGAAGTAGTATTAGGGGATGCCAGAACCAAGTTTTTGCATCCAGAGGCCTGTGTGATGTGTTCTCCCTATCCTTATGGCTTAGATCTACCTTCGCGCACCTTTAACCCTTTCGAATAGATAACTACTGCAAATCTATCTAAACAGCTTCCAGATCTTCACGAAGGTCCCTAATTATTTTTATCATTCATAAAGATTATAGATCCACTACTTTCGCATAGTAAACAAGAATTAATTCATGTAAATCATAACACAGACAGAAGATATATAAATTTGCAGAAGTAAAGAATAAGACAAATATGCACCAGATTCAGCTCAAAACACTCTTTATTAAGTATAATCATTCAATTATAGACTTCTTTTCCCTATGCACTCAGCTACAAGGGCCCGTGCACTCAACCTGCAGACTTACCAAGGTCTCCGCGCACTCAGCAGTAGGAGCCTTCCCCTTTTTCCTAAGTACAGGAAATAGATCGTTCCCACCTTAGCACCTTGCCCTTATAATGGTTTCTCTGTATTAGATTCGTTTTCTAGGCTTGCTATGACTCAACTATATATAGCATTTTCTTTACAATACCATGGACTGCGGACCATGGGCAAGTCTAAAACAAACTCTATCACCTACCAAACTAAGGGACTAAAGCTCCTTTGACTTCTACTAGCTTCGTGCACTACTTCCACATTTCGTAGAGACTTTACATTTGATACAAAAAGATATTACAAAATTTTCTCAAAATTGACTCAAAACTTGACTTAAATGACCCTAGGGACCCCTTCCCAATAAGCCCCCAACACAAATTGGGTGACTCGCCCTTGAGTCACTTAGCTGGCATAGAAATCTTGGCTTGGAGTTCGTTGAACTCCACCTTCAATAATTGCAAGTCAATAGTACCCTGCACCACAGCCTGCTGCACTTCCTCGACCAGCTTCTTTGTTGTAGGACCTTCCATCGCAAGGCCCATTGTTCATTGTGTTTTCTGGATTGTCTTAAATTTTTCCTGTACTTACAGAGTAAGCTAGCTTGGTTCCTCTATCCATGGTTGCATCCTTGCCTTCAAGAAGGCCTCTTTTCTCTACAATTCCTCAATCTATACCTGTAGTTGTTTCCCTTTTGTCAATTTCATGAAGTGTTGGACTGGCGCGAAAGCGGGCACAGTTTCCCTTAGCTCATCAAATTGTTGTTGCTTCTCTTGGATATCTATGCCAATTTTCTACATAGTGGGGTACTCCTGTAGAGTTGTCCATAATTCCATTTCTTTCTCAAAGAGCTCTATGCAGCCTTTTACTACTGCATCTAGTGTATCCATTCCCTCTCTGATGGATACTCCATGTTGTTCCCTAAAATCTGCATCTGTAATTCAAATTGGACTCTATCGATTTCTTCCTTGGATTCCCTAACTGATGCAACCAACTTCCGGATCTTCGCTGCTGATGGTGCATCTTTTGGAATGTTGAGCTCTAGAAGCTCATTACATACCTACATAATGGCTACCTCCAAAGTCTAACTGTAGGTGGCCAGTTCTTCCTTCTCTTTCAGTCCTTGTGCCTTTTCTACGAATATTTGTTCATTTTTGTCTTGACCTCATTGATGACTAGCAGCGCATGCTTCTCCCTAACTCGAAGCTCATCTGATAACCCCTGATGGAGTGCATGAAGGGTCTGAATCAGTAGTGCTTCTAGGTTGACACCCACATCCTTGATCTATGCTAACTACGTGTTTTCCTCATATTCCTATGTGCGCAGTGAACCCTCTAGTAAAGGCATAATTCTAAGCTCGAAAGTCATGTTTGTCTCCAACACCGTCGTGCTCGCTTGTTGCAGGATCGCTTTAATCCCACTCACTTGTCTCGTGCTCACCTGTAACCAACCTGTTTGAATCTGCAACTCGTGCAGATCCTTTTGCACATTTCCTAGTGCTTGCCGGTATCGTTGTTCAAATTGTGTCCATCACTTCGTCGTTCTATCACGGACCTTGTCTCCAATTTCATCCAAGTCCCCTTCAATGAGCACCATTGGATCCACATATGAGTGCTTGTTAGATTTCTGCTTCTTTCTAGGCCTGGAAGTGGTCTCCTTGGTTCACTTCTACAGTTTAAAGGGAGTGCTTTGCTCCTTGCCCCCAACTCCTTCAATGTCGGAACCCTCCTTGTCCTTAGAGTGTTGAAAAGCTAACTCCTAACCTCCACTTTGGCCTCCTTCGTGGTGCATTCCTTATCAGCAATTGCCTTAGTAGCATCTACCTTGGCAGCAGCTTCCTTATTTTTTTGTGCTGCTTTCTCTCGAGCTACAGCCTGCTCAACTTCCTTCTGTTTCTACGTGGAGGAACTTTCCCCAGCCTTGCTTGTTCCTGCTCTAAGATCTGATGTCTGCATCCACTCACCTAGCCATTCTCCCACAATCTCCTATGCATTTTCCTCATTCACCAGGTATTACAACTTGTACCATGTTTTCTTCGGATCCTTCCTTGGACAGATAGACACATTGTGAAAATCTGCCTTGAACTCTGCATAGGCCTCTAGCTCCTCAAATAGGGTTGGTGACAATCTCGACTTCTGGTTGATCACAGTGTGGAGCTCCATCTCTACCAGCACGCATAACATCTTTGTCTCCATGACTGTCTCAAGATCGTTTGTCACCCAGAGTGAAGCGAGCTTCGCAGCGTCTAGTAAGTCGTCATCCTGTGGAGGGAACTGATTGTCCTCTGGTAGTCTCCATGCAACTAGGGCAATCAATAACAACAGCCTGGCATAATGGAATGCCTTTCCATCATCCTGTGCTTTGTGACAATTCAATAAAAACTCCTTACATAGATATTGTGCTCAGTTGTATTGTACCCCCTTCATGGATTGGGCAGCAAGTGAAATTAGTTATGCTAGAACCTCGTCCGCATGACACTTTCTCATGACCTTGCAGGCTAAAATATGGGCAGAAAACTGCACCCCCTTGTCTGTGATTGAGTATCCGTGTGACTTCTTTACTAAGACAAACTTGCTCTTCATTATGTCTGTGGGTTTTTTTTCCTTACTCTTGCCTCCAAACTCCTTGGCTAGATCCACCCCTTGATAGGGAAACCTTGTAATGCAGTGGATTAGCATATCTGTAATGGGGATGGGTTCTCCCAGCTAGAGACACCCATCATGAATCAATGTGAGTAATTGGTGTACGCACACCATGTTGATAGTGGTTCTACTGAAATGTGGTACCATAGTATATTCAACAATCTGGCCTTCTCAACCCTCGTGACCCACTTCATAGGCTCCAGCCACGTGACTCTTGTCCCTTCATAATAGATCTTGGCCAAATACTTTTTTGGCACCAATAGTGGGAATTTTTCATGATCAGCTAGATCCCAATCTTCCATTTTAAGTGTAGGAATGTGCACTAAGAGCGCGCCTTCAAATACCACCTTTTCTGGTAACATCGGTGTAGAGACCATAAACTTTTCAGGATCTAGATCTTTTGGGTGTTGGTGCACTAAGATAACTATTAAAAGCAACCTTAATACCTACATTAATTATCAAACCAGGGTAAGTCTGCTTATTTCAAGAGTGTTCAATATTGTCTATGCAAGTGTATTCAGAGGCTAATTCAGAATGAAATGATTTCGAATCGTTGCAATAACTAATATCTAATTCTCGAAGTTCAATCCAAAACAAATCTGAAGGAAAACCTTAAATCATTTTCAAATATATATTTCAATCTATAATGCAGAGAACTGAATTTGAATGCAAGTATGCTAAAGGAAACACTCTTAGCAGATTTACTAACTAGCATCGAAAATAATTCATTCAGCAAGAAGGAAAGCTACAACAAATAAACAACAAGCAATTATTCAAGATTTTTACTGAAAGCAACAACTGTGAACTCAATATCTCTGATAACACTACTTCAGAAGGAACACCAATCAAATACTTAAGCTAATTTGATAAATTCATCAAAGACTAACACACATCTATAACATAGCAAGATCTAGAATCTACTTTGAATGATAAAGGTAAATCATAAATATCAATACTCACAACAATTAGAATAATTCTAGTTTCATGAAAGAACAGAAATAAACAATTGCAACGGTAAAAGGAAATAAGTATGGCACAAACAAAGCATTAAATCCCTTAGCGACTGGGCCTAGAGTCTCCAGAAGTCACTTCCGAAAGATACTCAGAATGCGATTAAACTCAATAATAAGGATACAACATCACCATAGTGAGAATACTCTGTGTTAAAATGAAAGTTACAATATCCCAAATCCTAGCTAGCTCATTCTATTTTTCATGCCAACTTTATATAACCTATGAGAGACAAACGGATAGGAGCGAATGCTCAGGATCAAGAGATCCTGAGGATTTCACAACTGACAATCAGATTTTATTACAAAATAAACTTGATTCCCTTGGTTTTCCGCTAGCCTTCATGAGTGAAACATTGTCATTTTTCTTTTCTTGGTCGTTGTTGTTCCATCATTTGAACAACAATCATTCAATTCATATTCCTACATATAAAAATAAAGTTAGCTTTCATGATCAAAATAACACAATTCATTAATGATTGATTTTATCCAGCTTCTACAATCATTTCTTCTAAATTATTTTCTAAAATGAAGATAAGCATATAAAAATGAATGATTAATTAAGCTAATATGAGGATAAAACATACCTTCTCCATGTCCCAACATACTCCCCTGCTTACCATTTTTCATGTCCTCATGCGATAAGATGGTTGAGGTGGAGTTGTGTCAAAGAATAGGTAGGATAAACTTCTTCTTTATATAGCATAAAACCATTTTTTTGTTTAAGTATTACAAAAGCCTGGTTTATATGGCAATATGGCAAATCATAATCACAATAATACCCTTCAGGGGGGTACCAAATAATAGGACATCTGTAACGAGATCCTATCTAGGTAGGACCCATGCCTAAGACCATATTGTTGTACATGTTTAGGCCAGTAGCAACAACTTTAAAGTTTCTATACCCAAATCTCTACCAGTTTTTATATTGTTAGTGGAAGCTTCTCATCTCTGCCTTGCTGCCAACAAAGCTTCCTCCTTAATGTCCTAAAAATATTGTCTTCCTACCTGTATAATATCTGTATGGAGTGGTCCTAATTTATCCACGACTCCCTCTTGTTACATAAACATTTTATGTTGGACGAAAAGATGTAAGGGTTTCGTGGGTTCTCCTCTGACCCATAAACCTATAACATGTTCCCTTTTCTGAAAAATGTTATAGGCTTTAGCCCATTTAAGTTGATTGGAAGCAAAGGAGAGGAAAGCTTGAAATTGAATGTCCCCAATGGAGGGGCTAGGATTACTTTCGAGTTCGTCCTCCAAGAAAAAATTGTGCAGGTATAATTGGCATAGAAGGTGTTGTACTTGCTCATTTTGTTCCCTACAACATTAGATGAATTCTGAAGTGGTCTTCAATTTTGCTGGCTTACCAGCCCTTACAGCTTTAACTTTCAGCAATAGGTACCTTTCCAACAAGAATAATGAATAATTGGTGGTAGGTGACTGACAAGGCAAAGCATCAGAGTAAAGAGAACAAATAGTTTCAATTTGTTCCATGGCCTTCTAAAGTTGGGCTTGTGCTTTCTCTAATTTATTCTGCTCATCTTTGAAGCTGGAAAAAGTCTCATCTTCTATTGCAGTAAGTTCATCAAATTTCTTCTGCAACTCTTGATGTATCTGTAACGATACTACTTCTTTCTTATGTTGAGCCAACTCTTGCTAGGTCTTTGTTAATTCATTCTGCAATTTTGGGATAAGAACTTCTCTTACCAAAGGAACATAGTGAGGGGTTTCCTCTGTCTAAGTTTCATTATCATGTGTTATCACTGAATTAGTTTGAACAACAACTTTGGCTATTTCTTGGGGCATACAACAATTTTCCTGGGAATTTTTCTCAAAATAGATTTGAACAAAAACATCCATGGTAGGAAAGTCCATTTGGGTCTTCATTGAATAAACACAAAGACTTTCATTCTGAGTCTCAATATCCTCCAAAGGAAATTTTTTTGTTTGGGTCCCTATTGAACAAACACAAGGACTTCCAGTCTGGGTCTCAATATCCTCCAAAGAACATTGTTTTGTTTGGGTGACCATAGTTTCTAATTACACTTTCAGTTTCTAATACTTATCTGCTTCTTTTAACCATTCTCTCAATTGTTTGATTGTCTTCTTCAGTTTCCTATATTTCTTAATCAACTTCCTTAATTTGGCCATGTACAATTTTTTCTTCTTTGTGGGGTATCCAATTGGAGATGGCACAGTTGTGTTTATTTCAGGTTCATGAGGAGCTGTGCCAATATCAGGGTTATGTTCCAATGGAACAGTATCTCCTGATTGATTTTCGTCTTCAAGGTCTTCTTCTACATGGGCTTCTTTCTCAGGGGACTCCAATGGAACAATATCTCCTGATTGATTTTCATCTTCAAGGGTTTCTTCTACATGGGCTTCCTTCTCAGGGGACTCCAATGGAAGATTATCTCCTAATTGATTTTCATCTTAAAGGGTTTCTTCTGCATGGGCTTCTTTCTCAGGGGATTCATTCATAGAGGGAGATGATTCCATTCGATCCTCCAAATTATCATCAGATGGTAAAGTTTCAGTATGGCCAGAACTGCCAGTAGAGGCGGACTGGTTAAGGGAATGATTTTGTCCTACAAAGTTTCCAGATGGATCCCTTTCTTCATAGTATGTACCCAAATTCTCCAATGCTTGAGCCATTTCTTCCTCATATTCCTACATAAAATCATCTTGCGGGCTTAGAGAGGGAATATGAGAGGCCCTGCTTCTTCTATTGGAATTGGTGTGTGTTGCTGTGCATTTATCCTTGCAGAATGCCTACGTTTCGCTGGGCCAGAGACCAAATAAGGATTTCTTATTTTTCTGGCCCTTTTTGGACCTGTTACCTTTAATCTTTATTGTTCAGTATTCGTGTTATCAATGTTTCTATCATTTATCCCTGTCTGTGCATCTGGGTTTTCTTCTAGTGGCGTTAAGGCAGGATGTACAAAGTTATCCCAAGTTAATTGTTGTTGGGACAATCCATGAATAATAATTAACTTAATTAGACCATGATGGCTGATGAAAGAATGTGGATCTTTAGCCTTCCTAACCCGACTAGCAATGTCATGCAATAAGGAATTTAAAAATAATGACAAATTAACCATAATTTTCTGCGTAAGAATACCTAACAATTTGAGTTCTCGAGGTTTTACCACATCTTGAAATCCATCACAAGTGATGTACCTCTGAACAGTGGTCGCCAATTCCTGCCATGGTTCCTTTAAAGATGTGGGGTGAACCTCTTTTCCTTTGAGTTCCAATTGTTCATCTAGGTCTTGGGATACTGCAACTGCGTCATGCAGGAGAACATGCTTATCAGTCCATTTTGTGCCTCCTACTAGAAGTCCAAAGACTTCAGCTATAACTGCTTCAGAAACTTTTATATTTTTTCCCTTCACCCTCGTGCGTCCATCCTATAGATTTTGCAAGAATTCAAGTGTTATTTCATTATGGAATCATTGTAATTTCGCCAGGTACTGGAGTCAACTGGCACACTCAAGAATTTCGCAAGATTTTTTTGTTAGTCAGAGTACTATAGGTTCACTGTGGATATCTTTTCCTCCCATGGTTGTTGTGTCTCAGTAGCCTAACTCTGCACTTTTTCATGTGCTTTCTCACAATTTTTCTCAGTTTGGAACAACACAATAAACTGTATTCAAAGCTTTAAAGTTGTTATTAAAAGAGCAATGACATTGTTTTAAAGTTGTTATTAAAAGGAAATGATGTTGTTTGTCACATCAGTAGTATTTGGCGTAGCTTGATAATTATTACACATGTTATCCGTAATGCATACCTTCCCCCTCTAATCAGAAAACAGTTTGATAATTATTATGCATGCTATCCATAACGCATACCTTCCCCCCTCCAATAAGAAAAGGGCGTCCACGACCATAAAGCATGGGAAAAAGGGAAAGGATGTTGGAGATTCATAAATGTAGCAGGACAATAGTCAGAGTGCCATAAATACGGCAACAAAAACGGTTAGATCAGTACAGGTCGCAAAGATGGGAAATGAACGCAAAAGGAATAAACCAAAGAATTGATTATTATGTGAAGGAATATTTCCTTAGGTGGAAAAATATGACAAAAGCATGACCCGCGATAGATGATAACGAATTCTGGTATCAATTGACTGGGCAATATTGATATAATTCATATAAAAGTATAGTTTACCATGCATATTGGTTAATATAGTTATAAACGATGTTCGAATGGTAAATTCACATTTAGAAATGAATCAATAGGAAATAATGGGATAAAGAATAATTGGCAATATAACATAAAAATTCAATACCACAAGCAAAGCCACTGCTGCCAGTAGACATTCATAGCCTCAACAGGGTTGCTTTTTAACCCAAAAATGTGTCAGAATCCTCCATTTAGTATTTATATGGTTTTCTTTTTTTATTGCTATAAAGAGACCACTATGCTGGCATGGTAACCATATAATCATAGTGCCACTCACCAGGATATAACAAAGTGATCAGGCCAGCTCGTGATGAGACCTCCTGTCATTCTGATAGTTTTAACTATTTAGAAGGTCATTACCCTGGTGTAGTGGCCAGAATGGAATGTCACTTGTTACATTCTTATGATCATGGTAGGCTCACTCGTAATGAGACCCCCTTCCTCTTTAAGAAGATTTGTATTGTATTTCAATATTTTTATTATAAAGGGAGGGAGGCTCATTTACTCCTTAAGAGTTAGGGATGGTGTGAGAAGTAAAATAAATGCTAATGAAAGTTATGCTTTTATCCCTATATCATCGTACCAAAGGGAATTATCAATTGAAAGTGTGAGAGATAAACCAACATGGTATTAAGATAGTGAATCATTTTATGATATGTCCAAAGAGAAGATATTGAACCAGTCATTATATAGATGAACCAGGTTAGTTTTGGAATAAAGATAACCATCAAAAGTTTTACAAGTCATAATGGTATTAATGTTCCTGTTTTTCCTTTATCTTTGGGTACAAATTCCTAATCCAAAAATATGGTTTTGATAGGAAAGCATGAGAGAAAAAAAGAAAAGAAAATGGTTGCTTTATTAAAATTGAATGGCAACTCTGTGGCTATTGGAACAATAATTATTGATCACAAGAAAAAGAAATCACGGTTTTTCATCCTACCGAACAACATTTGTTCAATTGGCTAAACAATAGTTCAATTAATTGAACATCAATTATAAATATGCCAAAAATAAATGAGAGATGTTCATTCTACCGAACAACAGTTGTTCAATTGACTAAACAATAGTTTTTCAATTGACTGAACCGCAGTTGTTCAATTGATTGAACAACAAACACACCAAAAATAAATCGGAGTTGTTCAATTATTGAACTGCAACTGTTCAATTGATTGAACAATAAACACACCAAAAAGAAATCAGAGTTGTTCAATTGACTGAACAGTAGTTGTTCAATTGATTGAACAAAAATTATTAAACATACCAGAAAAAACAAGAGAAATCCCTGTATTTACACAGTGATGCCTATCTAAAATAAATTACAACTAATTGTAAGAAAAATATATACATTATTTACAGTTGAAGAGAGATAAGTTTTCATGAGAGTAAAGTTGCTGGGTCATTACTCCATGCAGCTAAAATTTGCAAAAAGACTCTTTGGTGAGTGGTTTATGATAAAGACGTACCCGATGTCCATTTGCTTGGAAAGAATGGCCAAACTCATGAATGGTGGTCAGAGTGAGAGTGCCATTATTGTTCACCTCTTGAATTTCATATGGGCCAAGCCACCTTGTCTTTAACTTACCCAGAAAGTCTTGAAATCTGGAATCATAGAGGAGCACCCAGTCTCCTTTCTGAAACGTCTTCTTTTTAATAACACTGTCAGGGAAAATTTTAAGAACCCCCCCTAAATTTATAAATATAATAAATGGGCGAATCTCCATGGTATATAGGAAAAATGGAAGGCGATTTTATCAATAATATAATATGTATATATAATTTTTTGGCGAATCTCTCACCAGGCATGGCGAATATTTTACTCAATTATAAAATCTTGTAAGATCTTGGCAAGTCTTTCACTAAATAATAAAACTTTGTAAAGTCCTAGTGAATCTTAGCATAGGCTACATGCTGGTTTAATTCCTCCATTTAAATAGGCTACCTTCCAGGTGAATACCATGGGTCAATACCATGTGCCATTTTGGTGAATACCATGGGTCAATACCATGTGCCATTTTTTTTTTATTAATTCTAATATTAGGGTTAATAATGGTTTTTTGCATGGTATTAATAACAATCTAGTCCATGGTATTTGTCCCATAGTATTTTGGCCATAGGTTTCACCTAAATATAACCCATTTTTTTAGTGTTCCTAAATATAAGGTGACTTATGGAGTAAATATAAAAAAATGTTTTATTTGTTTACCATACCTCTCGTTTATTTATATTTTTATTAATTTACCATACCTCTTTTACAAATATGGTATTTGGCCCATAGGATTCACTTAAATAAAACCTCTTTTTTGAGCCTTCATAAATAGAACGAGGGTTATGGACTAAATATAAAAAGAGGTTTTATTTATTTACGATACGTCTAGTTTATTTATATTTTTATTTATTTACCATACCTTTTGAGTAAGTATAAAAAGACGTTTTATTTATTTACCATACCTCCACTTTACTTATATTTTTATTTGTTTACACCCTTACATGTATATAAGGTGACTTATGGAGTAAATATAAAAAACGTTTTATTTATTTACCATACCTCCACATTACTTATATTTTTATTTGTTTACACCCTTACATGTATATAAGGTGACTTATGGAGTAAATATAAAAAATGTTTTATTTATTTACCATATCTCTCATTTATTTATATTTTTATTAATTTATCATACCTCTTTTATAAATATGGTATTTGGCCCATAGGATTCACTTAAATAAAACTTGTTCTTGAAAATGGGTGAATGGATTCACTTAAATAAAACCTATTCTTGAAAATGGGCGAATGGAAGGTTGTAAGTCCTAATTTCAAGGGCTAAATTTACCTTTTTTACCCTCTCCCTTAAAATAAGGTGGGCTATTTGAGGTGATTTGTAAAAATGTACTATGATACAAAATATTCGCCCACTAAAAATTTAAAACCGTTTAATTTCGCCAAAGGGCGAACATTCGCCCCTAAAATTATCCTTGAACACTGTCGTGCCACTTAGCCCTTTGCTACTAAATAATTGCGGTGCATTGTAGAGAAAGTATTCAAGCTTCATTCAATTCATTTCTTTGTTGAAGTCATTTATTTTGGGCCTCTGTCAGATCTAGTCACACTTCCTGGGTTTTTCTGAGAGTCTTTATTTCAAATTTGATAGGAAAGATGGGTTCTTTGCCAAATACAAGTTGGTATGAATAATATCCAGTAATATTTTTCCAAGTTGTGTGATAAGCCCACAAGGCCTTTAGCAGTCTCATAGCCCAGTCCCGCCAATGTGTCAAAACTGTCTTGGTCAATATTGCTTCGATGATCTTATTAGTGCTTTCAACTTGCCCATTCGTCTGCGGGTGATATGGGGAAGTGAATCTATGTGTAATGTGGTGGTTCCGTAGAGTGGTTGTAATATTATGTCCTACAAATTCCCATCCTCCATCTGTTATCACTTCCCTAGGTAAACCAGACCGCACAAATAACTCGAAAAGGAAATTAGTTACGGTTTCTTCCGTAGCTCTTGGCAAAGCTATTGTTTCTACCCATTTTGTTACATAGTCTATAGCAACCAGTATGTACACCTTTTGGTTTGATGGTGGATGAAATGGGCCAAAAAAATCCAATGCCCATTGTTTGAAAGGTTCTAATACCAATTGGGGCTGCAACGGAATTTTGTCAAATTGACCAGGAAGACCCATTCTCTAGCAGCTATCACAAGCCTGGACATATTTCTTAGCATATTTAAAACTGGTGTGCCAATAATAGCCCATCTATAGTACCTTATGCCTAGTTCTGCGATCTGTGAAGTGTCCTCACAAGGCTCGTCATGGAAGTCCTTCAGGATGTCATAGATTTCATCTTTGTGAATGCATCTTCGTATGCACATATTAGACCATGTATGAAAAAGGTATCCACCAATCCAAGAAAATCGGGCATTGCGCTGGACAATCTGTTTCCTTTCCCTTGCTATCAAGTGTCTGGGTAGATTTCCTATGGCCAGATAGTTTGCTACATCTACATACCATGGCGTTTTAACTGCTATGGAAAACAAATGTTTGTCTGGAAAATGGTCATCCACTACCAGTGGATCACTTATCTTTGGAACTCGAGACAGAAAATCCACAACTAGGTTTTCCTTCCCTGGTTGGTCTTTAATGGTGATATCAAACTCCTGCAAAAGTATAACCAACGAGTCACTCGTCCATTTGTAATCGGTTTGTTAGCTAAATATCTAATGGCAGAATGATCAATATACAGAAAAACTTGATAGCTAGTTATATAATGTAAATTTATTTATGGCATCAACAACAGCGAAAAATTCCTTTTCTGTTACTGTATAATTAAGTTCAGTAGCAGAAAGATTTTTGCTGATATAGTAAATAGCATAAGGCTTTTTGTCCTCCTCTTGGGCAAGGACAACGCCTATTTCTACATCTGACGCGTCCGTAGAGATATGAAAGGGTAACTCCCAGTTGGGTCCACGCAATACTGGTGCCGTCAAAACTAATTTCTTCAAATATGTAAAATTAGTGTCATATTTATCAGACCATTTAAATTCAACATTTCCCGTTAAAGCATACAAAGGCGCAACAATTTGTGAAAAAATCTTTATGAACCTGCGATAGTAACCTGCATATTTGAGGAAGCTACGTACCTCAATTTGATTACAGGGTGTAGGTAGTAGGAGAATTACCTCTATCTTCGCTAGATCTACCTGTATCCTAGCCACAGAAATGTAGTGTCCTAGGATTACACCTTCTGTCATCATCATGTGACACTTTACGTTACTTAAACACAACCTGGTGGCAATGCATCGTTCCAAAACCTTCTCTAATATCTATAGCGCTTGGTCAAAGTCGTCCCCATATGGGGTGAATTCATCCATGTAAACTTCAAGTCCCTCATTTATCAGATCAACAAAAATACTAAGTATGGCCCTCTGAAATGTAGCTGGGGCATTGCATAAACCAAACGGTAACACTCTGTAAGAAAACATACCCCATGGGCAGGTAAAGGTGGTTTTGTCTTGGTCCTCAGGGGTGATTTGGATCTGATTATAGCCACTGAAGCCATCAAGAAAGGAAAAGAATTTCTTTCCTGCCAGTGTATCAAGGACTTGATCAATAAATGGAAGAGGGAAGTGATCTTTCTACGTGGCTTTGTTCAATTCCCTATAATCCACATAGATGCGCCACTTCTCATTTTTCTTGGGAACAACTACCAATGGAGAGACCCACTTACTATCCGAAATGGGATAAATAAAATTCACATCCAACAACTTCTATAGTTCTTCTTTTACAATATCTTTGAGATGCAGATTTAGTCTTCGTTGAGGTTGCCGGATAGGACGAGCATCCTTTTCGGTGTAGATATGATGTGTACATAATTATGGGTCTATGCCCTTCATGTATGGATAGTCCCAAGAAAAGGCCCATTTATATTTTTACAGAACTTGAATGAGTTTTTGATGTTGGTCACTGTCCAGACTATCATTGATGTTTAAAATCTTTCCTGGTTCAATTTCAAGAGGCTTGCTATTATGAACGATAGTTGTTGGGATATGTTGATCATCAGTATATTTCAAAGGGTCTTCTAAGGCTTCATTGTCAAGAATATCTTTTAACATTTAACATTTAACATTTAACATTATTCACTGTGGTTGACTAATTAATAAAGTTATTAATTACATCGTCTTCAGTCTGATTCTTGAACTGAAGCACCCCTGTACTATAAGTGGTGAACGAATACTTTCTTCCAGGTATGTGGGTGGTTGTTTATGTATTTTCACAATGGGCATACTTGGTTTGGTAGGAGGATATAAACGATATTCTTTACAGCATCCCCCTTAGCAATGTTCATGCTTCCTGCATGACAACCTATGTAAGCATCGGCTATTGCCAACCAAGGTTGGCCCAAAATTAAAGGGTTCCCATCCAATTAAATTTTTGGGTTGATAACTAGAAAATCCACTGGATACTCCCATGAATCAATGGAAACCATAATGTCCTGTAAGGTTCCCTCTATTTTTACCACTGAATGATCAACGAGTTCTAGCAGGGTGGTGGTTGGTTCTAGAGCTCTGTGTTACACAATAATTTGTCACTGCTTTCACCCCAGTCTTTCTGCTGTGTCATGTGTCCCAATGAAACATGCTCATACTGAACAAATGCTCTCTGATGTTGCCAAGTGACCTAATTTTCCTAAGTTTTCTGACTCATCGCGACTCTGGGCTTAATATACGTGATGAATAGCAGTTGTAAATAGTCTAGCTGCACTTCCAGCGCAGAAGCACATCTATTTCCCGCGACGGTATAGTTCCATGCTCCGGCGTGAGGCTACTTGCTATCTTTAGTGATGGTCTAACTGGCTACATTGTTTGCTAGCGATGTTAGCACTAAAGCTTAGTTATAAGCTCGCGATGATCCAGATTGGACGAATTTGTTCTAACAGTCAGCCTTCTTGATGTCTCTATACCTGGTTGTTGGCATAGTTTGTGTCACCCTTCTTCCTCTGGTATGGTAGTTCCATCATTTGTGCTACATTCCTTGGGGATAAGCTCACTCTTCCACCCTTCATGGAGACCCCTTCTCCTATTTAAAATCTCACCATTTCTATGATCAGCTAGTTGGTAAATTCTTGGATTGAGCAGTGTTGTTAGTGTTTGTGAGTTTGCTAGACAGCTGGTGTGGGTGTGACAAGAAGGGGATTGTTGATAGCTTATGGAAGGTTGTGAAGTGCCATTAACTTTGTGCTAAAACTTATGAGTGAGAGAGAGAACTTTGTATGTTGGGAGATCCATCTTCAAAGAGAGAATGCTTGAGAAACACACTGGTTGGACCCTCTGAGAAGGTTTGTGATGTCAAGACTTTGGTTGTAAGCTTGCTCTTATTCCATTATTAATACAATCAATGATGTTTTATTGTGTCTTGTATGTAATTTACTTGATAGCTCATGACTTCTTGACTTTGTGAGTAAATAGATCATTGTTGTTTTCCAGTTATGTGCTTTGTTGTATTTCCTTTGCATTGTTTCAGGTTGATCACTCATTGAGGAGAAGGAAGCGAAAGCTGGAGCAGCGCAACGGAACTCCATCGACCACCAGTTGAAGTAGGCCTCCAGCTATTACTATTTAAGGAAATCTATTGTTGATTTGTCCTTGTTATGACTAGACCCACTCCAGGGCTAGTGGGGTTGCCTCTGTCCACAGAGGGAACACTTTCATGCATCACAAGTTGGCGACTCCACTGGGGAATTTGGCCTATGCTTTTCTCTTGTTTGCTCTTGTTTTGGTTTTGATTTGGTATCTCTTGAAGTTTGGGGATTAACTATCAGTATTTTGAGGGTTGATCTGGTAAATACCTCTATTTGATTAAAGGATTGACTGGTTTTGTTTTGGGAGTTTTTGTTCACCTATCATTGTTTTGAACATCATCGCGGATAATAGTTTAATAGTCGCACTGACGTCGCGTTCACTCTTTTGTAAAATTCTGTGTGTCGCTGAAAAATGTCACATAGTCACGACGACTGTGAAAATCAGTACGTCGCATTAAAGTCGTGTACTTCCTCAATGACATCGCTCTGTTGCTGCAGTTAGTTGTTGATCAGCACTAGTTGTTTGTGTTGTACTCACAATGATTCCTGTAGAATTGATTTTTTCAATTCTGCCTCCTGAATTCACCAATCCTGTTGATCCCTAGCTTTTTCCTCTTGCTCAGTAGCTTGTTTTTTATTGTTTATGGTTAAGGCACTCTTTCGTTGGCTTTGTTGATTGAATCTTGCTTTTTTCCTGTGTGACCTAGTTCGTTCTTTCAAGTTCTTGAATCAATTAGCTTGGTTGCTGGTTTACCCAAGATTCGTTTGCGACTTTCTTGTTGGTTTTATTAAATCTTCCCCATTGCTTGTTTCTGGTTGATTTTTAGTGACTTTTATTGAACCAATCTTTGGTATTGATTCGATTTCTTTTCAGTACCGAACATATATCACAATTGTTTGGATCAACCATTTTTTCCACACTTTCTTGTTTTCTTATTTGTTTCTTCTAGATTTAAAGACATCAGAATCAAAAGATTGCATTCATTTAATACACGAAAGTGAAAGTGAATTTGCATTTCAAGTTTGCATATTGGAAAGCAAATGATAAAATCTCTCATTAGTAGTACCCATGCACTTTAGGAATTGATGTCTGTAAGCATTGAGTGACTGCCTTTGTTTATCTTGGTTTTCTTGGTTTGGGAATTATCTCTCTACCCTCCCGTAGGTAGGTGTTCATTGAAGTAAAAGGATATTTCACTCATTCTAGCTGCATCCTAGGATTTGTTGTATATATACGGTAAGGCCTAAAAACTGAAATATAATTCAAGATAAACTTTAAAATGAACTGAATAAACCTAACAATGCATTGAAACATAACATACACTATTTAGAGGTCTCGGCTAGATATGTGCTCCGGCGTCATTAAACCTAGTCACTATTGTTTTCACTCAAGGTTGGGTGATTCCTCCTTCTATGACTCAATAGCGGTCTAGTACGGAATTGTGCTCCCATGTACTGTCGAGTATATGTTCAGAGACCCCACTAGGTTATCATCCTTTATACTTAGGAAGATGTGTCTGCCGCCTTGCGAACCATAACACACCGAACACAACATTCGGAAGATTGACTGCCGTACGAAAAGTACTTGGTTTTCATACGACTGCCAAGGTGTATATGCAGTTTTACGGGTTGTTTGGTAAACCTTTTGCCTAGTTCTCTAGAGTAGTCACTTTCATTCCTTTTTAGACTCTCTAAAAGAAAAGGTCCGTCTGAGCACTTGTCACTTCAGGCTCATTAAATATTCGAAGGCGACTAGGGTCATCTTTTGGTCCTTTTCGCGACTCTTTAAAGATGAAAAGGTCAAGTTCTGTTCCTGTGTCTTAAAATTTATTCGGCCACATTATATAATATTTGAGATCCGGCTTAATGGCTCGGAGCGGGTTTTCCTGTGTATTTCTTATATTGCGTTAAAGTGTTGTGTCCTAGATTTTAAAGGCCTAAGAGCATATTTAAACACTTTCGATAGTCGCATATCAGATGCGAAAGGGGTGATATTTAGTGAGGAGCGCAAGACAACGATGAGTGATTGCGGTAAAGGGAGCCTTGAGAAGTGTACAAAGTCTGTATTAAGGCGGAAAAGGTGAGTTCACATATGTTTTATGTGTATTCTTTTATAAATGGATTAAAGCGCCGATAGAGGGTCTATATGGTAAGTCCAATATAACCAAAGAGTAAAGAGAGGGGTTTGGTTATATGTGCGGGCATAAGGATTAATAAAGGTTTTGGATTGATTAAGTTCCGATAGTTGAAAGGATTTGAAGGGATAGACTATGGTCGGCTTAATAGAGGTTTCCACGTGAGTTTTAATCAAGGGGGCCTTAACCCATTGTTATTTATAATGAACCTTTGACCGGAAGGTCATGTAAATTCCTAGGGGGAAAATGGTTTATGCATAGGAATATGCATATTATGGGTAAAGCGGGGGTAGCCCTGCGTCACTTAGTAGCTCGAAAAGGGCCCATCGAAGCCGTCAAAGCAAGTTTTTATTACAGTTATTGTGAATTTAGCTTGGTTTATGTGTGAAGAGCGATTTAGTGTTCTAATTCAATTTCAAAGCATTTGATATGATTCTAGTTTTGATTCTATGCAAGTAATTTGTTTGAGAGTGTGTGATATAAGTCTGGAGCTGTTAATTTTTGAGTAATAATTTATTGGTTGTGTGAATGAAAAATTTATTCTCATGCTATTTGTTTAATTATTTTTTTCTATTTTGAAGAACAGGAAAAATTAAGAACAAATATCTCACCTTTCACCAGCATGTGCTGTTAAGTGAAGACTCTTGTTACAACTAACATTTCCTATATATGAATGCATAGTTTCCTTCAGAACTAGTTAAATTAGGAATGATTGCTATGGTTTATTGTAGTAAGTTGATTGAAACCAGTTGCTATAGGAAAACAAAGTTGAATCCATATTTTTATTTTATGAGCTTGTAAATAGACAGACTTATTACTCGAGCAAGAATATTTAGATCACATGCTTGTTGATATTTTATTTATGAGTTTTGCTTTCTTAAGACGATAGGTAAGAACCTGCACATCCACTTTAGTGGGGTTTCTCCAAAATTAAGTTGTCTTGTGTTTGGGTAAGTAGTTAAAGTTTGATGTTTTCATTTCATGTGAGGAATTCAAGATAGGAAAGATAGGTTTGTTTCATCAAAAATCTCATAAAACCTATATGGTCCCAAAATTGTTAACCCACCTAATTCTGCTAATCACTATGAAAGGAAAACTCTAAAGGAGAAAAGCCTAGTGGTATTAGAAGAGGAGACATTAATAAAGTATCTTGGAGCAGAAACAAAGACAATGGTAGAGGAAGTTCATACTATAGGGGAGATAGTACTTTGGAACATCACATATAACCCAACGTCTTAACCATCATCTTATGGAGTAGAGAGATCTCCTACTTCCACAAAATCCAAGTTGTTGGAAGAAAGAATGGAAGGAGAAGAAGGAAGAGTAGACAATCTAGAAAACAATGAATCAGAAACGTTTGGATTACCAATTCTTGATATTACTAGGAATGTCACCATGAAGAACATTCCTTTTTCATCGTTACCTCACTTCAACGGTATGTCATCTGAAGATCCTGATTCATTTCTATTCGAATTTGATATAACGTGTAGAAGTTATAATTATACAGATAATGCTCAAAAGTTAAAACTTTTTCCAGCCACCTTGAAAAACTCAACATTGAGATGGTTCACGAGTCTAGCAGAACACACTATTACATCTTGGGATGATATGAAAGAAGCCTTTCTCTAGAAATATCAAGATTACTATAGGCCTAGGGATACTAAGAATGATATTTTTTAAATGCAACAGACTGAAGAAGAAATCCTAGAAGACTACTTATAAAGGTTCCTTTACAACTACCAAAAAACCAAGAAAGTTGCTCTCGACCTAACCACAGTTAGAACCATTTTTCTAAAAGGAGTACGAGATGACTACATGGAAGTACTTAATCTCATAAGCTTTGGTGATGTTTATCAAAAATCATTTGCTAAAATTGTTGAATATTGTAAGAAGTACTCCCACAATCAAGCTAATGATGGGAAAATCTCAAGAGAACTTACAAGTCAAATTGGAAAAACCACTACAAGTAGTGTAACCAGAATATAATTGGGAAATCTATTGGAAAATCTTAAAATGATATCTTTAGTACAATTATTAACTAGCTAGATACCCTCAATAGTAAGAGGAAACAAGAAGAGGAAAACATTGATTTAGCTATATTTTGTCCTCGTTGTAGGAAGAAGCATCCTAAAAAATATACCTTTTTAATGCCAAAGAGGTATGTGGAATTTGCATGGATAAACACCCAAATAAAGAATTCCCTTAATTTCCTAGGTTGCAAGCTATTTACAAAGGGGGAACAGAACCATAGGATCCACCTTATCCCCCTAGGAGACCATGGAGGCAACAAAACCCCTCCATGTTCCAAGACCCTTCCATGCAGTTTACACAACCATAGTGGACCCCTTAAATGCCTTACTCCCAATGGGGGCCTCAACCATCACAAGGAAATTCTCAGCAACAAGGTTGGAGGGGGACTCCTTGTTGTGAATATAAATACCTTCTGTAGATAGAAGCGATCTCTCTAGCCCAATTAGTGGGTCTAGCAACAAGTTGAACACACTAATGCATACTTTCCTAGCTTATGTTGAAAAATATATAGAGTCAAAAACCTACCTATCTTTAATGCTAAAAGCTCAATCCTTTGATGATGACGTTGATCCCTTAGCTTCCAGTCTCTCTCCTCACTATTCCTCATGTCTGAATACCTCTAAGAGCGATCAAAAGAAAACAAGAGATATAAGAGCATACATAGTATAAATAAAACATAAACTACTTGGCAGATCAAGGAGTATCAAGCTAAATACATAAATATTCAGACATTTATGGAATGTTAACATCGGATTTATATATTAATGAATATAAAAGGGAAGAATACAACCATTGCCTTATTTTTGGAGACTTCCTTTTGGGTGGAATTCCAAGTCCAAGACAAGACTCTTCAAGCACTCCTTCTCCAAGTTAGATGGGCAACATTTGGGCATAATCTCAGCATAGGAATGCAGGCAATCAATGACCAACCATATGGGGATGGAGGGGATTTGATTTATAGGGAGAGGGAGCTAGGGATCCATAAAAGAGGGAGTAAGGTCAACATCTCAAGGGGAAGGCCCTTAAAGGTAGGATCAAGAGCTCCAAATGGAAGAGCTTGACTATATCTCTACTTCCTTTGAATGAGTTTAAATAAGATGGTAAGAGGGGTTAAATCAGTTTCCAAAAAGGTTGAGACTAGTATTTATCATCATGGATTGATAAAAATATTGGTTACTCATGAGATAAGGAAGTATGGTAGCAGTTGGAAAACATCACTCACACATAATTTTTCTCTGGAAGGAAGTTCCAAATCCATAGAAGAAAACAAGCTTGTGGATAGTGTTTTCGCACAAAGTGTCTAGGCAGTGCGACAACGCTCAGAGTAAGGGCTGTCACTCTTAATCCTTACTCAATCCGTTTAGACTCTATCCTAGGCAAGTCAAGGGGGGGTAGTCCCTAAGGTAAATGGATGAGAAAGCCCGTGGATCACAGGCTATAGGAGATTTTAAAGATGGACAACTTGATGAATTTAAATGATTAAATCAGATTGACAAATAAAATGCCAACATAAACAAGACACGACCACAAGATAGAAACAATTATAGACCAGTGCCTTCGATATTTGAATTAACCATCAATAAAACAAGCTATCCAGAACGATGAAATCACGATGATCATAAATAATCCATATGCAAGAAATTCTAGATTTAAAATTATTATCGTTAATGACCAAGATCTAGGTTCAATTGATTTTCTTTTAAATATATCGCACTAGACTATAGAAGAATCATGAGAATTTAAGATTTAGCATTTAACATCAGAGATACCAAGGAATTTAAAATTAATCAATGGGTCAAAAATTGAAATTTTAATGGGCCATAGGCCACATTAAAAATTTTAAACGTTTCAGTGAAAAACCCCTTAATTTAAATCCTTAAAATTTTTAGAATTTTTAGAAATTTTTTGAAAGATTTTTAAATGTTTTTAGATTTATTTATTTATTTTTTTAATTTAATTTAATTTTTTTGTTTATTTTATTTTTAATGTTTAGGATTTTTAATTTTAGTATTTTAGATTTTTTTAAGTTTTAGAATTTTAAATTTTTAGGATTTTTAGATTTTTTAATATTTAGAATTTTTTAGCGATTTTTTATTTTTTATCAAAGTCAAAAATAAAATCTAAATGAAACAAAAAGAAAGAAATTAAAATTAAAGCCAAAAACTTAAACGAATATACAAATCGAATTAAATAAAATAGAAAACAAAACTTAGTCTAACCTAACATATATAAAACAGAACTATGTATGTATATACAAAAGGGAAATCGAATGTTTTTTGTAGGTTCTGACGACGGAAGGAGAGCTCGAAGGGAGCCACGGAGAGAAAACAGAGCTGCAGGTTAGGAAGTGTAGCAACGTAGGAGGGATGGTAGCGGTTTCGAATAGTTGCGTGGGGAGCTTGGTTTGTCAGCGACGACTTGGACATGGAGCTAGACTGAATGGAGCTAGATTAAGCAGTGAAGGAGGAAATGCATGGATAACGATGAGGAGCAGCGAGGGTATCAAAGAATGAAATGGATGTAGGTTGAGGAAAGCGTGCGGATGTCAACAGTTTGGAGGCTGCATGGAGAGATAGAGGAGAAATGCATGCAAGTAGAGAGGAGTGAGGGAGGGACGCAGGGATTGCTTATGAATGCTCAACAGAGGGTTTAATGCGCTCAAAGAAAAGAGTATTGCATGAGGAAAAGCAAAAAATTGATTTTGGATGCAGGTGGGCAGTGATGAAAGATGGAAGGAGATCACACAGACAGGGAGGATAACTGCTATGAAGAGGCTGCGGATAGCAGTGTTGGGAAAGAGCAGTGGATCTGGAGCAATGAGAAAATTGAATGGAGAAGGCTACATGAGGGAATGCGTGAAATGACTGGAGGATAGCTAGACGAAGGTGTGGATCTGGGCAAAAAATGCAAGAATAAACCCCAAGTTATTCCAGATCATAAAAATAATTTCGAAATTTTTCAGAAAAAAGACAATGAAAACAAAATCGAATTTTTGTGCTTAGGAAACCCGAGGCAGCAAAGAAATCACATTCCAGATTAAGATCTATGTTTAAAATTTATCAATGAAACCCTCATTAAATTTCCAGATCTAAAACTAAATTTAAACCTTTGGATTGCAAGATGCTGGATAATTTCCTGCAAAAACAATTTTAATGAACCCAAAGATCCAGATCCTCATGGACTACCCAGTTTTCTGACACAAATATAATCTAGCAGATCAAGCAATTTGTAATAAAATAACCTAACCAAATAGTTAGGATTATTCCCAAATTAATTTTACATAGACTCGATCTAGCACACTAGGACTCCCCTAACATTATAGTGAAAAAATCCATTCCGGCTTTGGGGTGAGGCTGAAGGAAAAATTTGTTGACCATGGGTCAGTGAGACAAAAAACCTTCCGAAATGTAGATCATCACCAAAAACTTAGGTTTACCTAGGAAATTACATACATGACACAGATTTGCTAAGATTATTTACATTTTACACATGTAGAAAGGGTTTACAACATAAGATGATCCTCAAGCTGATGATGATAGCTGGATGGCAGGAACACATTGATTAGGTGCTATTCCTTTTGCGAAAAAGGGGGTGTATTGCTATGGGTAGTTGACACGTAGTGGTCAACATCTGGCTCTAATTGGGGACACGTTGCTGCACTGGAGGAATGTGAGAATCCATAATCTGCATCCACGCAACACATAACAAAACATAAGTAGCGTCCATCCAAAAATCATCATATAATGTTAAGCATAGGAAAGATATAAGCTCTTCATTTATTAACTAGTCTAACAACATGAAAAACCAAATCTAACTACAAAATGAAACACTGAAATAACAGGGCGTAAGGTTAGAGATACACTACAAAGATGCCCCATGGCATCAGATGCGTTCAATATAGTGCATACTGAGCATTTACCTGCTTTCAGGCAAATCTGTCAGCTGTTTCTCGGATGTGCCATGTCCAATTCTGCATACGGTAGGACTTTTTCCTATCCGAAAATCAAGCTGCTTACGACTATTTGATGCATCAAATCACTTTCTCATTCTCTTTCTCTTGCGTTTTTCCTTTGTGGTAGGCTATATCATTGATGACGTGGAAAATTTTGCTTCAAACCTCTCAGATGAAGTATGTAAGATATGCATGACATGTCTTTCCTCATTTTGCATATGATTTTTATCGTTTTCAATTTTATCTGGGTCACCTTCAATTAACCACTTTTCAATGGAAAAAATGACCTCCTCATAATAATATGGATCTTGTTGCAATAGACAAGGAGGCTTCTGATCTGTTGACATCTCCTTGTTTCTTTCATCCTCTGACTGATGCTGAAATTTCTATACCTATATTATTATGGCATCCATCTGGTTAGAGTGTTCAACCTTCATAGCATTGACTTCCCTGGCATGGTTTTCCTCCATGGTCCATAACTTATTCTGAAGGCATATCTGACCAACTTCCACATCTTTTATTACTTTGTCATTCTTTGCTTTCATGCCCATGAAACAATTTTGCATATAGTTTATCTCTTTCTTGAGATTTGCTTGCATGGTAGCCAAATGATTATTATAATCGAATTTCATGATGGTCATTTCTTCATCCATAGTTAATAACATGTTTTGCATATAATTAATTTCCCCGTCATGATTAACTTTCATGGTTTCCATCTCCTTATCTCGCTTTTCAGGTGGGTGTATAAAGTTCTCATATCCTTGACGTAATTAGTTACAATTTTTTCTTGATTAAGCTCCATATTTTTTACTAGCCACATTAGTTCTTCTATAATTTGCTTCTCATTTTCCCTTTCATTGTCGACACTGATTTGATAACTTGTTCCTACTTTTCCACTCTCATGGAGTTGATCTGCAATGGTACAGGTGGATGGCACATTTTGATATGGAGAATTGTCTTGAAATCTTTCATCGACAGCTGGATCCTTCACCAGAACACTTTCATTTTTTTGCATAATTTTAGGGGCACAAGGCGAGCTATCTTGATAACCATATCTATCTTTAAAAACATTGACGATATCTTGTAAAGAAGCAAAAGAATCTTCAGGACAATTATTAAACCAACTCAAAGCATTACCCTCTAAAGAAAAGGAACATAGACGCATTTTGACATCTTCATGATCATATTGGGGAGAACTACAATATATGAGCATTATACGAGAAAACCTTCATAGATGCTTTCTAACAACGACTGAATCACCACTCGAGAACAAAGGCAATTTACAAATGGCCACTTCCAGAATTTCATGGAGAACACCAGTAAAATGACAAGGGGTAAACGAATAATCCATGATGACTAACGAGGGACCAAATGGATGATAAAGAGAGAACTCTGCTCAAGAAATCAAGAGATGAAAGAAGTGGAGTCGCCACTTGAACATGAATCTAACTATAGGATCCAAAAGGCAACAAACAACTGAATATAAGGGGGGCTTCTTGTTTGAGAAAAAATAAGTGAAAAGAAATGGAGTCACCACCCAAACAAGAAACGAACCGAGATGTCCAAGTGCTAAAGGTGCAGATGAAACGATTAACAAGATGATGAAAGATAGGGCGATGAAAAGATCAAATGACGCCAGGAAATGCTGTGCCACTTGACAGGCTAATGAATGTCAGGAAAGATGAGATGATTAAAAATGATGAGGAAATGTCATTGAAACTCCTAGAATAAAATGTTCCCCGGCAACAGTGCCAAAAAATATTGGCGTTGCCGGCTCAAATGAATGATACAAAGATGAAAGATGAATGTCGTAAAGCCCAGACCCAATAAATCGGTCCCCGGCAATGACGCCAAAAAATGTTGTCACACAAAGTGTCTAGGTAGCATGACAATGCTCAGAGTAAGGGCTGTCACTCTTAATCCTTACTCACTCTGTTTAGACTCTCTCCTAGGCAAGTGAAGGGGGTAGTCCCTAAGGTAAATGGATGAGAAAGCTTGTGGATCACGGGCTCTAGGAGATTTTAAAGATGGACAACTTAATGAATTTAAATGATTAAATCGGATTGACAGATAAAATGCCAACGTAAGCAAGACATGACCACAATATAGAAACAATTATAGACCAGTGCCTTCGATATTTGAATTAACCATCAATAAAACAAGCAATCCAGAATGATGAAATCGCGATGATCATAAATAATCCATATGCAAGAAATTCTAGATTTAAAATTATTATCGTTAATGACTAAGATCTAGATTCAATTGATTTTCTTTTAAATTTATCACACTAGACTATAGAAGAATCATGAGAATTTAAGATTTATCGTTTAACATCAGAGACACCAAGGAATTTAAAATTAATCAACAGGTCAAAAATCAAAATTTTAATGGGCCATATGCCACATTAAAATTTTTAAACGTTTAAGTGAAAAACCCCTTAATTTAAATCCTTAAAATTTTCAGAACTTTTAGAATTTTTTTAAAGATTTTTAAATGTTTTTAGATTTTTTTTTTTTTTTTTTTTTTTAGGATTTTTTAAACCTTTTTTTTTTAATGTTTAGGATTTTTTATTTTAGAAATTTAGATTTTTTTAAGTTTTAGAATTTTAAATTTTTAGGATTTTTAGATTTTTTAATATTTAGAAATTTTTAGTGATTTAAAAAAAAAAAATTATCAAAGTAAAAAATAAAATAAAATAAAATCTAAATGAAACAAAAAGAAAGAAATTAAAATTAAATCCAAAGACTAACAAATATACAAATTGAATTAAATTAAATAGAAAACAAAACTTAATCTAACCTAACAAATATAAAACAGAACTGCGTATGTATATACAAAATGGAAATCGAATGTTTTTTGCAGGTTCTGATGGCAGAAGGAGAGCTCGAAGGGAGCCACGAAGAGAAAATAGAGTTGTGGGTTAGCGATCTGTAGCAATGTAGGAGGGATGGCAGTGGTTTCAAATAGTTGCATGCAGAGCTAGGTTTGGCAGCGACGGCTTGGATATAGATCTAGACGGAATGGAGCCAGATTAAGCAGTGAGGGAGAAAATGTGTGGATAACGATGAGGAGTAGCAAGGGTATCAAAGAATGAAATGGCTACAGGTTGAGGAAAGTGTGCGAATGGCAGCAGTTTGGAGGCTGCGTGGAGAGATAGAGGAGAAATGGATGCAAGCAGAGAGGACTGAGGGAGGGACGCAGGGATTGCTTATGAATGCTAGATAGAGGGTTTAATGCACGCAATGAAAAGAGGACTGCATGAGGAAAAGCAGACAACTGATTTTGGATGCAGGTGGGCAACGATGAAAGATGGAAGGAGATCACACAGATAGGGAGGATAGCTATTATGAAGAGGCGGCAGATAACAACGTTGGGAAAGAGCAGCGGATCTGGAGTAGTGAGAAAATCAAATGGAGAAGGTTGCATGAGGGAATGCGTGAAATGGCTGGAGGATAGCTGGACGGAGGTGCAGATCTGGGCAGAAAACACAAGAATAAACCCCAAGTTATTCCAGATCATAAAAATAATTTCGAAATTTTTCAGAAAAAAGACAATGAAAACAAAATTGAAATTTTATGCTTAGGAAACCCCAGGCAGCAGAGAAATCGCATTCCAGATTAAGATCTATGTTTAAAATTTATCAATGAAGCCCACATTAAATTTCCATATTTGAAACTAAATTTAAGCCTTTGGATTGCAAGATGTTGGATAATTTCCTGCAAAAACAATTTTAATGAAGCCCAGAGATCCAGATCCTCACAGACTACCCAGTTCTGTGACACAAATATAATCTAGAAGATCAAGCAATTTGTAATAAAATAACCTAACCAAATAGTTAGGATTATTCCCAAATTACTTTTACATAGACTCGATCTAGCACACTAGGACTCCCCTAACGTTCTAGTGAAAAAATCCATTCCGACTTTGGGGTAAGGCTGAAGGAAAACTCTACCGACCATGGGTCAGTGAGACAAAAAACCTTCCAGAATGTAGATCGTCACTAGAAAATTAGGTTTACCTAGGCAATTACATACATGACATAGATCTGTTAAGATTATTTACAGTTTACACATGCAGAAAGGGTTTACAATATAAGATGATCCTCAGGCTGATGATGATAGTTGGATGGCAGGAACACATCAATTAGGCGCTATCCCTTTTGTGAAAAATGGGGTGTACTGCTATGGGTAGTTGACACGTAGTGGTCAATAGATAGTAATAAGGATCTAGATAGTAGGTAGGATAATATTAAGAATAAATAGGGGAAGTCAAGAACTAAGAAAGGCATTGTTAGCCCTACTTCACCAAAATCCGTGAATCAATCAGATAAGGGTAAAATGATAGAGGAGGAGGAATCTCCTGCACCAATAGTAAGGCAGTCAGTATAAGGTAAAATACCTTCTCTTGATTCAACCACTCAAAGTAAAACCCCAAAGAGTGATAAGAAGAAAAGGAAGTGAGCTGATAGTGATGGAGGAGAACTCACAGGTACTAATTAAAAGGTAGTTTTTGAGTTACCTCAGGAGGACACTCCTGGGCCGAGGTTTAAAAAGATGAAAAATCCTAGAACAAGTGAAAAGGGTGACATAGCACAAACTTCTGAAAGAAAGGAGAAACATGCACAGAAGGGAGAGATCTCAAATTCCATGTCACAGACCAAAAGGAAGAAGAGGAGATTGTTTCAAGACAATATCCTCACTCCTGAAAAAAAAAAATTGGTGAGTCATCAACACCTACATGACGAACTACTAGGAGCATGGCACAATAGGTAATGGCCACTCATACCCCTTCTCTTCCAGAAAATCCAATAGATGTCTCTGCTTCACCTAAAAAGGAACATGCACAGGTTGAAACACTTAGTGAAACAGAGGAATTAGTTACAGAAACCTTGAAAGAATTAAGAAAAGAAGTTGAGGCTAGTGAAAAATAAGTTGAGGCTAGTAAAGAAACAACTAAGAATGAAATAATTGAACTTGCTAGTTTTCTCACTAGTCATCAGATGAAAATTGAGAGACTTCAGAAGGAAAATGAAACACTAAAGGAAAAAGGTATAAGTTGTTGGGAATGTACATCAAGAAAGAGAATGAGAAATTAAAGGAGAATATCCAGAGGTTGCAAGATGAGTACAATGAGGTCTCCATCAATCTTAATAATGTTCTTCACCTCATACAACATACTAGGGTTATTAAAAGGGAACTCAAAGAAGAGGCTTTAGGTGTGAATATATTAAATCCAAACAATTGATGTTTAGGCAAGTTGTAAGAAGACCCCATTTTTGAAAATTTGAGGAATGGTTCAACACTTTCTACATGATGACATGCAATGAATTCGACATGGGGGAATGTTGGGCCTCATTTTTTATGCCTATAATGCCCTATATTTTCCTCTGTTTTTGAACAACTTTACCTCAAACCTAATCACCACTTTCCTATATTCTCCAAGAACATAACTTTTAGCATCCTTATGTATATATGTGATAATTTATATTCAAAGCTTGATTTTTATGATTTCTTGTTAGTAGAATTGAAATAATTGATTCGTTATACTTTAAAATTATTTGGATTGGCTCAAATAGATTTTAAGACCCTGTTCCTGCTCATCTAACACCGATATCATCCATCCAGTACCAATGCTACTTGTCTGGTACCCGTGTTCCTACTCATTCGGTACATGCATTCATCCGGTACCTTTGTACCTGCATTCCTCCAATACCAATTCTCATCCGGTACTCGTGTTCGTCTTGTACTAACTGTGTCCATCTGGTACCAGACCCGATTCTTCAACTTCAACGGTTCAAGTGAACTACTCCGATGAGACCAAGGGAACTGATGGTCAAAGCCTTACCTTTTTATTGAAATTGAGATACACTTCATCCTCATGCACTATGTGTCATGAGGATGAAGCCAAATATGTGAAGGAAAGAGAATTGTAATATTTTTATGATGATTTGATGATATCTTTTAAGCTTTTTATGTAATGACCATTCCTCTATAAGAGAAGGCTCATAGATGATAGGTGTTATATGGAGTTAGAGTGTTAAAGACAAAGATACAGAGTTTTAAATAGTATTGTTATGATGGAGATTTGACTAAACAATTAAGCTTTGTAAACCTTTTTTTTAATCAATGATATGAGAAATGATTGATAAGTTCGATGTGTTAATAGATTCTTTAGTTTTTTCAGGTCTTTCAGCTTTCCTTGGTAGCTCCACAAGGGCACTCCGAAGCCATCAAGGAAATTTTTTAATACAGTTATTGTGAATTTAGCTTGGTTTACGTGTGAAGAGTGATTTAGTGTTATAATTTAATTTCAAAGCATTTGATATGATTCCAGTTTTGATTCTATGCAATTAATTTGTTTGAGAGTGTGTGATATAAGTCTAGAGATGTTAGTTTCTGAGTAATAATTCATTAGTTGTGTGAATGCAAAAATTATTTCTCAGGCTGTATATTTAATTATTGATTTCTATTTTGAAGAACATGAAAATTTATGATCAAAGATCTCACCATTCACCTACATGTGCTGTTAAGTGAAGACTCTTGTTACATCTAACATTTCCTGTATAAGAATGCATAGTTTTCTTCAAAACTAGTTAAATTAGGAATGATTTCTTTGCTTGATTGAAATAAGTTGATTGAAACCAATTGCTACAATAAAACAAAGTTGAATCCATATTTTTATCTCATGAGCCTGTAAATGGACAAACTTATTACCTGAGAAAGAATATTTAGATCACATGCTTGTTGAGATTTTATTTATGAGTTTTTCTTTCTGATCTTTAAATTGTGTGAGGATGTTAGATTCAAATTTGTAAAATGAAGTATTAGTTTTGAAGTGCTTCTTATCTAGGCTATACTCATCATACATAGGAACTTATTCATTATCTGCACATATAGTGTAGCATCTTTATTGAATACAATTCCTTGGTTGATAATTTTGTTTGTGGCAATATATCATTCATATAATTGCACCAACATTATGTAAAAATTCCACGGGGATCGAAATATCTAAGGCTTTGGAAAAATACCTCAAGATTATGATTTGGGATGAAGCCACTTAAGGTAAGAGATGCAAATAGACTCCATGGGCTCAACTTTTCATCTAGCCTTCCTTCTAATGCCAAAATGTTGATGGTGCTGGATTACGCCAACAAACATGGGATCTCCCTGATATGAGTTCCCAATTATATCTCACATCGTTTGGTATAGGAGTCCGATCCATATATATGGTCTAGCCACCATTGCAAAGGTTTTAAAGGTATGCCTTAGTTACAACACATACACAAGAGATCACAAACACCTCTTTGGGGCAACAAGTATGTAAGCTTTGTGTGACACCAAATGTAGAATGTAAAGGAATCTTCCACAGCTGGTAAAGAGAAAATGAGCCTCCGATTAGGGAAGTAATAGTGCTATCCTAAGAGAGACCTGTGAATGGAAGAGAAAGCCTTGTTGATTAGCCTGCAAATTAGTTCATAATATAAAAAACAATCGTAAAAGCATAACAACACTCATTCAAAAGTCCATATCTAAACAACAACATAGTTCATTAGCCTTAGTATGTATTATTATTGTGAAGGCAAACCCTTTTGTAGACATAAGCGATCTCTCTATTCATATGAGAGGATATAGCAATAAACCGAACAAACAAGTGCAGGATTTCTTAGTTTATGTTGAAAAATGCAAAGTGAAAGAGATAACCTACCTCATTCTAATGCTAAATGCTCGTTGATGTCATTCTTGACCTTCTCACTTCCAAGTTCAATCCTCTTTACGACATAACAGATGAGTACCTGCAAGGAAGATGAAGCAAGAGAGACAAAATAATACATAGCATAGTTCACTCTAACATAAAATACATGACAAATCAAGGAGCATCACGCTAAATGAATAATGACTTATACATTTATGGAAAGTAAACACCAGATTTATTTATTAATAGAAATCAAGGAAGCATACAACCATAGGTTCCTTGATGTTGAAATCCCCCTTTGTGGTGGACTTCCAAGTCCAATCCAAGACCATTCAAGCACTCCTTCTCCTTAGCTAGATGGGCAACATTTAGGCATAGTTTCAACATAAGAATGGAACCAAGCAATGACCAATCATTTGGGGATATAAGGGACTTGATTTATAGGAAAGGAGAGGGGTTTAGGGATCCATGAAAGAGGGAGGAAGGTCCACATATCAAGGGGAAGATACTTAAATGTAGGATCTAGGACTCAAAATGGGAGAACTCAACCATATCTTCATTCAACAACCTCCAACTCGCTGTTCTCGAGGCTTCTAGTTAGAGAAGTTTCTCCTCCACTTTAGGAAAAAATTCTAGAAGAGGTTTAGCATGGGTTTTCTTATCAAAAGAGGTGATGGTAGTGTTAATTCAACATGCTGTAATGATCCATTAGCATGGGCTGACAATAGTGCAAAGAACGTTGATCCTGAAAACTAGGGTTTTAGGAAAATTTCTATAGAATTCTCTTACGGCATATTTTCTTCTCTTCTTCAGGGATGTTTCTGTATGCATTTCATGGTGAGTACACTGACAACTTTTGTCATTTTAACACTTCAGGATGGGGGATGGGAAGTGCGACAAAATACTGTGTAACAAATTCCCCCTAAAACATGAAGGGAGAACAAGGAGTGACGATTGAAATGCTTTACAAGTCAAGGCGAGGACCTAGAGAAACACCGTCAGTAGACCTACAAATCAAGCATGATACTATATATATATCTAACATATCTGACTTATATATGCCTAAAAATACATCTATGAATAGGCATCTAACAATACATGAATCCATGGCATGGACACAACCATCCAAATAGAAGGGATCATGTGTAAGGATCCACGACATGGATGCAACCATCCGAATAGAAAGGATCGTGTGTAAGGATCCATGACATGGATGCATCCATCCGAATAGAAAGGATCATATATATGGACCCATGGTATGGTCACAATGATCTGTATAGAGGGAATCATGTATATAATCATGAATAGCTCAAAACTCCACGTAACCTGGATTTATCAGATGAAACCCAGGGTCTTTAGCTCTGTCTCGATCTAATCAATGTACGAATTCTACCATGTGAATAGATGTGTTAGGGTCAAACATGATAGAAAACCACTCAATTACCAGTCAAAGATATAAACTGTTAACAAGCACGAGAGAAACCAACAATAATGATAATGGCTCTCAAGGTACGACAACACAATCCACGAGTGTGAGAAATGAAGCTGAATTTCAACACTTGTAGAATCATTCGATCGAAGGCCAATGATGTGAACCTATCATCGAATGCAAAGAAACTTCCATTGAGTCATGCAAGCTCCAAGGTACTAAAAGGGAGTTTCTAGATCATCTTCCTGGATAATGAGCTGAAGTCGACAGGAAGTGATCCGTCGAAGGAGGGCCATAATGTATCCCACATCACCGCCACAAAAAAAAGGATGTAAGAGTAAATAAGAGTGATTCAGGATTGTTGCAGAAAGGTTAGACAAGGTATAGGTGGTAAAAATTGTAGATGGGACTTCTCTTGAACATATTGGTGACACGAATTCGGATATAGGCAGCATTTGACTCAACATAAGATTAGGGGTCATGATGACAATATGGTATAATCAGATCAAAGGAAAATGGATTCCCAAAACTTAGGAAGGAAAGTGATGAAGTGAAGATAACCCAAAATCGACGTGAGTGATATATAAATGTCATGTTCAAGGGTGACATGCTACCTCTACACAAAATACAGGACGTGTTCACTTTCATTTTTCCCCACTATTTCTAGTGAGTACCTCATTATTTTTTATCGCAAGCTTGAAGAGGATAGCATATGCTTGTCGTATAAGTTCATCCTTTGGATGAATTCATCCTAGTAAGTTTAACGAGTCCTAGGAAGGAGAAACTCGGTCTCGTCATGGTGGCAACTCCTATGTCATTTAATTTTTACGAGTCCGACGGAGGGGTAACTCGACATCTTTTTCATGTTTAGAGAGTTTGAAAAGGAGGTGGAAAAGAAAACTCCGAACGTCCCTTTTCATATATAGTCTCTCGAATCTGAAAAGGTGGAAAATGATATCCAAGAGAACCTCTTAGCTATGTGTGACTAATGTATTCCTTTTTCATACAATAGTATATCTAAGTTCGGAAAAGGGTTAAACTTGTACTGAGTAGATGTCATTTCATTTACTTTAACGAGTTCACAATGACAAGTACTCAACGATATTTTTATATTTCAAGAGTTAGAAAAGAGCCGAAATATGATTCCAGGGGGTTCCTTTTTCATTTATTTTTTACGAGTCTGAAAAAGTGATAAAATAAAACTCGTTGATTGAGTCAAAATTAATCGCTGTCACCATTTATTCATGACCTATCATAGCACAAGTGAATGCACATTATCGATTTTCGAGAAAAATATTAAAATATAAGCAAAATGTGCCCTAAATAGTAAAAATATCTCAAAAATCTTATAGAAATTCAAAAAGTAAAACCATTTTTACCATTTGACATTTAGTAATTTGGAGAGCACTTTTTACCCCAATTTTCCCTGATCTTCAGGCGAGGAGTGTGACCAATCCAAGACATTGTTCTTCAATCTGTTTGCTATAGGTAAGAGATCTATCCTTCCTCTTCATTTTGGTTGTAATTTTAGGTGTTTTCATCCATATAATAGATGGTAAGGAGGAATGGTAAAAATATTATGTTGAGGGCGATCACCGCGGGTTTTACCCATTGGACCGATGTTTCTCACACTAAGCTCAACCGTGCCAGCGTGCTGGAAGTGTGGAAAAATAGGGAAACAGATGTGTTGGTGCAAGGATATAATTTTTTCGAAAAATCCTCCATGTTTAATGATTGTTTCCCAAATTTATTTCCATACAAGCCCATAAAATCTTGGTTTATGGATGTTCCATAAGTTAATTACTAAAAAATGGTCATTGAATGGAAGGAGAGAGGGCATGAAGCAGAAAATCATTGGGTAACCCAATAACCAAATTGCATAGTAGCCCTTTGGGCATCCAAGTTACTAGAATTATTCCATATTCTTGAGATTAGGAACCAGATTGAATTACTACTTCATTTAGTCAGTTGGTGGGATGTATACCGCCAACTGTTTATGATTTGTGACCAAGAACTTGAGATAGATATCGCAGCAATCTATTTCGTTACAGGGTTTTCTAGAAGGGGACAACAGATTTAGTTTTCTAGTTCTCCATACTGGGGGGGAGAGTATAGATATGTTGATCGTGAGACACTTCGCAGGTTCTCGGGAAACTAACAGTGGGAAGATAGACATAAAAACTATCATCAATCTCCCACTAAGAACAATTCTCCATACCATGGCCCCAATATCTAGAGCATAGGCCTTGCATGAAGTGATTAAATCTCATTTCTAGTATGCCATAGATTTCTTAAGTCCCATAGTTTTTAAATGGTGTGAAGGATTATTGGTCAACATGAACCAACTCAAGAATGAAAAACAAGGAAGTTGAAACAATTCGGCTATGGATATATCTTGGTGATGCTCTTCTTAGAATGTGTAACATTGTTCAAATATAAGTGGATAGAGGTGGAGGCTCCAGGGCCTAGGGATCCACGGTTTTTGAGGTGGGGTGAGTCGATGCCTCGACATGGAGGTGGTCAACAAATGTATTTTCCTCCAGCATTCTTTGGATGGTTGCATCAGCAGCTAATCATGGTATATGATTGGGCATACACCGGTATAGATTTATAGGGAGATTCCAACCTTCAACTTCCACCTGGTGCACAGTGGACTGATGCAGGTAAAAAACTATTTTTCAAGTTTTTCGAGTTTTTAGATGTTTTTGTTTTATGTGAACTGAGATTTGAAACTTATGATTTTTTGCAGATGTTAGGCCAGAGAGACCTCCAAGGGTTTCTCTGATAGCTAGGAGGGTGGCACGACATATCGAGGATGCACCCTATGAGGAGGGAGCTAACCCGATAGTAGAGGTGGAATGCAATCTAGAAGTCTTGACAAGATGCATTCTAGAGTATGTGTCTATTGACGAGGTGCCATTGTGGTATCAGAGGCATACCGTAGGAGTGTCAGCCAGACTATGTCGGTTGTTGAACCGAGTCATCAGAGCTATTTCATGCTATCATGAGCACCATGTTGACAGATAACCATATCTATTTTTAATTTTTCTGCACTTATGTAGGCTCAAAAAGCCATGTGTTTTGGAACCCAGATTTTGATATTTTGACGTAATAGAAATTTTACAAACTCTCTCTCTATGTATATATATATATATATATATATATATATATATATATATCTTTATACATGTTTTACCTGTTATGTTTACTATTGCTACTATGTTATGGTTTTTGTTTTACATATGTTGCGGATGTCTATCTATACATGATTTTCCAATGTATCTGTTAATGCATTTAGATGTCTTGGAATATGTTGATAAGTAACGTAATCAAAATTTCTTCCCAAGAGATGAACACGTAAATACATCCTTATAATATTAGGGTTTTTGACAGACTAATGCCCTTTTAACTGTAATATCATGAGTTGTGAGTCAATTTTAACAACTAACACCCTAATACCAAGGGCAATAGCTTCAGGAAATAGTTCAATGACTGCACTATATTTGACAATATTGTTAGTTTTATGACCTAGACATATGACCTGTAAACTCACAAACTCACCATCGGTAGCATAGAGTGCCATGCAACGAAAGAGATATTTCATGTACTATGACAAGCACCATCAGTGAAACAGATATGAGGAAGAAGGTTCGTTGACATATGAAAACAAAGTGGAACACGTGGTAAGAAGCGAAAATGTTTGCAAAAATGAAACACTCACACCAAAAGAAACACACTAATGAAACACACACTAATGTACAAGGTTTCTATGCAAAATATAGGCATTAAATTTTTAGATGGAGCCCATTTCTGGACTTGGGTAATTTATCGAAAGTGAATAAAACCATAGTTTTACCATTGGCATGATATGTAAGCATCGACTCGGTCAATTAGTGGAATGATACACATTAATGAAAATGCACCCATGCCCCCTGGGCGAGTGAGGGTTACGAGTCAGAAAATCAATGCCCCATTTCGGAAATGGTCAAATGGTAAGAAATCAGCGAAAAAGTATCATGAATAAGTACACAAAAAAATTAATCTCATCATGAGAAAAATGTGTCCCCAAATGAAAATTTTAGACAATCCCAAGTTGGATTGAGATGTCGCTCTACATGGTTTCCAAAACTCTCCCCAAATTTCCATTAGACAACACTATAATAGGTGTCTAAAATGGAGTAGCTATTTCAAGAGAAAGCAAAGTACCTAGACAAGTAGGAATTGACCTAGGGCTAGGAAGAAAATAGGAATAATGATGAATATCATTCCAAGGGGTTTCTTTTAGAGACTTGATTTTAGAAATGTTTTCTTCAGTCAGGAAAATCTCATTCAAATGATCTTCATAATCAGAAGGACCAAACCAAGGAGTTTGTAGATACGAGTCTAGGGAAAATCTCAATTAATCATGAGTTGTGGAGGTAGCTACAAAAGCCAAAAGGATGGTTTGATAAGCTTTCTCAACTAGGCTAAACGGCACGGTGTCGCCAAAATCATCGATCTGGTCATGAAGAGAAACAATCCATGGGTCATAAGTAAACAATATCATGTTAATTTAGGAAACATTGGAGGGAGGAGGAAGGGAAAAAGTTCCCATTAAGGCAGGATCCTTGAAAATCCCTGCTCCAACACTTTCATAAGGGATGTTGGTTTTCCCAACATAAGGCACACTACCTGTTGCAGAATCAGAGGAAAATAAAGCTAATTGACCAGCAATGACAATTTTCCCTTGGTGGGGACAACAAAGTACACAGAAGAGATATGAGACCACACAAAAAATTTCATGAGTCTAGCTCGGACCAAGCAAAAGGTTGTAATTAAGATTGGTGTCAACAACTTCGAATTCTAAATTGAATGTCTTTCCCTCCAACTAAATGGGTAAGGAGTTGAGAATACCATATGGGCAGAAGCTTCGACCATCGAAAGCTTCTAAAGTGTTCATAGATTGGTTGAGAGGAGGGGAACCAATGTCTTTCCAATATGAGATGGACATGATGCATGTGGATTCTCCTTCATCAATGGCAGTCCGGTGGATAGTCTTGCCCATAACAACAACTTGTATAAGGAAATAAAGTTGAGGTGGCAAGAAAGGAACATGGTTTTCCAGATCAAAAGTAATATGATTGGAATCTGTGGGATCAATCCCTCCAATAGTGGATAGAAGAGCCTTCCTTTGTGATAGACATTTTTGAAGGACTTCCAAAGCTCATCACCGAAGGTGCTTGAGCTAAGTCTTTTACAATGATGTAGTGTTGGGAAACTCACACATTTAGATTATAGGATGATTTTTGAAGAACACCTTTAGGGGGTGGTTAGATGATGGAATTGGTGTTAGGTTTCTCGATGTGAGGAGGACTGAAACTGGATGGAGTGGAGGAAGAGGGTACATCAATGGTATCTTTCTCCACCACAGGTTTCTCAGGAGGTGAATAATCTTTTGATCTCGTGGCTACAAAAATCTGTTCTAAGCCACTCATAAACACTTGAGAGCTTCCAGAGGCTTGGGCATCGGGTTGGTCTACGAGTTATGTCTACTGAGATGGGAAAGGTTCCTTAAGCACAGATGCCATCCATGTAGTTCCTTTCAAAATATGACTTTCTTCGACACAGTAAGGGAAATCCTTGGTATAATGATCTTCATCATAGATTAAGTAAGGATATTTAGGCTTTTGTTTGGGTGTGTCATCAACTAACTATTTTTGGGAATCATGTTTAGGGGTATCTTGTTTAGTTTTAACCTTACCCTTCTTCTTTCCTTTTGAGTATTTATTTGTTGTGGTATATTGGACAATATTTGCCTCGGAGGATTTACCAGGATTCTTAGGAGTATCAACAATTTTTGAAGTTGCAGCAACTGAGGTAGATTTAGGTTTTGAAGAAGTAGTTAGAGTACTACTAGACCACTAAGCCACATATTTAATGATGTGTCTATAGGTGGTGATTCTGCGGGTTGGGAAGAGGGAGGGCCAATCAAAGGTCATTGGGTGCCATGTAAGAGTTCATATAATGTGCCTGATTATGAATAAACCAAATCCAGATAGTGAGCATGGGCGATAGCTTGTTCCTTAGTCACACAACCACCCATGGCTATGCAATTAGCAATAGGATGTATGAATAATTTTGTGAACCATTTAATTCAGAGCTGATCCGAGATATCTAATTTGATAAGATGACACCTACATCTCCATTCATGGATATGATCAGAGATGTGAGTAGAAGTCATTTGTTGCAAAGATGTTAGGATATGAGTTCCTATTTCATACTAGACCGACAATTGGATGTGAGTGAGGAAAGCCATAGATAAAGTATTGAAGTATTGAAAAGCACCATGAGGGAGCTCTATGTACCATTTGGAAGTAACGCCCATTAAAGTGCTTTGGAAAAGACATAATCGAATAGAATCATCAACCCAAGAATAAGAGGAAAACCATAAATGGTAAATCATAATGTGTGCTTAGGGGTCTTCTCCATATTTACCTTAGAATTTGGGGAAATAACTAGGAATTTTGGTTGGTACTGGAGACCAATACGGTGAGTGAAGTATTGGGTCATTAGTGAGCCTTGACACATTCGTTAATTCCAACGTTGCCAAAAATGGGAGTTGTGGGTTGTATGGAGTATAGGGTCTCTGGTATGTATAGAATTGAGTATTCTAGCCTGGATGAGTTTGGGTCTAGCCCCATTGGGGTGGATTTTATCCATAAGACATTTGAACATAAGGATTTTGACCATATGGAGATTAATCATATGGAGTTTAGCCATAAAGAGGCTGAACATACTTAGTTTGGTGACCATATTGGACATATGGAGTTTGTGAAGAAAATTGACCATACTGTTGTTGGTAAGGTCCTTGTTGCATCTGCTGCAACTGTTGCAACAGTTGTTGGTAAGATTCATGTTGGGATTAGTAAGGAATTTGTTGTTGTGGTTGCTGATAAGGTCCTTGTTGGGTTTGGTAAGAAACCTACTGTTGTGGCTGCAGGTAAGGCACCTGCAACTGTGGGCGGCAGCAGGACACCTATGGTTGTGACTATGAGTAAGACACCTAAGGCTGTGGTTGTGGGTAGGGTCCCTACTGTAGTTCAATAGGAATCCGTCGTTGCAGAGGAGGATTACCAATTGCATAAGCATATTTCATTTGAGGACCATACTGAATTTGAGGACCTACCTATTGATACAGAGTTTGGAGCTATTGTGAGCCTATAGGAGTATAAGGCTACTGATAGGAAGGTTGAGACAAAGGGACTTAATGACCTTGTAAAGGTGTTCCTCCATCATTTCCTGATACAGATGGAATTGATGTTCGACCTAGGTTGGAAACAACACCAATGGGTTGAATTTCCCCCAAAGGGGGTGTGTAGCTTCCACCAAAAGCAACAGGTGTATAGGGTAGAGGACATTTCCCCCCAAAGATTGGGACAAATGAATTTGTATGCTATTAACTCGCATTAGGAATCGAAGCTACTATGGCTACAATAGGAGGAGCATAAATATTGATGGGAACATGAGTTTCACTTATCGACATTGTAGGTTGGGTAGGGGTCGGTGTAGTTATTGACATGTTTGGGGAAAATGAGCTAGTAGTAGGCGTGATGCCAGAGGACCAAATGGGATTGTTAAATAGTGAAATTGTGCTAGAATTATTTAAAAAAGCATCACTGAGAGAATTATAACCCAACGGAACCAAGGGCATACTACAATAAGGAGGAGGTGTACTTGGCCCCATTGTCATGTAGGGAGAGGAAACATAAGGAAAGCCTTCGGGAGGAAGGAAGTGATAAAGGATCAACCTTTGTACTGGGAATGTGAGTTCCAAAAGTTTCCACTAGAATACCTTGGGGTGTTAACACTACATGTGGGTTATCACCTTGTTTTCCCATGATTGGAGACAAATCTCGGATAAGAACCTGAGTCGGTATAGGAGAAGGAATCATAGGTATTTTAGGAGTATCAAATGGACTATAAAGATGTGGAGGTGATAAATACACAGAAGAATCCATTTCAAAGAGTACATTAGGAGGCAAAATTAAGTAATCTGAAACAGAATGAGGACTAGCCAGAGGAGATTCATGGGATGAGCCTACCAACTTTGGAGGTGGTTTGAAAGCAAGGGGTTGGATGATTAGGACAATACCAAGTTAAAATCCTTGGTTTTCAAGAGATTCAGGCTCAACGTTATCAGAACTTACAACTTTAGGTGAATTGGGTGCATTAGTATTTCCATGAATATCCGGGGTCTCGTTTGGAACTCTTGGTGGTTTTGCCATGATGTCTTTTCATAGAATGAATCAAAAATTTGTCGTGGTGAATTCTTTGGGCTTAAAACCAATTTTTAAAATTAAACATTAATGTTGAGGATAAAAGGAGGTTTTCATTTCATGGGTAATTGGTGATTCCATGGTCGATTAATTTTATTATCAAAAAAGAGATAAATAAAAAAGGGGTTAAAATAGGCATAAAGGATTACCAGGCAACCATGAACTACTATGTACACCTTGGCAGAACCAAGGACTTAACATATGGCAAACAATCTGCCAGAATGTTGTGTTCAGTGTATCATGGTATACAAGGCGACAAACTCGGTTACCTGTGGCTGGATAGAAACCTATAGGGGGCTCTCAAAATATACATGACAATACGTGGGAGTGATAATCTATAGTAGCATTGTCTAATGCATAATGAGAGTGTTCCCATATACTTACCATGCGTGGAGCACCTCCGATATACTCGAAAGTATTGGAGAATGGTCCCATGACTTTTGTATGTGGAACGAGATTTCACCCCTGGGATACAATGCTGGAAAACAATAACAACTGCTACGTTTTACGATGCCAGAATGCGTCTCTAGCCTAGACCTCTAAATTTTTTTCGTTAATGAAAAATGTTCCTTAGGTTAATTGAAGTAAATTTTAAGTTGATCTTCAATTAAGTTACGGTTTTAAGTCTTAGAGATCGATGTCACCTAAACACCTATGATGCAATTTAGTGTGAAGAAAATGATTCTTTTCAATTTGATGAAAGCTATCTAACATGAGGAAGAGGTTCACACACTGGTGTAATAATCAATAATGCAACAAACAAATATTACTATATTTCACATTCACTTTCACTATTTCAATAAACCCAACAAAAGCAAGATGAGATTCAATTCATTAACATGCAGCTATATGAATCTTTCACTTTCGCACTCACCAAAGTAAAAATGAATTCGATTCATATTCACCTAGATAAAAATGTTTTTCACTTTTCTTTTCGAATGAATAATAATGCACTTCTTTCAACTTAGAATCAATCAATGTGATCTATGCTTAATAAACCAAAAATGACTTTCCAATGCAAATTAACCTAGTGCAGTTTGAAAATAAAATTTTGAAGTAAAAGCTAAAATAAATGCAAGTGTTTTTTCTTAATGATTTCCAAAAGAGAAAACAATGCTTAATCAACAACAAAATCAATATCCCAATGACACAAACAAGCAACAAGCAATGAATCCAATTGACCCAAAACCCTAAGAACTCAATCACACCTCACTTATATTACTTCAAAGAAAATGGGATAAATCTTGCAAATAATCAAGACAATCAGCCAAAACACTTACAAATGAAGGCACATAGGATAGGGGAATACCTCAGAGGTCAAGACGTACTGGACCCTACTGACTAAAACCCTAAATTTTCTCAACTTTCATGGATCAGCATGTCTGTTACAGTCAAAACCGTGCTGACAGGGCTTTCAACGTGACTACTATTGAAGAATCTGTGCTGGTAGTGCAACTGTTCCAAGAAAAAGCGTGTTGGATGAGAAAGACTTAAGAAAACAAAAATAATTTCAAAAATAAGTCAATGCTTAGCACTCTAAATGATTGATCATTCAAAGTACAGACCTATACAGAATCAAAATGACTGATGACTAAATGATTGGCTAGAATGATCAAATAGACCAAATCTATGAAATAGGTTGAAAGGGCTATAGGCTCCCCATTGGAATCACCATTTTTTTGTGAAGACAATCCCTTCTACAGATAGAATCAATCTCTTTAGTCCTATGAGAGGATCTAGCAACAAACCAATCAAACAAGTGCATGCTTTCCTAGTTTATGTTGAAAAATGCAAAATTAGAGAGATATCCTACCTCACTCTGATGCTAAGCACTCTTTGATGTCTTTCTTGGCCTTCTCGCTTCTAGGTTCAATCCTCTTTATGCCGTCGCAGATGATTACCTACAAGGAAGATCAAAATAGAGAGGAAAAATCATACATAACATAATTCACTCTAACATAAACTACATGACAGATCAAGGAGCATCATGATAAATGAATAACTATTTATATATTTAAGGAAAGTAAACACGAGATGTATTTATTAATATAAATGAAGGAAGCATACAACCATAGGTTTCTTGATGTTGGAAGCCTCCATTGTGGTGGAATTCCACGTCCAAGCCAAGACAATTCAAGCACTCCTTCTCCTTAGTTAGATGGGAAACATTTAGGCATAGCTGCAACATAGGAATGCAACCAAGCAATGACCAACCATTTGGGGATAGAAGGGACTTGATTTATAGGAAAGGAGAGGAAGTTAGGCATCCATAAAATAGGGAGGAAGGTCCACATCTCAAGGGGAAGATCCTTAAAGGTAGGATCAAGGACTCAAAATGGGAGAACTCGACCATATCTTTGTTTAACAACATCCAACTTTACATTCTTGAAGCTTCTAGTAAGAGAAGCTTATCCTCCACTTTAGGAAAAAATGCCAGAAGAGGTTTAGCGTGAGTTTTCCTATCAAAATCTATGCTGCCAGTTCTAGGTCAACATGCTGCAACAAGCCATCAGCATGGGCCAACAGTAGTGAAAAGCATGCTGATCCTGAAAACTAGGGTTTCAGGCAGATTTCTCTAGAATTCTCTCAAGGAAGATTTTCTTCTCTTCTTCAAGGATCTTTATGTATGTGTTTCATGGTGAGTACACTGATATATTTCATCAGTTTAATGCTTCAGGATAGGGTATGGGAAGTGCGACAAAATACCGTGTAAAAAATATGCCAACATATACCAAAAACATATCAAAAATAGTCTTACTACATTTATGATACATGCATGAAGAAGTGTTGGCTCGAGGATCTTTTAATTATTAATGAAAGGTTCCAAGTACATTATTACATAGGTAAAACACTAGATCTAGTAGTGGAACATGAAGCCACACTTGCTTCTCCAAAGAATGATTTTCCTCCTATGTAATACAAGAGAAGCCAAGGTAAGACTATAAGAATCCAAGCCCTTTACTTGAGTTATGAGGGGCTAATTATAACAAATGATAATGACTTTTGAGTTTCCTCGTGACTTTCAAACTTCTATGACCTATAGGATTCCATATAACCTTTCAAATTCTATATATTACCTTTTACATTCCACATGTGTCTTTTCACGTTACACTTTTGTGTCTTGGACTTTATTACATTAAACTTATTACAAAAGACAAAATACATATAGGACAATGGCTATATAAGATAAAACCTCTAATAGGACAAAATGCTTTGAAATAGACAAGTCATTTTCTTCTTCATGGATCTCATTAGTGATGTATGAATTCCACGCTTTGAATTCTGTAGCAATGACTTTGATTGGGATTCGAAAATCTATTGAAAACCACATCTTCACCTCCAATGCTTCTATCAATATATATCTAGATCTAGATTTTACATTATTCCACAACCATGATGTTAATTTTAGGTATGTTCTATGCTAAGAGCAAATTTACTTCAATTTTCCATATTATCTAAAAATCAATTCCAGATTAGCAATCACCTTTAGCATAATAGTAAAATTCAGATAGAACATAAACATAAATTGTAGAAAACAAGCCAAGACAAGAGGACATAAGATATGGCGCTAGCTAGGGACAAACCCCAATGTTGGGAAACCCTTGATCAATTCTTCTTATGTTCTTCAATAGTTCAGTAGAGAGAGAGATAATACACATACATCAAAAGTTAACATTTTGACTTGAAAAAATAAGAGCAAAGATCTTATCTAAGAAGATGACACATGAGGTAGTATATCTGAACTCAGGTGATTCCATCACCATGTTGTACCCATCACTGTGATGCACCCATCATACTATGCTGCACTCTGCTGCATCCATCATCACTGTGCTACAATAACCATACCGCATTCATCATGATGTTGCATCCATCATCATGTTGGTTCAACACAGTCCTCATAACATCATGTGCTGGTTATGGCCTGTAGCCTAGTTCAGCAAGGCTGAGTCTGAATAAGGTCCAAAGTGCAGTCTCCAAACAATCCTAAAATCTGCCCAAATTTGACTGAAATTGATCTCCAAGGAAAGGCTATTTCCTTTAGTATTCAGAGTAGCCTTTAAGCCCTTAACACTATTCCCTCTTCTTATTACAGTGGAATCCAAGTGACATACAACAATCCTTAGAACATGCTTATGACAACCTATTAGAGTGACTGATATCCCTCCAAAAAATGCTCACTCAAGCCTCCTATCCTCAGCCTACCAACTAGCAGTTCAACCCACTAATTGGACCCCTGAATCAACCCTTATATGGACACACTGACTAGTCTCTTTCTTGCTACGTTTAGGCTCTTTTTTCTATTGAAACAGGCCTCCATAGACTGTGGTTATACCTTCCTTGCACAACAAGTATATCTCTCCCTTAATGGTTGCTAGGGCTTCCTTTATAGACAATGTTTATTAGGGCATGGCATATCCCTCTTAACTGCGTCGAGATGATCCTCCCTTGAATACATTTATAGGGCTGGCTTCATTGACTATAATTAGGGCTCTCTATGGCAACATTAGGATCTCTCCTTGATAGCATTGAGATGACTTCATATTAGACTTCCATTTATTGTGGATTAGGGTGGAATAATGCCAATAGTTAGGGCTTGCATTAAACCTTCTTCCATGATTGTGTTACTTCCATGGCAATGCTAGTTTCTTTGTTAGGGTAGCGTTAGGGCTTCTCCATACCAGCGTTGAAGCCTTTCCTTGCTATGTTATAAGAGTCTCCCTTTTGTTAGCGAGGATTCCTCTAATCATCCTCCATGACTGTAGACGAGGGCAACATATAGATCTCTTTAGACAACATCTAGGGCTAGGGAAAACCTTCTACGGTAGCATATACTCTTAGGGGCTCTTCCTTCCACTAAAACCCAAACAATTGGAGAGGAAGAGATCACAAGAGGTGAGAGTGTGTGTCTCAAATGACTTGCAAACCTCTTCTATTTATAGTAAAACGTTGAGGATAAGTGGGGCCAATTTGGTTGTTGTCTGACCTTGATGAATTGTCCCATAGCACAAATAAATTCATATCTCCATGAATACATGTCGGAATCAAATGATCTTTAGATCAGTCCTACACCTATTGACAAGATGAATCCAAGAAAAATATCAGCTGCCATAAATAATAATACCCACATGGAGTTTGGCCCTAATTCCCAATTCTAACTCTCCCTCTCAACTAGGGGGAACTCCATCTGCTAATCCATATGCTAGACTGTACTATCTCTGCCATCAGTGCCCTGCACTGCTATGCTATACTCTTCTCTACTCTACTGAACTATGAAGAAGAAGAAGTGATCAAGAATGTATCATACCATTTTCTACTGACCCAAAGTCAATCCCATATAAAAGAGAGTGTGTCATACCACTCTTACTGATCTGAAATCAGTTCCAAATAATGAGAGTGTATCTGATGAAAGGAGATTTTGGGGTATATCCAATTTCCCCTTTCTTAACAAACTTCGATCCTGAGGTTTGTGGGTTATGAGCCCACAAACCTATCGGAAGCGTAAATTGAATCTTTAAGCCTTTAAACCATGGACTTCAACTCTATCGGGTTTTCCTTTAAAACCCGGAACCACAACACTTAACACAATACAAAGGAAAACACGGGAAAACCCGCAACCAAACCATAAGCCAGACTTCAAATATTATAGACCCATATTTATAAATATTGTCGGGCCCGCACTCCAATCCTTTCCACAGTGCTCTCCGACCTCTGTTATCTCTGATCTCTGATCAACGCTCCATCGCCATCGGTGCATCGCTTAATTGGCAATCAGTATTCCATTGCATTGTCCACCAACCCTTCACCTCTCCGATTTGTGATCAGTGATTAGATCGCGACCGTCGATCCTGACTCTCGATCTGACAGTCCATGATCTATCACATTATTGCAATCACAATTGCTCCATGGCCAACTCCGATAACACATAAAGGGTTCCAATGGTTTCCGCCGATGCGATAAAGTGCGATCTCTCATCGCGATTGGATCTGGACCGTTGATCTTCCAGATCCAACAGATCCTATGCATGATTTCTTCAACCTCCTCTTGGACTTGATCTCCTTCTATTGATGGATTTTACGCTTAAATCCAGTTCCTCTACCATACTCTGTTTTACACACATAACACTCATATATTGATGTATTTACTTAATATTGGATCACCATCGATCCATTCAGTGATCGATGGTTGATCAACAATCTCACGACACTGGATTCAACTCTATATATGAAGTACACATAGACTATTTATACAGTAACACACAGGCGTACAAACTAAACACTAAAACACACTTTATATTTATACATGATATGAATACAAGCTAAGGCATTTCAGCCTTAGAATGAGTTCTCTCTCGACTACATTTTGAACACTCCGTTTTCAACTCTATATTCCTCTGTCCCTATTGAACACGTAGGCTCATATATATATATATATATATATATATATAAGGGAACATTGGATCGGATCACTGGAAGGATCCGATCAAATCCACTCCTTGCTTTCCTCTCACAACCCATAATATTTCTACATATGTGGCATATTACATTTAATAAGTCTCCTTGAGACTTTTATCCATTCCACCTAATTAGCTTTGTTTAAACAGAATTGTCCCCTATTTTGCTTCGATGGTCCACGTATTCCTCCTCTTCACTTTGGATTCCTCTTTTGATTAAGGGGGGTTTAGATGCCCCTGCATCAGACTCCCGAGGCAAAAAAAATTATGACCTCCTGGTCATATGCTTCTCCTTATCCTTAGCAATTCTACCCACTTCTCAGTGGAATTGCTTTCATGATCTTCTGTGAGCTGCAACCAACATTTGCAGTAATAGTCTTCCTCTACTACACGATACCTCACCAAGCTTCTCCTTTGAGCTTTATTCTTTTGGCATCCTTCTGGTTCTCTCCTCTGGAACCAATTGAGCACTCCTTTCTCTAGATTACTGCAATCTTCTCACCTTCCACTACCGCTATCTGCATGACAGTAAAACCATAAACTCTCCAGCTTTAAACAACTGTACCTCCTTCTCCTTCTACTTTCACTCTTTCTCCTTCTCGCGGGAAAACTTTCCCTTAACCTTTCCCTACTCTGATACCACTTGATGAAAGGAGATTTTGGGGTATAGCCAATTTCCCCTTTCTTAACAAACTTTGATCCTGAGGCATGTGGGTTATGAGCCCAAAAACCTATCGGAAGCGTAAACTGAAGCTTTAAGCCTTTAAACCATGGACTTCAACTCTATCGGGTTTTCCTTTAAAAGCCTGAGACCACAACACTTAACACAATACAAAGGAAAACACGGGAAAACCTGCAGCCGAACCATAAGCCGGACTTCAAATATTATAGACCCGTATATATAAATATCGTCGGGTCCGCACTCCAATCATTTCCACAACGCTCTCCAACCTCTGTTATCTCCGATCTCCGATCTCCGAACGACGCTCCATCGCTATCGGTGCATCGCTTACTCGTCAATCGGTATTCCATCGCATTTTCCGCCAACCCTTCACCTCTCTGATTGGGATCAACGATTAGATCACGACCGTCGATCCTGACTCTCAATCTGATGGTCCATGATCTATCGCATCATTGCAATCACAATTGCTCCATGACCGACTCTGACAATGCATAAAGAGTTCCAATATTCTCCATCGATGTGATAAAGTGCGATCGCTCATTGTGATTGGATCTGGACCGCTGATCTTCCAGATCGAACAGATCCTATGCATCATTTCTTCAACCTCCTCTTGGACTTGATCTCCTTCTATTGATGGATTCTGCGCTTAAATCCAATTCCTTTTCCATACTTTGTTTTACACATAGAACACTCATATATCGATGTATTTACTTAATATTGGATCACCATCGATCCATTCAGTGATTGATGGTTGATCAACAATCTCACGACACTGCATTCAACTCTATATATGAAGTACACACAGACTATGTATACAGTAACACACAGGCACACAAACTAAACACTGAAACACACTTTATATTTATACATGATATGAATACAAGCTAAGGCATTTCAGCCTTAGAATGAGTTCTCCTCTCGACTACATTTTGAACACTCTGTTTTCAACTCTATATTCCTCTGTCCCTATTAAACACACAGGCTCATATATATATATATATATATATAAGGGAACATTGGATCGGATCACTAGAAGGATCCAATCAAATCCACTCCTTGCTTTCCTCTAACAACCCCTAATCTTTCTACATATGTGGCAGATTACATTTAATAAGTCTCCTCGAGACTTTTATCCATTCCACCTAATTATCTTTGTTTAAACATGATTGTCCCCTATTTTGCTCCGATGGCCCACGTCTTCCTCTTCTCCGCTTTGGATTCCTCTTTTTATTAAGGGGGGGTCAGAAGCTCCTGCATCAGTATCATACCACTCTTACTGATCCAAAATCAATCCAAAAGAGAGTGAGTTATATCACTCTTACTGACCTGAAGCCAGTTCCAATTGATCCCAGATCAATATCATACTAGCATAGGGAGTATGGTAGTAACACGATGCGTCCATCGATACTACTATGGTCCCTATCCTAATTTCCCTACTCATTGGCCAACTGAGAGGTACTTCCCATGAGTCCCATACTGCATGGGTAGGATGTCTCAGTAGGAGAAGGATGAACCACTCATCCTTCCTACATGTCGCGAGGGATATCCCAGGGGAAGGTTGAACCACACACCCTGTACACAACAAATCACTAGGGGAAGGCTGAATCACTCACCCTATGATTTTGTATCAACAAGAGAAGGATGAACCACTCATCCTACCTACATGGCAAACCACTAGGGGAAGGCTGAACCACTCACCCTATGGTTGCTCATCGCTCCAAGAAGTACACCGAAGCCCCCCGGAGCTCCCAAAGCTCAATGTCCATATCATACACGACCTTCAAGAGAGAGTCTCTCCACGACTCCTAGTCGTTCTTGGAAAGTCAAGTATTTTACCTTTCCCAGGGGCTTCTTTTGAATATCGGTGAACTACACATTAGTCTTAGAGTGATGGAGCCTTCTTTCTCCATGTTGTACCATATCCCAGATAAAGTGGTACCTGATGTATGTATGCTTGGAGTGATCATAGAACATGGGATTCCTCAACAATATAATCCCCTGTGGTTGTCACAGATGATCATGGTGGTATCCAGCACCTATCCAAATATCTCACTGAAGAGCTTCCTCAACCAGGCAGCTTCATACAAGGTCATACTCATAGCTATGTATTTGGACTCATCAGTGCTCAAAGGAACTGACTTCTGCTTCCTGCTCATTCAAGATATCAAATCATAACCCAAAGAGAACTAGCACCCATAAGTTCTCTTGTGATCCTCCACACTGCATGCCTAATCAGCATCAGAATAATCATTTAGCTTCACATTTCTAGCAGTGTATCTCAGTCCATGAGAGATTGTGCCCCGAAGATATCTCAAACGATTCTTGGCACCAATCCGATGAGGCTCAACCATATATGATCTCAACATGCTAACTATAAAACATATATCCAGATGGGAGTTCACCAAGAACATCAATGCTAGTATGAGTTTATGAAACTTAGAGACATTTCCCAAATCAGGTCCGACATCACTACCACATAACTTCTTAAAGTTAAGCTCCATCAAGGTATTCACCGATTTGCAGTTCACCATTCCAAATCCAAAATCCAACTCCCTCTTACTTTTGTAAATAAGAGAGTTTGTACCTTCCAAAAAGAGATCATCCACGTAAGGTACCAGTATGAGAGGTCTATCATCCACAACCTTTAAGCAATTGTTTGGATCGACTTCACTCCGAGTGAATCTCAACTTCATCAGATAGTTGGTAATCCTCTCATATCAAGCCCGGGGTGTTTGCTCTAAATCATAGAGAAATTTCTTCAACCTACATACATGAGATTCCCAATCATGAATCTCAAACCCCTTGGGTTGTTCCAAATCTGTGGACTTGCTACATGAGAGTAATGGTCCCCTTGTAAGTTTTCCTTTGGTACATCTCAGACATGTAGCTTCATGCTCTTCCTAGAATTTAGGCATCCCTGTCAGCATCTATCTCACATCGGGTAGGGCCCCACAATGAACATGGGCAGACCTCCAGTGCTATGGAAGAGATATGTCAACCTACTTGGTCCCCAATGGACTTCCTGCAACTAGATATAAATTGCCAAACTTGAACTCAAGAGTAAAAGCATCTTGAAAAATTCCTTTTTCAAACACATACCTTTCCATCAATGAATGCCACCTTGAAACTTTTGACTTCCATTTCCAAAGTGGACACCAAGCTCCTCTTGATATCAGGTACATAAAATGAATCATGTTACTTTCATTCAATTGAGGGGTAACATTCCCTACACCCTTTCCAAGATAGGTGCCATTAAATCCAAGTATAATCTCCACTATTGTTTCCTTCTCTATCAAATTAGAAAGAGATTCCTTCTATCCGATGAAGTGCCTTGAATCACTACTATCAAGAGTCCAAAGGAGAAGTATTGGAGAGGGCCAATATAAGAAAATACTCCTTTAGCTTATTAGAAACAACATTTGATTCTTCATACTTGGAGTTCCTTCCTTTATTTGAAGAGTCGGCCATTTCCTTGATGACCTGCATTCCTTTTTCCTTTGGCATTGTAACTATCATTCCTCTGATCATCAAAGATGCCCTTGGAATGATTGTTATCATCATCAAGTGATGTGTCCCTTATATTTGGACACTTCCTATCATAATGGGTAAACTTATTGCAAGCAAGGAATCTGCCTTTCTTTCCATCCTTAGATCCGGAATTCCCATTGAAGTGACCTTTAGGTAGGCCACCAGATGCTTCTACTGTGCCACTTTGATAATCTTCTTTCCTTCAACTTCACCCTTGGTGAATTTGAAATGGGATGAGGAACCCATTGATCCTTTTGACTTTGTCCAACTGTCTTTGGTGACTTCTCTTTCACTCTTGCGTGGGATTTATCTTCACCTCATCTCTAATACCATGTTAATTCTAGGTATGTTCTATACTAAGAGCAAATTTACTTCAATTTTCAATATTATCTCAATATCAATTCCAGATTAGCAATCACATTTAGCATGATAGTAAAATGTAGATAGAACATAAACATAAATCGTAGAAAACAAGCCAAGGTAAGAGGACACAAGATGTGGTGCCCACTAGGGACAAACCCCAATGTGGGGAAACCCTTGATCAATTCTTCTTATGTTCTTCAATAGTTCAGCAAAGAGATAGTTAGTACATATACATCAGAAGTCAACATTTTGACTTGACAAAATAAGAGCAGAGATCTTAACTAAGAAGATGACACATGAGGTAGTAGATATGAACTCAAGTGATCCCATCAACATGCTATACCCATCATTGTGCTACACCCATCATTGTGCTACACCCATCATTGTGTTGCACCCATCATACTATGTTGCACTCATCATACTATGTTGCACTCTGCCGCATCCATCATCACTGCGTTGCACCATGCTGCATCCATCATCATGTTGGTTCAACGTAGTCCTTCTAACATCATGTGTTGGCTATGGCCTACGGCCTAGCTCAGCAAGACTGAGTCTAAATAAGGTCCAAAGTGCAGTCTCCTAACAGTACCAAAATATGCCCAGATTTGACTACAATTGATCTCCAAGGAAAGGTTGTTTCATTTATTATTCAGAGTAGTCTTCAAGCCTTTAACAATGATTGAACAATGTCTATGCCCTCTTCTTATTACAATGGCATCCAAGTGGCATGCAACAGTCCTTAGAACATTCTTATGACAGCCTATTAGACTGACTGATATCCCTCCAGCAAGTGCTTAGTTAAGCCTCCTATCCTCGACCTACCAAATAGCAGTTCATCCCTCTAATTGGATCCCTGAAACAATCGTTATATGGACACACTGATCTGCATCCTTCTTGTTGTGGTTTAGGCTCCTTTGTCTGCTTAAATAGGCCTCCTTAGACTACAGTCAGACCTTCCTTTCATAGCAGCTATATCTCTCCCTTAACGGCTACTAGGACTTCCTTTATAGACAATGTTTATTAGGGCATGGCATATCCCTCTTAATTGTGTCTAGATGATCCTCCCTTGACTATGTTTATAGGGTTGGATTCATTGACTATAATTAGGGCTCTCTATGGCAACGTTAGGATCTCTCCTTGGCAACATTGAGTTGACTTCATATTATACTTCCCTTTATTGCAGATTAGGGTGGAATAAGGCTAGCAGTTTGGGCCTGAATTAAACCTTCTTCCATGACTGTGTTACTTCCATGACAATGTTAGGTTATTTATTAGGGAAATGTTAGGGATCCTCCATACCAGCATTGAAGCCTTTCCTTGCTGCGTTATAAGAGCCTCCTTTTGGGTAGCAAAGATTCATCTAATCATCCTCCATGAAGGTAGATGAGGGCAACATATAGATCTCTTTAGACAACGTCTATGGCTAAGGAAAACCTTTTAGGGCATCGTATACTCTTAGGGGATCTTCCTTCCACTAAAACCCAAACAAGTGGAGAGGAAGAGATCACAAGAGGTGAGAGTGTGTGTCTCAAATAACTTGCAAACCTCTTCTATTTATAGTAAAATGTTGAGGATAAGCGGGGGCAATTTGGTTGCTGGCAGACCTTGATGAATTGTCCCATAACGCAAAGAGATTCATATCTCCATGAATACATGTCGGAATCGGATGATGTTTAGAATAATCCTACACCTATTGATGAGATAAATCCAAGAAAAATATCAGCTGCCATAAATAAGAAAACCCACATGGAGTTTGGCCCTACTTCCCAATTTTAACACATGACAATTTTGTGTGAGCTTTAGTTGGTTTAATGGAATATTATAGAATAATGTCCTTAGTAATCTCCAAGCCTTCCTATTTTGATGCTTGTTTGATTTATGTTCTAATCCAGGGTTAATGGACTGGGGTTTATGAATGCTTCAACATGTATGTATATGTATTGTGACATTGAAAAGAACATAATGAAAAATCAATTTTGTAGTCCCGGTTTTGGGATTTAGAGGAAAATATCTGTGTATTTATTTTTTGTTTCTTGCCATTGTATATTTTCTACATTTTTTTTAAGAATTTGTTTGTAGATAATTTCTGTACAGGGTTAAAAGCTACATTTGGTATCAGATTTGTTTCGGCTTCAAGGGGATGCCTTTGTTGTTGAGGTATTTTTCTTGAGCCTGTGGTAGAACCTATTGATTGGGAGATCTACGAGATCAATTCTTGTGGTGAAATAAGATGGTGAGCAGTGGAAAGATAAAAATCGAGAAATTTAATGGTTAGAGTTTTGAGTTGTGGAAACTCAAGATGGAGGATCTATTGGTGGATAAATATCAGTGGATCATGGTAGATCTAGGTACTAAAACAATGATAATGTCAACTAAAGACTGGGCGATGTTGGATCAGAAAGTAAAGAGCACATTACGGTTGTGTATCTCATAATCAATATTTTTGAATGTATCAAGGGAAGCTACAATGAAGGCTTTGTGGGACAAGTTAGGGACATTGTACTAATCTAAGTCTCTGGTGAACAAAATGTTCCTACAAAAAAAGTTGTATAACCTAAGGATGAAGGATGGAGAATCGGTGAGAGAGCATCTAAATGACTTTAATTTTGGTAAGCTAGTTTTTATCCATTGATATTAAAATTTCATATGAAGATAAGTGAATAATTTTTCTGTGTTCTCTACCAGATTTGTGGGATAGTCTAGTTGTTTCAATAGGTAGCAATACAACTACCTTTAAGTTTGATAAAATATTCTCATCCTTGCTATCAGAGGAGATGAGAAGGAAGAATATGGAGGGTCAAAATGGATATTCTTTGTCTATACGAGGACGATCCCATAATAGAAACAAAAATAAGTCCTCAAGTGGGAGATCTAAATATCTAGGAAAACCTATAAATGTGTGATGGAAATTTAGAAAGGAAGGGCACTTCAAAAATGTATGTAAATTCAAATATCATGAGAAAGGAAAGGGGCCTAATTATTCTCCTTCTACAGAGGCAAGAAACACCTTAGATGAAGGTGGGGATGTGTACTTGGCTTCTTCTTCAAGTACAAATGTAGATCATGAGGCATGGTTGATTTTCTCAGGTGCATCCTTTCACTTCACTTCCCTAGGGAGTGATTCTGCGAGTATGATAAATATAATGATGGTTATGTCTTCTTAGGGGATGGTAGGAAGGCTAGAATCACTAGGCATGAAAAATTCAAGATAAAGTTGCAAGGTGGAAGGATTAGAACACTTCCGTGTGTTTTGCATATTCCTGCATTGGCCAGAAATCTGATTTCTGTAAGCAAGATGGATGATGCAAGTGTAAATTTTTTTTCAAGAAAGATACCTTCAAGATGGTTTGGGGAGCACTGGTATTGATACCAGGATTTCGGATTGGAACTCCGTACAAGCTTCTCAGTAGTACTGTTATTAATAGGTGCAACAGTTCTATGATTCCTAAAAGTGGAGCAGAAAATCTAGTGATCTCTAGAGAAAAGATCATGATATGACATCGAAGGCTTGGAAATATTGTAGAGAAGGGCCTTTGAATAGAAGGTATGTTTAATTTCTCTTTGGATTTTGATTTCTGTGAACATTGTGTATATGGGAAGTAGAATCAAGTGAGTTTTCCCTTTGGTGCTAAAAGGGCGAAAGGGATATTAGAGATTTTTCATAGTGATGTGTTTGGACCTGTGTCAGTTCCATCACTGGGTAAGTATGTGTACTATGTATCATTTATAGATGACTTCTCAAGGAATAAATGGATATATTTCCTCAGGAAGAAATCCAAAGTCTTTGAAAGGTTTAAAGAATTTAATGCTCTCGTGGAAAAACAGAAAGAGAAGAAGATAAAGGCGTTGAGGACATATAATGGTGGAGAGTTATACAAGAAGGAATTTGAAGAGTTATGTAGGAAGTGTGGTATAGTAGGACAGAAGACTACTCCTTACACACCCCAACAAAGTGGATTTACAAAAATAATAAACAAGATGTTGATGGAAAAGGAAAGAAGAATGCTTAGGGGTGCCAGGTTAGGACAAGAGTTTTGGGCAGAGGCAGTGGAGACTGCATGTTATCTGGTTAATATATCACCTTCATTAGCATTTGGGGATAAGACTCCACATGATGTATGGACTGGTAAGAAACCATCTCTTTCACTTCTGAGGGTATTTGGATGTGATGCATATGTATATGTTCCAAAGGAGAAAAGAACCAAGCTGGATAATAAATATGAAAGGTGCATATTTATTGGGTATAAGGATGGTTTAAAAGGTTATAAGCTTTGGAACCCAGAAATAAGGAAGTTTGTGTACAAACGAGATATGGTGTTTAGAGAGGTGAAAGATGTTAGTAAACATGAATTCCTACAAAAGGAACCCAAGAAGATATAGTTTGAGCTAAAGGAGGAAGAATCATACTCTACAGCAGAACATGAATCAGAAGATGAAGAGCCACAAACTCCAACTATGAGAAGATCAGTTCGAGAAAGAAGGTAGCTAGAAATGTATAGTCCATCTGATTTCTGTTCAATTTTTTCTTTAACTATTGCTGATGATGATCCCATAATTGTTAGGGAGGCAGTAGATTTAGAGGATGAAAACTGTGGAAAGAGGCCATGGTTGATGAAATGGCATATTTGGACAAAAATGATGAATAAAATGGGTGTTTAAGAAGAAGATGAATGCAAAAGGCAAGGGGGATAAATACAAAGCTCGGTTGGTAGAAAAAGGTTATTCCTAGGTGTCGGGAAGTGATTTTAGTGATATTTTTTCTCATATTTCCAAGGTAGCTTCTATTAGATTACTTTTATCTGTTGCTGCTTCTTTTTATTTTGAGGTAGAACAGATGGATGTGAAGACAACATTTCTTAACGGGGATCTAGAAGAAGAGATCTACATGAAGCAACTTGAAGGCTTTGCAGTGAAGGGAAAGAAAGAACTGATATGCATGTTGAAAAGGTATCTATATGGGTTAAAACAATAACCAACAGTGTGGTATCATAAATTTGATACATATATATGGGGAATTGGCTTCACTAGAAGAAAATCGGATCATTGTGTGTATTTTAAATTAATTGGTTACGCGTTATTTATTTGGTCTTGTATGTGGATGATATGTTGCTGATTGGAAATGAAAAAGAAATTATCCAGGATTTGAAGACCCAATTGTCCTCCAAGTTCGACATGAAGGATCTTGGTGCTGCAAACTATATTTCTGGCATCGAAATTAAATGAGATTGAGCAAAGAGGAAGCTTTGGTTAAACCAGAGGAAGTATGTCAAGACAATATTGCAGAGGTTTAATATGTAGGACAGTAAAGTTGTGAAAGTTCCTATTCCTGTGGGTGTAAAGTTATCTACTGAACAGTGTCCCAAGACACAAGAATAGGAAGATGACATGTCCCATGTTCCATATGCAAGTGCATTCGGTAGCTTGATGTATGCAATGGTATATACTAGACCAAAAATTACACATGTGGTGGGAGTATTGAGAAGGTTTATTTCAGAACTAGGGAAGGAGCATTAGACAACAATGAAGGGTGTTTGAGTGGCACTAATGATTATGGTCTGTTCTACCAAGGAAGACTAGGATTGGACATCCATGGATTTGTTGATGTAGACTGGGATGGAGATCTGGATCAGAGAAGATCTACAAGTCGGTATGTATTTAACCTATTGGGATGTGCAGTCATTTGGATGAGAAAGAGATAGTTTATAGCGACACTTTCAACTACAAAGGCAGAATACATGGCAACCACTCATCCAAGAAAGGAATCCATTTGGTTGCAGAGATTGTATTCAAGTTGGGGTTAGTACACCAAGCTATAAGGATAGACTATGACAACCAAAGTGCAACTTTCTTGGCAAAGAACCCTGCTTATCATTTAAAGACAAAGCACATTGATGTTCAGTATCACTTTGTGAGCGATATGGTTGAGGAAAAAAAGTTGTTTCTAGTGAAGGTGGACACTTTGAAGAATGATGGAGATGCATTGATGAAGTTTGTAAGCATTGAAATTTTTTATTGGTGTAGAGAAACAATTGGTGTTGCAGCGCTGGACCAATGACTAAGATCTCTTGTCACCCCCTATGTGGAAAAGAAAACAAGTGGGAGAATTTTGGGTGTGTGTTATATTATTTCCACGACTAGTCAAAAGGAAGGCACAATAGAGGGGTTTGAGGGGAGTGCCCCAGGAATTTTTTTTTTGGACCCTATATTAGGTGGGCAGACCTACCTATGGCTTTGCACATTGGTTTTGCACATGGTTTTGGGCATGATGGTTTTCTGCCCATGGTATTTTGTAGATCCAATCAAGGGAACTATGGTTATGTTCTAATCCAGGGTTAAGGATTGGCGTTTATGAATGCTTCGACATGCATATATATGTATTATAACATTGAAAGGAACACAATGAAAAATCAATTTGGTAGTCTCGGTTTTGGGATCTAGGGTAAAATATCTGTGTATTTGTTTTGTGTTTCTTGCCATTGTATATTTTCTATTTTTTTTTAAGAATTCGTTTGTAGATAATTTTGTATAGGGTTGAAACCTACAAATTTTCTCAATGCCCTGCTTCTCTTCTCGTAAGATGATATCCCTACCTCTTGTCTCTCTAAGTAATCATGTTGAAGGCATCTCGTGTTTCTATGCTAGGGACTCCAAACCATTATGCATTTGACTATAGGAAATTATAGTGTTAGCTGACTATTCACTGAGGAAGATGTAATTATCGCTATGGAGTCTCAACTATACCCTATCCACCTCAAGAGAAACCTTATCTTTTCTGACCAGCTATTTCAGAACTTTTGGATCTTTGGTAGCCTATTTTTGTATTTGATTGACAAATCTATTAGCCACCTTTAGGAGCTTTAGGAATTCTTGATATTTCTTTTGTATACTAACTAAAGGTGCCACCACCTCATGTAGAAGTATCATTTCATCATAAAACTGTGCCATGGTGTCCTCAATTGGTCCCAATGCTTCTTGTATAGCTAACTTCCATTCTGCTATGTTGAAGTTGTTGGAAGATAATCACTAATTTTTTTCAACGCGATTTTCCTATTGTTTATTTATTGCAACCAATTCTTTCCTCATCCGTGTATTCTCATTCAAAATATATTCTTAGTTATCTTGTGTTGGTGTAGAAAAATCAACATTAGCTAGCATAATTTCCTAAGGATTCCTCCTAGTATTTTTTGTTATCACTTTCTCCATGGATATAGAGACTGGATTCTTGGGATCATTCGGGAACTTTTTTCTTTATCTTTGTTGCACAATCCTTTTATTCAAATGATCAAATGCAACTTTACATACATCCATGACTCTATCTTCAAGTGGAGGTGTGATTTCCATCTCATCAAATGGGAAATGAAAACCTGTAAGAGGAGGCTTTGCTGGAGAACCTAGTTCATCATTTATGGGCTAGATGGCATCATCTTCCTCCAATTCTGCTTCTGTTTCTCGAGGCATCTGTTCTTCTTCTATCCTCTATGTTTCTTCTTCCTCCTATGAATTCATTTTTTTTATTCTTCTACTCTCCTTCTTTCTTCTTCTTCTTCTTGTTTCTTTCTAAGCAATTCATCTTGTTTCCTCTTCTCCTCTTACTCTTGCTACTTATTCCTCCAATTCTCTCTTCTCCTATTTAGTCTCAATAATTCCTTTGTTCAATAGATCAATTTTCCATTTTCTACTACTTTCTTCTATTGGACTATGCTTGATCCTTTTCCTGGGAGCTGTAGTATTTGCTTGATTTATTGCTTGTGGTGCATATTGTGTTTGTACATCTTGAGTTGTTGGAACTTTAGATGGACCAACTTCAATTTTTGGGTGTGTCTTCCTTAGTGCATTGTACAAGTTTTTTCACCTTTTCATCCTCTGCAGTAGTCATTGATGTGTCTCCCCAAGCAAAGCCATTCCTGTCACAAAGTTTCTTGCACACCTTCCTGGGGTCATACCCATGAAAGTCCTTGACTACAAAGTGCAAATGATCTAGCTCTTGTATTTCAACATTTACTGCCATGAGGCTCTTTAGCTCATACATTCCAATCCTCGAAAAGTGGGCCAAGGGGCCTTCTTTCTTCTATTAAGAACTAGAAATACTTTCTTTAACAGATAAGTAACTTTGCCTTGGTCTGCCTCTTCATCTGGTCCTGATGATGAACCACACTGGTTGGTTCGAAACGTGTTGGCCAAACATTTCTCTTATGTGATTTCTATCGAAAGACTTTTCTTAAGTAACTTCTTGCAGGACCACCTTTTTAGTCACACAATGTCGCATAACATGGGGAGAAATTTGGAGTCTGAAGCATCCTACTATGTACCGTCCAATGTAGAAAACTAATTTGGGATATCATGTAATGCCTCCTTCACTCGGTCGGTCATGCAATGAGGGCTGATCTCATAAATAATATGAAAAATACGACTGCAGAGAAATGCTTTGCCAATCTATCATATGCTCCCATGAAACTTAACTCTAACAACACACTACAGTGAAAGTAGAATGGGAACTTATATTGTGGGGTGCAGTTTCAATACATCCCTGGGAATGCATACTAGGCACAAATCCCATCTAATAGATATGTTGACATGTAGAACATTGGTGCTTGGTTCACTCTTAGAGTTTATTTTCCCTACCCAACATGTCGCTGCAACTCAAAATAGAGTATATCTGACCAATTGAAGATTTTTCCACGAGTGACAACCAATTTGAGCATAAATATCCAATTCTCTTCAAATACTTCAACATTATTTCACCCATGAAACCTAAAACACATAGCGATAAGGTATTGGTATACCTCCCTCAAAATCCTTGTTGGAATTTGGTGGGCTTTTCACACCAGGACTTGGTGATATCACATGTGTTGATATTGTCCCATCTACTATAGAATCTATTGTTGGCATATTCTATGGGTTTCAACATCTTGTAATAAATATTCATGTCCTCTCAATGGTAGGTGGCAAGATGACCACCACTTTCACTACAAAGCACCAAATCTGAATCATCGATATGTTATAGGATTCATTCAATTTCTTCCGCACAAGGTATCACTGGGAACTTGCATGAAATTGAATGTATTCCAGATCACTTGATATTGATGTAGACTGCTTTGTCTTTCAAATTCTCTGGGAACTACTTTTGCATGAATGTGTCTTAAATATCCTTCCACGTGACCTCAAAATATTTGTCTATAAAACATTGTATATCTGTAAGGGTAGGAATGATAGGCTTTGTAATTTCCACTACTTCTCTAGTGCTTTCTTCTGAAGCATCTTTTGGGCCACTCGACGGGTAGTGGGAGGAATTGTTCCAATAGATGATGAGAGATTAATGAGACTAGTAGCTGGAACACTTGCATGTGGAATCACACTCATGGAAACAAATATTATCTTCAAGAAATCATCTATCTATTACAAACCATAAGTCAACAGATCATGTTCTAAAGCCATCAACTGTAGTTGAGAGTGAATTCCTATCAAAGACCTGACATGCCACACTATTTAGGAAAGAAAACAACATCAAGACAAAGGAGGTCGCATGTGAGGGCAACACTGTAATTTCAAGGCTCGCATGAGGCCTTCAAGGTGCTCTAGTGCACACAAGCAAGAGAGACAGATCCCAAGGGCATATGGCACATTGTCAAAGCACAAAGGGAAATAATTCATGAGTTCATGGTGTGCTTGTGTGCTCAAGGGGGCTGAGGAGGGCACAACAACACATGCTAAAGGAATGAACGGGTTAGGCTCCATGTCTTCCCAACAAACTAGTTCACTTAAGAGGAACTAGGAGGGAATAGGGCATACAATCGAAGCATGAAGGGATCATGTTTGAGCCTTCTCTCTCTACTATGCATTCAAGGAGGGCACAATTATTCAAGTTGAAGGAGTGCACTCATGAGAAGAACTTGTTTTTCTAGGCGCAACTTTCCAAGAAGTGAGGCCTTCATTTCTAGAAGTGTGATCTTGCTTGAAATGGATAAAGAACAAATTTAGCAACTCCAAAAACAAGATGAAATGTTTGTAATGCTAGGAGGAAGGATCTACAAATAATTATAGTTTCTATCACACTCATGACTAGAATGTGAAGACTTACTAGATGCGAAGAGTCACAACTTGAGACAACATATTAACACTTGAAATAGAAAGAATGGACTGAAGCACCATCGAAGAAACTGAAAAGAAGTGAAATGGAAGTAAAGAAAGCAAGATCAATAACAAAAAAATCAAAGGAAAATGAAAGAATTTACATGAAAAAACTTACTTGGAATAGAGATCAATGAAGATCTCCTTGATTCAAACTTTGTGCACTCAACCCGGATGAGAATGATTATGTGAAATAATGATTGACAAAGTTTATTATAAAGAGATTACATGCAAAATAAAACCATGCATGGCCACTTGTCATTGGATGAATGAGTTAGTTAAATGCAGTGAAGTGGGATCCTATTTTCTAGAAGTGCGCCCACATGCAACAAGAAAAGTGCATGCATGAAGTTGAAGAGGGCACAATTCTTTTAGTCAAAGGAGTGCACTCAACTGGAGGGAACATTCATAAGTCTTGAAGGAGTGCACTCCAGTAGGGAAAAGTTATTCAATTCGAAGGAGTGTGCTCAACTAGAGCATAGTTGTATGCCATCTTGAAGTGGGCTTTTGCCCAAGGAGGGTGCAGTTTCTTTCAGTAGTGCCTCTTATAACTAATGTGTGAAAAGAGTGATATTTTCTTATGAAATATGTGCCTTTTCCACTTTTGTGTGTGTGATGCATGCTAGACAAAGTGTTAGAAAATAGGAAAGGCAGAAATTTCTTCTTATACTTGATAATATCTTCTTAGTTCATTAAGAAATTACCAAAAAATTAGCATGAAGATAAATGCAACTAGATGTAGGTGGATAGGCAGAGAAAAAACCCAATCTTAGGGGAAACCCAATCAACAACTCTTCCTTCAATAATATTTTTGAGATAATCCAAGACTCTTGAATTAGACATAGACTTTCTCCACACCAAGTCAACCCTTTCCTTTTTTAGAAGAAGATTACTTTCCAATACTGTCTTCTACCTAGATGCAGTAGTAGCAGCAACAACCCTTCAATGCAGTAGTAACTTTGACATAGAAAATTTGATCTTAATGAAAAATCCTATACCTTGAAGAACTTAGCTCTATGACCTTCAAGTAGCACCTCTATCTTGAAGAAACACTTTGACCTTGATATTGTACTTCAACCTTGATGTCGTACTTTGATCTTGATGTCGTAACAGAACTTCTTGATGCCATAAAAAACTTCTTGATGTCGTAACAAAAATTATTGATGACATAAAACAACTTCTTGATGTCATAACACAAATTATTGATGTCATAACAAAACTTTGACCTTAATTCCGTATCCCAAAAATCAAATGATTGAGAGAGAGAGATAACCCAAAACCTTTGATCCTACAATTCTCGTTCTTCCACTGGAACTTCCCACTTTTTCACAGCTTCTTATAGGAGATAAAACTTGTGTGAGTGATTTTCCTCCAAATGAATAAAACTTCTTCAATATATAGGTTACTGGTGAGGTTGAATTTCCCTTCTTGAGGCCAACTTGATCTTCTTGAGGCTAACTTGGTGACGAGGTGAAAAAGTTCATTTTTGTCTCAAAATTAATTCTTTTTACATGATTCAAAAGCCCAAGAAGGGTATTATTAAATGTATAATGACTCTAATGACTTAGCATAAATCATAGAAGTCCTCAGTTGGGACTTTGAACTAAAAAATGATGCCCCAAGCATGAAACCCATGCTTTAATATGTCATAATAATAATAATATTTTTTCTCATCATTCTTTTTCATAAGTACATTACATAATGACTCAAATAAATTTATGAAGACCGAACCTAGTTACATTCTTCAACGTTCCCTCTTAAATACGAAGGTATTCATAACAATTACAAGGAATATCTCAAACTATATGAACTATGAAGAATTTAGGCACCACAATGCCATGTATTAGATTCTTGACTAGGGCAATCTATCCAAAGTCCTTCAACAATTTAGGCACTCGCAATGCCATGGACTAGATTCCTGTCGAGGGAAATGTATTTGAGTAGGACTAAGATGGACTAAAGATTTCAACCTCTCTAGGTACCATTAGGCTTACTTGCTAACCATCAACCCATGGATCCAGGTGCGTATTCGAGGTCAGAGATTTATGACCAATGCCACCCTCCGTACTTCGGGATCTAGACATCAACACAAAGTGAAAACCAGATGTCCTCCCAAGAAATGTGTCTTACCCATAAAGCCTCCACACTCCCAATTATTTCAATTAGTATCAAATCCTCTATAATCAAACAGACCGGTAACAAATCTCTCTCGACCAAACTGATCGATAACCATCATGTAAAACATGTTATCGAACCTCTGATACATTTACTTGTACAAATAAAACCCTAATCAGTAACAAACTTTCACATGTACATAAGTTGACAAAAATCTACAATGTTTTTTTTCCAGACAACTTGATGTTGCTTCTCATAGTAGGACTTAGAGACTTTCAAATGAATCCTGACAAAAGTTTCCTCAACCATATGATTGCCTTCCCTACTTCACATGAAACAACATATTCAATAACCATATCCTGCATTCCTTCTTTCAACAACATCTCAAAGTGCATTCTCAAATTCCTTCCTTCAAGGTATCCATCAAGAATATGACATGCCCTCCCTCTTAACTAGGGAGATTTATTCTATCTAGACTCCCTCTTAACTTAGGTTGATCAACTTCTGTTGAGAAATCAATGCTAGTATAATTAGGGTTAGATATCTCTTTCTTGATAATTACTTGTGAATTATGCTGGCTTCTTTCACTTATTTTTTTATATTATCTTTCATCAAGCAATTACCAAATTATGCATGTATGAATACCACAAAAAAACAAGACACAAGATGTAGGCACTCTACCAGGAAAAAACCCTATCTAGGGGAAAACCCAATCAAAATCTCTTCCTTCAATAGTTTTTCTTGAGACTCTTCAACGTAGACACAAACCTTCTCCACACCAATCCAACCTCTCCTTCTTTGATCCAACCTTTGACCTAGTAACAACAACACTTCAACCCTAGCAACTTCGACTTGGAAGCTTCCAATATCAGCAATAGCTTTGACTTTGAAAAGGAGACTTCGATATCCTAAACTAGCCCACACGAGAGAGAGAGAGAGAGAGAGAGAGAGAGAGAGACCAAAACTTTGATTTTGTCCTTCCGTTCCTTCTTGACTAGACTCACACTCCTTTTAGCCTCCTGGTTCACCTTCACACTTTTCCCAGCTTCCAGCTTCAGATATCGAACTATGTGTGAGAGAGTGAGATGATCCAAATGAAGTTGAATTGCCTTGCATATATAGCCTTCATATGAGGTCGAATTTCCTTCCTTGAGGATGACTTGATATTCTTAAGCCCGACTTGATATGGAAGTTACATAATTAATTTTTGACTAAAAAATAATTCTTTTTACATTGTTCGAAAGCCTTAGAAGGGTGTCATAAAATATACAAAGACTCTAATGAATCTTTATTAATCCTAAGAGTCCACAATGGGGAATTTGACTAATAAAATGATGACCCAAGCATGAAACCCATGCTTTAATAAGTCATTGTAACCATAATAAAAATTATTTTCCGAAATACATTTTATGAAGACAGAACCTAGTTAAATTTTTTCAACACTCCCTCTTAACTAGGGAGGTATTCATACAGAAGATCTCAAACTATATGAACTATGAAGAGTTTAGGCACCGCAATTCCATGGACTAGAATCCTGACCAGGGAAATCTATCCAAGGTCTCTCAACAATTTAGGCACCATAATTCAATGGACTAGATTCATGACCAGGGAAATCTCTCCAAGTGGTACTTAGATGAACTAAAGATTTCATCCCCTCTAGGTGCCATCAAGCTTACTTTCTAACCATCAACCGAGGGATCTAGGTGCATATCCAAGGTCATGACTCCATGGCCAATTCCACCCTCCCTACTTTGGGAACTAGACATCAACATATAGTTCCAGCTAGATGTCCTCCCAAGAAATGTGTCCCCAACACAAGGCCTAAAAAATCTCTTCCAAACTTTTGTCATCATCAACAAAATAAACAATATGAACTAAACCAAGTATGCTTATGATATATTCAAACTCCTTTTTAGGAATATAATTTGTTAGTATATCAGCTATCTGATTATATGTCGGGACATACTGTAGCTTCACGATCCTGTCTTGCACCAAGGTTGTAATATAGTGGAACTTATTGTTGATATGCTTCGTCCTAGCATGAAACACGAGATCTCCAGACATATTGATACAACTTTGATTATCACAATTAATCACAGTGGGATCCAGAGGCTTCTAGACCAAATATTTCAGAAGCTTCCTCAACCATACAACCTCCTTTCCTACTTCATAAGAATCCATGTACTCTACTTCAACATTACTCAAAGAAACAAGATATTTCTTTCTACTCATCCATGAAATCATGGCAGATCCCAAACTAAATCATCCACGTGTAGTGATTCTTCCATCTGTCTCACTTCCACCCCAATAAGAGTCTGTGAAGCCAATCAACTTGACTTCCTTTCTACTGTACATTAGGTAGTGATGTATCATGCCATGAAAATATATCAATATGTTCTTGGCAGCTATCTCGTGATCATGATGAGGGTCCAACCGAAACTGACTGAGGATGATCAAAGAAAAGCATATATCTAACCTCGTATTTACTAGATACACCAGAGAACCCACCAACTGATAATAGGAGGTAGGATCCATGAGACTTGAGTCAGAGCTTCTCAACTTGTTGAAATTTGTGGTCATAGGAGTAGTCATGGGCTTGGAATCCACCATCCAAAATTTCTGCACCAACTTGATGATATACTTTCTTTACCCCAAATATATCTCCCCAAGATTTTTCCATACTTACAGACCTATGTAATTATGCATCGGACCTATATCCTTCATCTCAAATTCAACTTCCAACAACTTCTTGCATTATTGTATTCTTCTCTCCACATCAGTGTTGAATACATCATCCACGTACAATAGGATAATGACTAGCTCATTATTCACAACCTTGATATAGAGATTTGGATCAACTTAACTCTTAATGAACCTAATTCTTAGAAGGTATCTATCCATTCTTGCATACCATGCCCTAGGATCATTCTTCAAACCATATAGGGCCTTCTTAAGTCTACAAATATGAGTATCTTTTCCATTTACCTCAAATCCTTTAGGTTTCTTAAAGTATACTTCATTATCGATTGTCCCATTTAGAAATGATGCCTTCACGTCCATTTTATGGATATTCCATCCCATTGTAGTATCCAATTAAACCAAATATCTAATGGTAGTATACCTTGCAGTGGGTGCAAAGGTTTCTTCATAATATATGCCTCATTTTTTAGAGAAACCCCTTGCAACAAATCTAGCCTTGTATTTATCTATACCTCCATCAACAACATGTTTGATCTTATAGATCCATTTTGAGGTGACAACCGATTTGTCACTAGGTCTAGGAATGATTTCCAAAACCCCATTCTTCATGATGGATAGATATTCTTCCTGCATAGATTTCTTCCATACTTCTTGATGAGAAGATTCTTCAAATATAGATGGTTCTGATTCAATTAGTCTTGTCATGTATGTAGCATATCAAGAAAATCTCTTCGACCTTTTGCTTTCTCTAAAGGTTCCTTTTGCAGCTCTATGCCCTTCAGTACCTTCAAGAGTAGATTTTAACCAACTTTCCTCTTCTTTGTGTTCAGTATGTGTTATAGACATTTTTGGGCACTGCAACCCCAATCATAAATGCCCATAAACCAAGGGCTCTTAAGTCCCTAAAAGTGTTGTTCCAACCCATAAAAGAACAAGGTCAGCTGATTACATCATCTCCCAAAAGTTCTCCATGAAAAACTACTCAGAACTGGTCAAAACTGGACCATCTCACCTGCTCCATGGTCAATGTGCACTGCATCCCACCTAAATGCACATGGGAGGTGCTATGCATACTGAAAAGACCTTCTATGGGGTGCGATGGGTGAGAGTGGACAAATGGCAGGGTTAATCTACAAGGTGGAGGATCATGGAATCTTCTAGAAACTTCTCCTGTGACACTTGCCTCTCTGCATTCGCCCAGGGATGAGTAAGAGATCATCAATCTCCAAGTGGAATCAAGAACTATCAGAGAGAGGACACTAATCAAATCTCAAAAGCTGACTCACCCTCCTTGCAAACATCTATATATGGATCCCTCATCCCAGAGATCCTGAGGCTGGAATTTTGTATCTTGTAAGGAAGTGCTGCTGGTTTCTTGGTGTAACATCATAGGGTTGGGTGATCTAAGCTTTTCATGAGGTGAAGAAGGGATTTCTTGCTGAGAGGATGACGCTGGGTCAGAACAATTGGTTGTAATCCTCTTTGCTATTCTTGATTATTAATAAAGCTATTCAAGTTTTCCTCCACATTCTTGTATGATTGATGATATATGCATTTGTGTGGTCAATATATATCTGGTCCTATATTGTTTATGATAGTAGATCTATGTTCTTGGATAGTGTTATGCTACTTTGATTCTACAGGTGCTCTTTGAAGCTGGGTAGATGAGGAAGCGAGTGGCAAAGATCTATCAGAAGGGAGAGGAATCAAGAAAGGAACCAAGTGTAAGACAGAGGTTGCTCTCCTTTGTTCCCATCTTATCTACTTCTCATAAAGGAAAACGAAAGTGGTTTTAGTTAGTTTGTTTCTAAGGTAGCTACCAGCCTTAGTGGGACTAGCAGCTCTGCATAGACACTAGATTTCCCGATAACAAAATGGCGACTCCACTGGGGAGCGAATAGATTGTTTGTTTGTCTATATTTGTTTGCTTTATAAACTTACAGATGGAGCCTAAAGTCAAGCCAGCTAGCCTTCGAACTGCATTTGCTATGCAAGTGCAAAGTAGATCAATTCTGCTTCAATCTATCTCCGGGTTTTGTTTATAAACTAAACAATCGATTTACAAGCTCTCTAATTTCCCTTGTGGTGGCTCTAGTAACCTCCTTAGATCTACCCCTGTGATTTATTTACTAATGACCACTTGCTCAGCCTAAATCCCTGAACTGTGCTGCAAACTGTGATCAAGAACTGGATCAAAAGTCTCGCACTATACCATCGCACCCTCTCTTCAAGGATATCAGTATGCATCGCACTTCCCGTGTGCTGTAGGTGGGATGCATACTGGAATCCCTGTGTAACAGGTGCGCTGATCAGAAAGGGCTAATTTTTCCTCCAGACTTTGGTTTTTTCACTCTTTTCAGCTCTATTTAGGAGTTTTGCTGTCTGTAGTCAGTATACCTCTGTTGGAAACCCCCTTCCTTGCCATTATTCCACCTCCATTGTGCAAAGAACTGTAAATGTTTTTATGTATTGTGAGCCATTTTCAGTTCTCTTTTACAAAGAAGTAGCATAATTGAACTGTTGTTTCTTGATTTGGAAGTGTCGCAAGTGTCGTTTTCAATCATAGAAGAGAATCTGATTGTTCTTGATAGTCGATTACACTGTTACTCTTGTATTTGATTTGAATTAATAGTTTTTCAAGTGTCGAAAGCAAGTTTTGAATTCCAAATCGCAAAGTGTCGTCATTGTCTTCATTTTGTCTTGCAAAGAAACTTGTTAGTAATGTTGCTTTGAAAAATAATTGAGATTTGCACTTAGCTTTCTTTTTATCATTCACGCATTAAGAAGGCTGAAAACAAATACATGCATGTGCATTTGCATTTAGATTGTTTGTTGGTTTGATTTAGGACAGTGCATATAGTGTGTGCACTCTGCTCTATGTTGAAAGAATATCATCTCTCTTTCCTTAGTAGCTAGGATTTTCATTGCAAAAAGAAGATTAAATGATTGTTTATCATCTTAGATTGCATTTTAGGAATTGTATATCTACATCACGCGATGAACCTGAAAGGAAAATTTCTTAAGCAATATCAACTGAAAAAATAAATTTAATGAATCTAAAAATGCTTTGGAACCTAACGCACAACATTTAGAATTCTAGGCTAGAGACGTATTCTGGCGTCGTAAAGCCTGGTAACTGTTGTTTTCATTGCTGGTTGGGTGATTCCTCCACTTTGAGATGATAAGTGCCAGTACGAACTTGTGCTCCCATGTACCGTCGAGTATATATTGGGAGACCACAATAGGCTTTATCCTTTATCCATAGGAAGTCGTGTCTGCCGCCCTATCAATCGCAATGCACTGAACACAGCATTCGGGAAGATTGACTGCCGTACCGTAAAATTATTCTGCAGTTTTGCGATTGGTTTGGTAATCACTCTGTCTAGATTTCTAGAGTAGTCTCTTTCGTTCCTTTTCAGACTCCTTAAAGGAAAAGGTCCATCTGAGCACTTGTCACTTCAACCTCATTAAAAATCGAAGGTGACTAGAGTCATCTTTTGTTTTTTCTCGACTCTTAAAAATTGAAAAAACAAGTTGTGTCAAAGCGTCTAAAATTCATTTAATTCGGAAACATATTTCCCCTTGATTTTTAGTTGATCAAGTAATCCACAATCGTGGAATAAAGTCAATTGAAACCTCGTCGTTTGCGGAGGCTTACGAGTCAACCGTCTTTGTCTCCATAATCAAAACTGTTACGGACGAAGCGAACTCGTTTAACCGGTTCCAAATCCCCTGGTAAAGTTAGAACAAGTGTTCCAACACCATCGGAGACTTCGGTTACTCCAAACATTTCTGGTATCCCTGCCTTTACAGAAGAAGTTCCGCAGCCACCAAAGGACAGTAGACCTGATCCTAGTGTGAAGTTAAACACTTGTATTACTGAACCAGCTCCATCTACAGCTAATTCGGAAAGTGTTATTCCCTAAACATCTGTCGTTGCAGATTCTATACCTTCTTCGGCACCAGAAATATTTTACGGACCTAACAGTCTACCTCTTCCACCTGGTCTGATTGCTATAGAAGATATTGTGGAGGATCCTCCATCTAGTACTCCATCGCAATTTGAAGTCAGGATCACCCTATATCCTTCTTCATCAGAAATTAGTCTACCGTTATCAGAAGCTCCTGTAGAATAGCTAGGAAATCTTTTGGATAGACTAGAAATGTCTGAACAACCGTCAACATCTAGGACTATGTCATCTGACACAGCAACGGCGGAACTTCCTGTTGTTACTCCAACAATGTTCGTCGGCATACCATCTGTCCCAACTAGCTCTCAATCGCTAGATGGGACCCACTCAGGGGCTATTTCGACAGTATGGTTCGTTCTCGTTTGTTCATCTGGAATAATATCCGGGAACTCTTATGTTGAGTCTCAGCAAATTGATCCTTTACGGTGTCAATTTGGGCAGTCCGGTCCTCAAGGACAAACCATTCCTTTGAGTACCGGATTACCGTCATATGGGGGGCAATATACCCTTTCATTGTCTCCTCCGGGAGGACAACCATACGAGAGTTCGCAACAAAATTCAGGTTATGCTGGAATTACATCTAGCAGTTGGGTGCCAATACTACGTCAACAACCAAGAGTTGTATACTCGATGCAACAATGTTTACCTATGTCAAATATACCAACTACGTCGGCTATTGTGATGGTGTCGCAAGTACAAGCGTTGCCTGTTGTATGCCAACCTCAGGTTTCTCAGGTTGTAATGCAACAGCCTCTTGTCCCTGCGACTCAACCACAATCGCCAACTAGTGGAATGACACAGGCCCAAACGGGTACAATTACCCCTCATCTTGGTCAAACAGCCAGTATTGGACAACAGCACATGGCTTCACAACCATGGCTAGTGCAATATCAACAACCGCAATTCCAACAAGTTTACCAAGGATCTGAGCAACAAATCTTTGCAAATAATGGGCAGCCGTATATTCAAAATGGTCAAAATCAACCATTCTACAATGGTTATGCCCATCAACCTTATCAAAGTTACCAGCATCAAATGCATTATGCTGGTATGCAAAGACCAACTGCCCAGGCAATTCCATCTTATCCTAGGTATGCTTCGCCAAACCTGAATCAACAGTTACCCTTCATGGTGACTTTAGAGTTATCGGATCTAAATCGGCTAACGAACGATCCAATTGCTTATGCCCCTTGGTGGCCAGCGATTCCGCATAAACTTCCGTCAGATATTCCTAAATTTAATGGGAATCCGGGTGAAGATCCGTCGAATCATGTGATGAAATTTCATCTGTGGTGTTCATCAAACACCCTAAACGATGATTCGATTAGGCTTCACCTTTTTCAGAGAACGTTAATTGGTCCGGCAGCAAAATGGTATATCGAATTACCTAGAGCTTCATTTGATAACTTTAGTACCCTAGCCACAACCTTTTTAACCCATTTTCAGTTACCCATAAGGTACAAAACGGGAACAAAACTTCTTACCAATTTCAAACAAACGACGGCCACTCACATATCTGATCATATTCATGAGTGGCGACGTCACCGTAGAATGGTAAAAACATATGTTCTTGATCAGCTTTTAGCTGAATGGTTTATTAAGTCATTATTACCTTCCATTACAGAAGATGTGGCAAAGGGAGGAGTCGTCACCGAAGAGCAAGTTATTGCTCGTGTGCAATATTTAGACTTGATTTATACTCAGTCTGGCACGCTCTACGATAAAATCCCTAACACTCCCATGCCAGAATTTTCCGTTCCTCCTCCTCCTAAATCGAACAATGACTCTCATGCCGGCGATGGCGTGATTGGTACGAAAGACACGAAATCAACAAAGGCTACATCTAAAAAGGCCCGTAAGATTTCTAGTCAAAATGAAAAAGAAGAACTTCTCGTCTCGAAAGTAAATGTCGTCTCAACTGACAAAGGCAAAGAAACCAAGCAACCAGGAGGCAAGAAGAAAAACAAAGGGAAGAAGAAGAAACAGGAGGAATCATCACCTGAAAAATCTTCTGCAAACCCTTTTGGAGATAAGAAACCAAATCGTCCATGTCTTATATGTGATGAGGATCATTGGACAAGAGAGTGTCCATATAAAGCTGAGCTTAGAAAATTCTTCAAGAATTCAAAAACCTCGGCGGTATTAACTGATTCGTTTCCAAATCCAAGAACAAATCTGGTTGCCAGTGATAATGCTTCCCCGTCCCAAGTGCTGATGTTGTTGGTTTCGAAACAGCAAAATGATGCTTTGATGACGACAAGGAATAAAGATTACGGGAATCCACAGCTGTAGAACAACAAGGATAAAGATCAACCTAGTATTTCGACAGAAGTTGTGCCGCCCATCATTCTAGAGCTGACAATAAAACCGCCAAAGGGAGTAGTACACAAGTCGACATTTAATCCGCGTGCCAGAGTAGCACAACATTATAATATAGTGGAAGATCTGGCCCAATCGCCATCCACTATGTCGACACTTGAGGTACTGCAAAATTGCCCCTCCCAAAAGCAGGCTTTATTATCAGCAATAGGTGGGATTGACCCAAAGGATTCTAATCTTGTTTCCTTTAATCACAAAGGATATGATCCTCAGTTACTAGCTCAACTAGCTTTCCTCATTCAAGTGAAAGCCCTCAACAAAACTGTTCATCAAACAATTATTGATGAGGAGGCATCTACATGTATTATGTCAATGAGTTGCTGGAAAACTTTAAGATCTCCAACCTTGTCGTGATCTTCGACGACATTAAAGCATTTGATGGACGAACATATACCCCATATGGGATTCTAAGTAACTTGCAATTTGAACTAGGGGGAAAATAGTAGAAATAGATGTTGAAGTAATCGACGGAAACCTCGATTACAACATCCTACTAGGAAGGCCCTGGATATATGCTATGGCTGCAGTTGTTTCGACCTACTTTAGGAAGATTGCATTTCCTTTTCAGGGAGGAATTACAATCGTCAACCAACAAACATTTCTCCCCAATAGTTCCCAAGTTACGGGAAGCATTGGATGATCCATGGAAGCCCCCATTCGCTTCAAAATATCGGAGTAGGCCTACTAAAAGACCCTATATTAATGGGGAATTTTCCCTCCCGCCTCCAATCAATCTGGCGGAAGTGGCAACGGTAGAAACCTGCAATATGATATCTTCTATTAAAAGATCTCAGAAAACGATATTAACATGGATCATCTGCAGGTATTGCCTCCAAGCCCAATAGAAATATTGTAGCAATCAATGTTTTGGCATGGGAGGTAGACCGAATCAACGCTCATCAAGCATTTGGATAGATAGGTCTAAGGAATATGGCACCCCTTCAGATCCTTGGTCGCAAGTGCATTACACCGACGAAGGAATTGTTCAGTCAATGACAATTGACGGGGCACCATGGGAAAATTACCACCATCGTTCCCATCTTCCGGATTGTCAAGAAGATACTCCTGATGACCTTCATCATCCTTTAGTTTTGATTTCCTATCAAATACTGTAAACACGGTGGATTTCGAGTGAAACTTGTCCAATATCGAAGAGACTATCGCCATAAATATCTCAACCAAAAAAGATGTTGTAGAGAATATTTATGTTGGCAAATGTTGTTCTCCTTCAGAATTGGAAATATATAACGCTCTTTTTCGCGAATTCAGAGATGTCTTTGCTTGGTCGTATGATGAAATTCCAGGCATTGACTCGAATATAGTTTAACACGAAATAAATATGTATCCAAATGTCAAACCGGTACGACAACGGCTACGGCAGGTGCACCCCAAGAAAGCTGCTGCCATCAAGGCAGAAGTTGAGAAACTTCTCCATGCTGGTTTTATTTACCCGGTTCCTCTAACCGATTGGGTATCGAACATTGTTCCTGTAATGAAAAACAAGGAACGATTAGAGTGTGCATCAATTATAGGGATGTAAATCAAGCTTGTCCAAAAGACAACTACCCTACACCCTTTATTGACTAGATAATTGATGAATGCACCGGATGTGAAATCTTTTCATTTATGGATGGATTCTCCGGGTATAATCAAATAAATATCTGGCCACAGGACCAGTCAAAGACTGCATTTATTTGTTCGTGGGGCACATTTGCATATCGCAAGTTACCCTTTGGTTTAAAGAACGCAGGGGCAACATTTCAGAGGGCAATGAATTATGCCTTCCATGACATCAAAAACATCGTTCAACCATATCTCGACGATCTTCCGGCTCATTCGCGAAAGTGGACCGATCATCCGCACCATTTAAGAGCAATATTTATACGTTGCCGACACTACAAGATACGACTCAATCCACACAAATGTGTGTTCTGTGTCAGTTCTGGTCATTTACTTGGCTTTGTAGTCTCAAAGGACGGGATTCGTCTCGACCCATGCAAGGTTCAGGCAATCATAAATTTGCCTCCACCTTCAAATTTTCTTTAGATTCAGAAACTCCAAGGGAAAGCAAACTTTTTGAGGAGGTTCATTCCAAATTACACCGAACTAGCTAAAGGTTATACGCGTCTATTGAAAAAAGAAGTACCCTTCGTCTAGGATCAAGTCACACAAGCTTCCTTTGATGCTTTAAAGGAATCGCTAATGAAAGCATCATTAATGTACACTCTTGATTATCAAAAAGACTTTAACCTGTATCTGGCTGCAGTGGATACAACCATTGCAATGGTTTTAGTTCAAGAAGACAATGGAATTTAACATCCCATATATTATTTGAGTAGAAACTTAAATGATACAGAAAGCAAGTATTCCTATGTTGAAAAGCTGGCTCTCGCAACCGTTCAAGCGATACAGAGATTTCGACACTATGTCCTCTTTCGAAAAACTACCATTTTGTCATATTGCAACCCCATGACTTATATATTGTCGCGACAGTTGTTGGGGGGAAATATTCAAAATGGATAGAAATTGTTCAAGAGTTTGATCTGGAATTTGTAAAATCCAAATCGAAGAAATCCCTGGTTTTCGTGGAATTACTATGCGATCTCCCATCATCGTCCAACGATGAAACATTCGAAGAAACCATTGTGGATGAATCTTTGTTTCTGATATCTTCAAGAAATCCGTGGTTGGAGATATAATCATCTATCTCCAAACCCAAAAATATAGGTCTAACACCTCTCGCTCAGAACAAAAATGTATTCGATACCAATCAAAAGACTACATGATCGTCGGTGATACACTTTACCGTCGTGGTGTCGATACAGTTCTGAGGAGGTGCCTCACCCATGAGGAGGCCGAAAAAGTCCTGAATGATTGCCATTCAGGCGCATGTGGGGGGCATCAATCTGGTTACGCTACGGCACAAAAATTTTTACGAGCAAGATACTTCTGGCCAACAATGTTCAAAGATTGCATAACCGCAGTCAGAAGTTGCCATGCATGTCAAATTTTTGATAGCAAAACCAGAAAACCACCCGCACCCCTGCAATCGATAGTTTCTGTTGGGCCATTCGCCAAATGGGGCATTGATTTCATGACATGTAACCCCACCTCGACCAGGGGGCATGGGTATATCATAGTCGCAGTAGACTATTTTACCAAATGGGCCGAGGCGATGCCTACATTAGATAACACCGGTGAAACAGCTGCCCTTTTCTTTTTCAATCATGTAGTCGCCAGATTCGGCGTTCCACAGGCCATAGTCACAGATCATGGATCGCATTTTCGCAATCACATGATGGTCAAATTGGCTGCCAAATTGGGGTTGTCCCATGACAGCTCTACTCCATATTACCCGCAGGCCAATAGACAAGTTGAAGCAATCAACAAAGTCCTGAAGCGGATGCTGCAAAGGATGATTGGAGTCCACAAAAGGAGTTGGCACCTGATCCTGTACTCAGCCTTGTGGGCATACCGAACATCGGTAAGGAATGCAACCAAGTTTACACCTTTTCAACTGGTGTATGGCCTAGAAGCAATCTTACCAGTTCAGTGTGAGATCTCGTCCCTCAAACTCGCAGTCGACCTTCTCCCCGAAACTTCAGAAGAGGAGGCTCGTTTCTTGGAACTAATCCAATTGGATGAAACCCGTCATGATGCCGCTTTGGCTAACGAAGCCCATAAGAAACGAGTCAAGGCGCAGTTCGACAAAAATGTCAAACCCTGTGTCTTCTCAAAAGGTGACTTGGTCTTACTTTACGACCAAGAATCTGATAAAACTGGGAGCAGGAAAATTCAAGTCTTTGTGGATGGGCCCCTATATTGTTAAACGTGTATTAGCAAAAGGGGCCTACGAATTAGTGGATTATGAATGGATTCCACTGGTGCAACCCCGTAATCAGTTGTACCTTAAGCATTACTACGCATGATTCAGTGTAGTAACCCCTATGCTTTTGTTACATTTTTGTTTTTGCTAAGGGTAATTTTTTGGTCAAGTAATCCACTTTTTACATTTGTCACAGATGTCGAACCTATTGGACTCTTTTGTTGGATATGTTGACGGAGCGAGTCGTAGTTCGCGGAA